>CAEFZX010008017.1:0-313759 GCA_903066825.1 Alfaro cultratus
TATATATATGGAGAAACCAACACTGGCAGCTTATAGCTCCAAAGCTGTGTGCTGTGCTGCTCTCAGTAATGAAGGAAAACTAGACGACAGTCCGCAGTAGAGGGAGAGAAAAGGTGAAAGAAATATACCTAAGAAAGTTTAAGTTAAATGCATTTTCGGTTCATGCCTGTGAAAACGACTTTAACATCAATGCATCTTGCATTTGAATGACAGTAACGTAATGAATGCGGTTTGTCTTCATGTTTCAGAAACATTTGGTACAGCACGACATGGGTTAATGTCGGGTATTTTTTCTATTGACTCATATCTGGTTGCATTTTCAGATGAGAATGTTAAAATATTTTCAGACGAAGAGAAAGGGACCCGAGGAAGATGTTGATATGGCTTTAGATGGAGATTAAGGTTGGACAATTGGACAAATTTATCGACCATCAGTGGCCCTTACCTGGTCGTACTTTTAAAAGCAATTTTTCTTTTTTGTAGGGTTTTTTTCTCCCTATGAGTTATTTTCTTAATTAATAACAGTGCTTGATTGAAGCCAAAAGACGCAGCCCACGGAAAAAATAACTAATCCATTTAATGGTGCATACAAACTCCTTCCAGCTGCAAACAAAGCTTTTGTTTTCTCCAAAGATCCTTCAAAAGCAGCGGCAATTTACTCACTTAAAACAAAGGCATTCATTTAGATAATAAATCATTTATTGTGACACAATTCCCTCAAGTTCTCAGGAATGTAGAAATGATAGTGATTTGTAATATTTAAATATGAAGTTCCTTCTGTGATATTGGTGATTGAAACAAATCTAACACTTAACAGATATTATGCTACTCAGCATTAATGGATCCCATCAGACTGATTTCCAATACAACAGGCTGAAAAAAACTGTTTTCATTTCAGTTGCGTAGAATTTCCATAGAGATTGTGTGTTTGTGTTAGATTGTCAGAGTTCAGGGTTTTTTAATTGAGGTTCTTAAAGCTGAAGCTAACAGCTAACCAGTACAAAAGCAGACTACTGCAATCTCTCCAAACTCATTTGGTTACTCATCTTTAAAGATTCATCAAATAGTGTGACTATGACTTTAAACTGGAGTTTTAAGAAGTCTGCTTTGGTTGTGGCGCCGCCTCTTTAGCTAGCTTTAGCTTCAGCTTCTAGGTCCAACAATTCTGAGTGTATTTTAAATCTAGACACAAACAGTTATTTGTTGAGATTAAAATAATCGCTTATAACCTTTTCAAGAAAACATAAAAAAATTCTAAACTATCACTTCTTGGTCCAAACTGTGACACTAATGTGCTTTTTGACCTTGAAGTTCTCACTCATAATTGAAGTTGGAATCCTGATGTTCTCACACCATGTAAGATTGCTGTTCAAAGAATGAGGCGATGTTCCTTGCGTCAGTGAGGGTTGAATGACTTGTTGCCAGATGAACAAAATAACCATTTCAGTAATTTTCCAACAGGAGGTTCTTTCATCTTTACGAAGTTAAATTCAGGCGGTGACTCCTTTTTTAGTTGGACTTTGCGGTTCAGATGTGTTTTAGCATTGGAGAGTATTTCAGTCACATGCTATTTTTGTATTCATTTGAAAATATTTTAGGCCACAAAATCGGGAACACTCAAGTTATGGAAACTAAAGCAGCACCACTATCACTCCTGCAAAGACAATCCTTTAAATTAGTCACTAGTTTAAAAAAAAGCATGACCTAATCCAGAATTATGGTTGGTGCTCCTTCAGTTTCAAAGCAGTGCTTGTTTTGCTTGATCTAGAAATACTCCCTGTGGTTAATAGTGTTTTCTTGTTAGTACTACAAACTCAGATTTTCTGAGTTTTGTGGTAAAAACACAAGAACGTACTTTGGAAAAAGTCTAATCTCGTCAAACAACCCCATAGAAAATATCCAACATTACTGCCAGTCATAAAGAATGCAGCGAAAGTTGGAAGTATAAACTATTTACTAGTTCTGACTGTAGAATGAGGATACTTATTTGAATTAACAGATAAAATGGAAATATATTCACGTTGAATATTTCAACCAATTGTTGGCGACAAAAGAAATTGCTAATGCCACTTTTTAACGCAGAATGTATCTTATGAGACAGGGAACAGAGAATTTCTGTCAGTCAGCAGTGAATGTCAACGGGTTGTTTTAAAACCTCTGCATTCTCGCTTCCACTAACCTCCCTATAGCTATTTGTTAAACTCTCCTTCAATATTTACCAGTTCTGGTGTCTTCTTGATATAAAAACTCTTTTTTTTGTTGTTAAATTCTAAGAGATTAGAGTCGTTCTCTACACCTACAGCTGCACTCTAGTATTTCTTGCCCTTTTTGTATTTGTCAGGTAAGAAGATGGCTCATGTTGGCATAAACCAACACATAGATGATATCAGGAGATATTTAAGCAGGCTGAAGGGGCTAAAGGAGCTCAGTAGTACTCATTGTTCAACATAGTGGGAGTGTTCTTTGACCTGCTTTACTAGGGTTACATTTCAGAAGTCTAGCTCTGGGCTGATATGTTTTTTCCCAAAACTGCAGCTGGAAGGGAAGAAACAAACATAACGTATTGAATAACATATTGGCAAAACTCTGCTTCATTTGGTTTATTAACAGTCAGTTCTGAGTGGATCCTCAGGAACACACCAGCAAGAGGCAGTGTAACAGAAAACAAGAAGTCATTTGTTTAACATTTTCAGGGAAAATGTCAAGTGGCTGTGCCGATATGGGTGACTAATGGAGACATCATGTCACAGAGGGAGAAACTCTACAACCTGACGTAGGCTGGGAGCTCTCAGTAGGTTCATTTAAATCCCAGCATCCTCTTTCACAATCGCTGTAGTCAATGAACAGAGCCAGATCTGTTTGGCTCCCTTCTCACCACGGTCAACCTAATGCAGACTCTGGGTAAGAAACTTAGTGGGACTGCAAACCACAAAACCACAGAACCTATTGAGTCAACCTTGGAAAAGAAAGAACAGAACGTCCAATCAAAAAGCTTGAAAATTTGATGTAATTGTTCTTGGTCAGTTTCTGTTTGTGTGAAATTCAAGAGTGTTTGAAGTGGGTTGTTGGTCTAATAAGAAGGGCCTGAGTGTGACCACCGCTTTAATTGGAGGCAGCTGAACTAGAGATGCTTAATGGTTTAAATGTCTTCAGTTGCTACAGGAAACAAGGCCTTGAAATTAAAATGGCATTTGCTTCATCTGACTTCATCTTTTTATGCTTTATTTTTTAAATCCGTTGCACTTTCTTCATAGCCTTAGGAGACACGGAGAAACAAAAGCAATTAAATCAAGATCTTGGCTAATAAATATTAGAGCCGCACAATGGATTGGACTGGACTAGTCATCCCAGTGTCAATGCATGCAAAATGGAGATTGCAAATTACTGCAGTGTTTTAAGGTGCTAAGTGCGGAAACTATCCCAAAATCATATTTGGGCATTTTAATGAATCGCTACTATACTTGATGCCCACAACTGTTAAGATCTGCCTGAGTGACGAGGCAGACCAGAATCCTGCAGTTCAGGGAAAGTAATGAAGATAATAAAATGATTGAAATGTTGCCATTTTGTTACTTTCTACTTCCATTTCTTACCTGCGAGTGAATCCTTTCTTACCTTTCTTGAACCATTTTGTATAACTTTATTATTCTTTGTAATTATGGAAATGCATGTAATGTTTAAATATCTATGTAATTTCCATTGATTGTGGGTCTGATCCTTATTTGGTGCAGTTGATACTCTGTTTCCTGACCAGAAAAAGCTTGGTACCAAACTACATGTATTGTTTTCTTTCTTTGGCAGATACAACATTCATAATCTAACGTTGTCATCTTATTGGCTCATTATGTAACCCTGTTGCAGAATAAAGCGTAATGTCTTACTCCTGTAGCAAGTACTTCTATAAAAGTTCCTTTTGCACATATATAATTAACTGTCATTGATTGATCACAATTTCTTCTATAAGTGTTGGAACTACCTGACCTGTAAAACAATATGCATCAGTGAGCTCCACCACCGGCATTGAACTAAAATCTAACTTTTTTTATTCAAAACTTCCTTCCTATCTAACAGTTTCCTCAGAGGTTTTAGGAGCTAACGTTTCCCTTCACATTGTTTTGAGGAATTAAATTGCTGAAATTCTCCCCTGCAGGTATCTGATCAGCCAAGGCGCTAATGTTGGAGTTGTGAATAGTGAGGGGGAGACGCCTCTGGACATCGCTGAGGAGGAACCAATGGAGGAACTTCTACAAAATGAGATTAACCGACAAGGTACAGTATGTCGTCCATCCCCCAACTCCCTGTGGGATGAGGCAAAACTTCTCATTACTCAGTTTAGAAAAATGTGCTGTTGGCAAATATCTTTATCATTTGGTAAAGTATGACTAACTACATTTGACTTTGTAATTGGTTTATTGGACTATGTATGAATGGATTTGAATCTTACTGTCTGATTGGATTGCATTGGAGCAATTTGAATTGAAGTTAATAAATGCCTTCATGATATTTGTTGTCGATGGCACTATTTCAAAACACAGAACTGAATCTAAAAGAAAATATGAAAATATTTGGAACTAACTTTATTACATAATGTCCAGAATCAAACGATGCACTTAAATTTTAAAGGAGCCTCTTGGTATTCCATGCATGCAAGTCTGTGTTTTGAAATATGAACTAAAGAGTCGGTGCGTCAGCCATCTGCTGCTTTCCTGGCTCCCTAATATAACTAACTTGTTATAGAAAAGTCATCCATCTGTGTCACTCACTGTCATGTGACGATTCAAAAGTGAAAAGCTGAGTTTTTACTATTTCTGTTCGGGACACTCCTTCATGGAGAGCAGCTGTCCGCCAACGTGTCACCCGGCTCCTGTCCAGAGCACATCAGTTTGTATTCATACAAAAAGACCTGGTGACCTGGTTCACTGTCTGAGGCATCAACTGCGTTGGCTTGTTTGTTTACGGTCAACAAGTTGCAATGCATGTACATACATTGCCACCTCAACAGATCTATATGCGATACTTAAGGCATCTTTATTTGCCTTAAGTACTTAAGAATTAGACAGGAAGCTCTTTCTGTCTTATTCTGATAACTCTCAGCTGAATCCTCTATTATTAAATAATACTAAATTGTTTGCAGTGTCCATATCTCGGTGAGCAAAATCTAAGTTTTGTTCCTTTAAACAGAAACAGGATTGCAGAAACTGCTTTCATGACAAAGCTCTACTGGAGAGTGAATTCACAGCGATCCTGTCCTGAGGGCAGTTGCTCTTTTTTTTTTTCTTTTTTTCATGCTAGAGGTAGTAGGCAGCATTATGCAACTAGCTGTTGTGTAACACTTCCCTGCATTTGTGGTTTGATTTTTCTGTTTTCAGATGGACACCACAGAGTTAAACTTGTTAGCAAGTGGCCAACAGAATCGCTCAGCTTAGAAAACTTGTCCTCGATTCTGTAGAGGGAACTCCCAAAGCTCCAGCTTCAAATTGTAATGGCTGAAATCTAGAGATTAATGCTGCAGTGGCATCGCTTTTATGTTATCATTAAATATTACAATATTTCGCTGCGATCTGTGTCGTCTCACATGAGGTAGACTCGTTTCTCTCACTTACAGAAAATCAGCTTTGAAGTGCCAAGTTTTCTACTTAGCTCTTGCTCTGTGTTGCTGCTTAGAGGCCATTAGGCTCCATGCTTTTTATAGACTGTGTTGTCTGCTTCAGTAGAGATCAAAGGATGCTGGCTGACCTGGTCAGCCCTGGTTCTCTACATTAAGTAAAATGATGTGCATCAGTTTGTTGTCGTGCTCTGGTGAATTACATTGAATGCAGTTCAAACTGTCAAACTTTTTGAACGTTTTCATGTTATCATGGTGGGGTAAACTCTACTGCTTTCAGTAAGAGTTTGTTATAGACATTCAGAACTTTGTAGTGAAAGAAAAATTACGCCTGGTTTTATCGTTTTTTGCGGGCTTGGCATCTGTTGTCTGTCTCCAAGGTGATACTTTGTACAACCACCTTTCAATGCAGTTATTGCTGCAATTCATTCAGAGGTCAGTAACCTTTGGTTCAGCTAAACAAAATCTGTTTAGAAAAACAAATTACCTTGACAGAACCTACTATATGATTTATTTCTATTAAATTAAAGAGCAACTACTTTAAGTCTGGTCATTTTTTAAAATGTCAAAATACATAATTTGCAACAAGGACAAAAATTGCTTAGTAATTATTCTTATTTCACTGCTATTGTAATTTTACACAGAAATGTTTTACATATGTTACTTTAAAACACCTATAATTTTTATTTTTTTTTATTTTTAAACAAACAAACAAAAACCTTTGCATCTTAAAACATTTCCTAATGATTTAGCATTTGTAGCCAAAGTTATTGAGATCAACAGTGGAGTCTTAAAAGCAAAATGTGGCTCCTGAGCTTCAGGTTGCAGACCCTGTAGCCTGGCAGAATAGCTCAATCTCAGACGAGACCATTTATTTTACTGATTGTTTTGTTGAATCATAAAACATTAATATTATGTAAGTTGAGAAAATAAGAATGCAGTTGAACTCCGAACCAGTGGAAAGTAAAATAAGATGGCACGACTCTAACTTTCCTCCTTCTGCTCTCAAAACTTTCTTTAAAATGTGTTTTTTTCCTCAACAAAGCATTTGCCAACCCGAGCATGCAGTCACAGACTTTCCTTTTTTAGCTTTTGATCAGAATGGAGCAAAAAAGCTTTATGATGAGCTTAAGCTTGGCTCCCACCCCCAGAACACTTCTTGGGTCTTTGTTTATGTAATGCAGTTGAGGCTCAGCTGGAAAATCAGCGCAGCACGCAGCAATGAGTTTTCAGGCCATGTTTCAGCCAGGTGTCACACTAAGTCAGGGCTGTTTTCACCGCTTCCTTGTATGGATTGTATAACACTGACATACTGACCCACTTAACCAGCTAAGCAGCGTTGGTGTTTTCAACTATTGTGTTGTTTAATTTACTGGATATTGGCACAAACTGTTCCCCAAAGCATAACAAAGTACTCAACAAAACCCTTGTATTCAGAGGTGGCGCTATAATTATCTACAGTCTGGTTTTCCTCTTCCAGAGCCTAAAATACAGCATATAACACAAAGACTTGGCTGAAGATAATTACAGTGATGCCTAGGGTTGAAACTGTGGCTTGTTTTGCGGTTGATTATGTGGTTTGTGTGTGTGCGTGTGTGTGTGTGTGTGTGTGTGTGTGTGTGTGTGTACTCGTTTGTAGAAGTTCGACTGACATCACCTGACAAACTGTAAATAAAGCAAGGTGAGACATCTTTCTGGTATGCACGCCAATCAGCCAGATGCAATCAAATGTGTGGAAAAGTTGATAAAAGTGTCAAGAATTATTCTACTATTTCCACTTTGGGGATGTATTTGGCGAAGCAGCAGCTTTCTCCTTAGATGCAGGTAGTCTTTACTGTTTCATTTGTCTTTATTCCTCCAGGGTTGGACATAGAGGCTGCCCGAAAAGAGGAGGAGCGCATCATGCTGAGAGATGCTCGGCAATGGCTGAACAGCGGTCAGATTCAAGACACCCGGCACGCGAAGTCGGGAGGAACGGCGCTCCATGTAGCCGCTGCCAAAGGATACGTGGAGGTTTTAAAGTAAGCATCACTGCATGTAGCAACCTGCAGCACGACGCTGGTTCACCGGGTGCATTCAGAGGAGCACTAGGGACGGAGTTGGGTTATGACAGTGGTCGTAACAAAAGATTTCCCAGCATAGTTGCGTCTTATCATTTCGCTTTGTTTTGACATGGTTTCTGTGGATTAATACACTTTGTGCCGCGTGAGCATTGGAGCGGCAGTAACTTGTTCCTCGGTTCCGGGATGGCTGCCAGAACGCCGCTGCCTGTGGTTCTTCGAGGTCCTGTGTGACACTGAGCTGTCGGTTTGCTCCATCCATCCAGTTTTAGCAGTATAATTGAAATAAAACACACAATTTCCAAAGTTTAAAAGGAAATTTTCACACAGTTCCTTGCAAAACAGTTATAACCCTTAAACCTTGTCACATGTGTTCTTATAACAACCACAAATTTAAATGTTATAGTGAATTTAACCCCTTTTTACTCCAAATAAAAGTCTGGAAATGCCAGAGAGGTCGGGGATAAAGTTGTGGAGAAGCTTAAATTAGGATTAGGGAAAAAACACACTCAACACTGCAAAAACTCAAAGTCTTACCAAGTATTTTTTTGGTCTAGTTTCAAGTGCAAATATCTCAGAGCTTTTGAAATAAGACAAAATTAATTTAAAAATAACTTAAATAACCTATAGAAAGTTGTATTAAATCAATAATTCCTTTCTATTGATTAAAAATGTGATGGTTCCACTGGCAGATTTTCTTACTTATAAGAGGATGTTTTTCCAAAATTATAAGGGAAATAATCTACCAGTGGAACTAGTTTATCTTTATTAAGTAATTATTGACTTATATCTTTCATAAAAGTTACATAATATTTTTGCAGTGAAGATTAATTACATTGCAGTCCCGGTGCGTCACAAACAATTCTACTTAAATATTTTGCTGCTTGTGATCATTAACTACTTTAATCCAAAGCAGAGATTTTTGTTAATCTGACTCAAGGTTGACGTTTTTGGCAGCTGCTTAAAGGATCGGTGTGCAGAATCAACATTCACTAATTCACACACTCTTTCTGTCCAGGCTTTTAATCCAAGCAGGTTATGACGTAAATATTAAGGACTATGATGGCTGGACGCCTCTCCACGCAGCGGCACACTGGGGCAAAGAGGAGGCGTGTAGAATACTCGTGGAAAATTTGTGCAACATGGAACTTGTTAATAAAATGGTGGGTAACGGAAGCTTGTTATTACTCACGCAGTGTTTCTGCAATACTTGACTTATTTTTACATCTTTCCCTTCAGGGCCAGACTGCTTTTGATGTAGCTGATGAAGATGTTCTGGGATATTTAGAAGAGCTACAAAAGAAACAAAACCTGGTGAGTCACTGACTGGATAATTCATACAAGCTTAATGAGTTTGGACGAGCTTCTGAGACCGATTGTCATGATTCTTGTCTTTGTTCCAGCTGATGAGGGAGAAGAAGGATGCTAAAAAGTCTCCTTTGATTGAGGTGACAACCACAGGGGACAACAACCAATCACTGAAACCACTCAAAAGGTAGAGGGGGGTTTATCCTGAGGGGCAAAAATAAATCTGTGCAAATATTTACATGAAAGGATCACATTTCTGCTCTAATCTCTTCTTCAGCAAAGAAACGCTGCTTCTGGAGCCGGAAAAGACTGCGCCGCGCATCGAGACCTTAGAACCGGAGAAGGTGGACGAAGAGGAAGAGGGGAAGAAGGACGAATCAAGCTGCTCGAGTGAGGAGGAGGAGGAGGAAGATTCAGAGTCTGAAACTGAAGCAGGTGAAGTTCACAAAAAGAAAAGTGATTTAAGAGATTTTGCTGAATAGTTGTCATTTTGACATAGCTAAAAATGTTCGTTATTGCTCCAAAGACAAGAGCAAGCCCCCAGCAGCAGTGACCAGCAGCACGACAACGACCCCGGCCACCGTCAGCACGTCGTCTCCAACGAGTCCAACAAATCAGGTGACGACGCCCACTTCACCAGTTAAGAAGGTAAAACCTCTCGGATGAATTTCTTATTAAAACAGTTTAGTCTTTGAGATTTTGTTGAATAAACCCTTTAAGGAAGTCCAGAGTTGCAGCTCAGGCATGATCCAACGGTCATCCTGATGGTTTAAGGGGGGGATTTCTTATTCAAGGCACTGTGTGTGAATGCAGGTGGTCAGGATTGCACAATGTAGTTTTTAAATACAGTGCTGACGTTAATTTACTCGTAACTGAAATCAGTTAAATAAGTTGTAGTTTTTTATCATTGGCTCTTAAACAAAAAGGAATTCCCATTCAGAACGAGTTATTGGAAAATTTGGATCTATAAAAGCTCCAGATTTTAGCTGTAGATTTTATTTTCTTTGGTCAATTGTGTTTTTGCCACTTTTGGATCTGCTGCCCTCTGCTGGTAAAAAGACACAACTCCTCTAGCATTACTGAGCATGGCATATGTAAGCTGCTGTGGCTGCTTGTGTGACTAAGGAAAAGCAACTGAACTGTTTTGGATGGCCAGAAGCTGCTGACTGAATCAAGAGCTTTGTGGAAAAGTTAAATCGACACAGAAAGTGTTGAACTCAGTCACTGAGTTGAACTCATCCTGTCTGCTTTAGTAGTTCTGCTTCTTAAACTTCCAGGCTTTATTTAAAGCCTGGTTCTTACACACCACACCTGATTGATAGAGCATTTTTCATACCAACCGACTGCAATTATTTCATCTGATCGGTACCACTAGTTCGGCACCAGGTGGTGTGACTCGGCTTTGAAGTCCTCGCGCACAAAGTGTCTCTTTTGCTTCTGCTTCTGTCTTATTTTCTTTTTCAACCTTTCTGTCTTCCTCCCTGTCCGTCCCGTTTTATCATCCTCGGCTCTTGCCGCGGTCGCCTTTTAGTTTGATTACATTACACCTCTCATGCCTTTGGCGGAGCCAGGCTGTCCTGCATTGTGGCGTCAAGGTTTGCGCAAAACTGGCATTTCTCTTGTGCCCAAAAAACCCATGGTGAGGCATTGGTGTGCACCAGAGTTGTTGTCTCATCCTACATGCACTTGTGCACTCACAAAGCACTAAAGTCTCCCCTAACTCCCCACCTGTTCCAGGTGATGTAGGATTTTTCCACTTGCTGGGGTTGGCCTGTTAAAGAATTTTGTGCAGCAGTAAATTGTGATGTCTTCACGGGACGGCAGCTTTTGACCTGCAGATACCACATTATTAATTACTTCAGCTTTCAATTATGTTTTCACTTACAAATGAATGTATAATTGTGCAAAAACTAAAATTTTTAATTCCCCACAGAATTCTTTTCAGTTATATTTAACCATGGCTTCTACCCTAGTGGAAAAATCCAACAAGTGATTGAACTTCCCTTTCACTCATCACCATTACATGGTGCTTTTTTCCACTTGTAATAAACAAATGCATTGCTAATACTTTATTTTAAGTTGTGTTTGTGTGTTTCCTGTGTTTTCAACTGCTTTCATCCTTTGACAGAGGTTAAAATAGTATAGAGTCAAAGTTTTATTTGCTAAAACCTAAGATCGAATAGGTTTACTTATATCGTAAATATGATAGGAAGATCATTTTTCTTCTTGGGGTTTTATCCTTAAAAACAAAGTATAAAGTGTTTTGAATAAGTAAGTGTTCCCCTTCAGCTTTTCACATTTTGTCACATTACTATGACAAACTAAAATGTATTCTCTTAGACTTTTATATATTATGACAGAGAAAGTTGCATATAAATGTGAAGAAACTTTTTTTTTTTTAATTACCCAAAAAAAATAAAGTGCATATTCAGCTGATTTACACTGAAAAGTGTGAATACAATTTAGTGTAACCAGTATCCTATATACTAACTGTGGTAAGCTAACTATGGTTATCTCTCCACAAATCATGTCTCTATTAAAGAGTGGCAAGAAAAATCCATTATTGAAAAAGGTTCAAATAATCAAATTGTTAATTTGCTTGGTGATGGCAGCATCATGCTACATGAGTTAGCATGACTAGGGAAACTGACCGCAGCTGATGGTCAATTCAAAGCCATCCTTTAAAGCCTGCCATGGGTAGAGATTTCCTTTCTAACCTAATGACAATGAAAGCATGTCCATATATTAAAATGTCCCAGTCAAAGTAAAGAGCTGTCTTTAGTCTTAGGTTGCTCTCTGTGCAATCAGATTTGTGTTGGTCTGACACAATAAAATACATTATGTTTGTATGTAACCTGACAAAATGGGAAGAGGTGCAAAGAGATAAATACACTTATAAATTAATCAGCAAGCGTTTGATGTGATCCCCCTTTTTTTGCTTACTAAGATTACTAAGAATATTGCTATAGTCATGAACATAAATGTGTATTTCAGTGTTATCTAAGCTGCTGCATCATCCTTTCATTCTCCAGGTCGTTCAGCCTGCCGGAAAGGTCTCAACCAAAGTGGAGGAGGACAGGAAGGACGAGTCTCCGGCTTCGTGGCGTCTGGGTTTGAGGAAGACGGGCAGCTACGGCGCACTCTCTGAGATCACAGCCACAAAGGAAGCTCAGAGGGAAAAGGACACTACAGGCGTGATGCGATCGGCCTCCAGCCCTCGCCTCACTTCATCCCTGGACAACAAAGAAAAAGAAAAGGTCGGCAGTGATGAGTTAGATGATTTGTTTTTTCAGTCCAGCGTTCCGTTTCTACTGCGAGCAGAAAATACTTTCATATCTATTTTGTCAGACACATCATTTTGTGGTTGTGTAATCCAGCCTTTACCATTCCTTGCAAAAGTATCGGTACACACTGAGCTTAACAACTTTCTGGAATGGCTTTTATTTAAATTTTATCCCATAAATAGACCAATTTTTCTTAAGGTTGTGTGTCCAAAAAATGTTAATTAGCTTAGGAGTATCACACGGTACTGCCTTTTTCTATTAATGTTTTTTTTAAAAATATATTTTTACTTAATGTTTTGTCATGTTTAAACAAGAAATTATTGTTTTATATTGCTAACAGAATGCTTGTTTGTTCTAATTTCTACAGGAGAAAGACAAAGGAACCCGACTTGCGTACGTGGCCCCAACCATCCCCAGGAGACTTGCCAGTACTTCAGACATTGACGAGAAGGAAAACAGGTGAAGCCCTGGAGCAGAGTAATGACTCTGTGCAAAAAAAATTCACATAATTCAATGCACTAATGCTTTGATTATAGAAGTTATTAGAAGCAAATGATGAGATAAAGAAATGGAAGGTACTTAAAGAGCTTGCGGCTCCACAGGGACTCTACAGCTCTGATACGTAGCGGCTCATACACCCGGCGACGCTGGGACGATGATCTGAAGAACAGCGAAGGAAGCTCCTCCACCAACCGGACCTCCAGCTACCAGCGCAGGTTAGCTCCTGCTAAACCTCCATCCCTTACCTCAGCATCTGCTCTCTTCCTTTAGATCTGACCTTCTGCAATCGCCACTAGTTGCTTTTCATAGTCAGATCAGCCAATATGTATGTACATACTTTTATTTGTAGCCTCTCAATCCTGGCCACAGTTTGTTGCATGACTGTGCCTGTTCTGTCAAGCCACAGTTAAAACGCACCACTTAGATATTTTAACAAACCTAGCTACTGCTTGTTGCATCAGATAAATCATATTCCTGTTTATGACACATGAGCATAGACTAAAGCTGCATTCATATCGTGACAAGTTATAGCTTTAAGCCATCTATTAAAAACAACTTCAATTTGGAAACTTTGTTTTTCTGTCTCCCTTGTCTTTTCTTGTAAAATATTACAAGAAAAGAAGAAGAATGTAAAGTTCTTTTATTCCCAGACGTCATTAAGTTTTGTGTTATGAATGCAGCAGCAGTGTGTCAAAGCTTCATAGACTTAAACATGTTTTGTGTGTTTTATATGTAAATGTTTGTCTGCGTTTGTGTGTGCGCACCTCCACCGCTAACTCTATTGGCCACCTGCGTGCCGATACACTAGCACGTCCCATACGCTAGCGCTGGGGCGGAGCGGCAGCACGCGGGACGTGCCAGCCAAGTCTTCGTCAACCTCCAGCTTGGATCCTAACACCTGTAATACTAAACCCTGGCAGCCACCCTCCTCCCACTACCCGTCCTACAGCATTTACCGCAGGTACACCGCTGCCTCCACACCCGGCTGTCCTTTCTGTATGCCTCTCTACTCTGCTGGACGTTTTCTGTCTTCCCTCGGTTTATGCAGCAACGTCTCATACTTTGAGTTTTAGTTTTTATTGTTCAGCTCTCTGAAGTTTAAGTTCAAGGATTTTTGTTTATCTATAATACTTTAAATACAGGAGAAATTTTCAAAAGCCCTGAACTTCTCAACATCTTGTCTTCAAGATTCAATGTATGCTGTCAAGAAATTTTGGAAATAAATTCCAGATTGTGTTTTTATAATCATTCAGTATAATACCCCTAAATATAAAAGCAATAGTTAAAATAAATAAATAAAATAAAAAAATAGGTGGAAATTTTTTTAACAGGAAAACTATTAGGACTTTAAATGATTGGCTTGTAGAAGGCCATTGTCGAAAAAATTCATACTGGAGGCGCTAGGTATGTGGAATAAGATGCTCAGGTCGGATAAATGGGAATCAAACATTTTGATGCACTCCTGTCTGTGGTCACATCACCTTCATCACACCATCCTCATGGTGAAAAAGGTGGTGGCAGCAGTATTCTGTGGGAATTATTTTTTTTAACAGGGTCAGGAAACTGATCAGAGTTGATGAAAAGATGAATGGAACTAAGGCAATTTTTTGGGGGGGAAAAAAACTATTAAAGGCTGGAAATGTTTTGATTCTAGATGCAGAATCTCACCTTCAAGCTAAAGTGACAGTTTGATTTAAAATCATAGCATGTTAGTATAGTGTGGAAGGTCTATAATAAGACTTAAATAATTGTTTTCAAGTCTCAACATTATAAACAAAAATGAGCTAAAATTTCATCTGTAGATGTTCAAAACTGATGGGCTCATACAAGTTACAGCTGTAATTTGGCTCTATGAAGTATTGACTCAGAGGTTTTTATTTCCACTTGTAATCTTTTCCTTCCACTTTACAAATATTAACTATTTGGTTTATTACATAAAATCCTACTAAAATACTTTCACGTTTATTGTAATTTGAGACAATTTGGGGGGAAAAGTGGGGTATGAAAATTTTTTTCAAAGCGCTGTAAATGCATTTTGAAAATAAGAAATGAAAATAACTGATCTGCAATCTTCCTCCCTAATCCGTTGAGATCTTTGCTAATCTGAGTCATCTTAGCCCACCAAGCACAAACTCTCCTCAGTCTCAGTCTGACCTGTTCTCTTGCTCATAATGTTAAAGAACAAACGGCAATAAAATCCTACCAGCTGTCCTATAATAAGGACCTCTAAGTAATGCTGATGCAGCTGATACTGGGTTTTTCCCTTAAGAGGCATCAGCTGCTCTCTTTATGTGCAGGTCTCACTGACACTCGGCTGAGTCTGGTGACTCAGTTTGTTTCCTGGGGAATCGGTGAACACGGCCTCCTAAACTCAGATTTATGTGGTGTATCTGCTTCAATCTACCCTCAGCAAAGAACCAGGACAGAGGCGATGCATGGAGATAAAAGAGCTGAGAGAAAAAAGCAGACCGGTTGTGTTGATCGCTTTTGTAACATCTGTGTCCCTTCAGCGGCTCTTTCGGCAGAAGACACGAGGACCTGAGCTCCTCTACCACCTCCACCTCCTCCACGACCACCACCACCTCCTCGTCTGTTACCTCGCCCACTGGCCACCGCGGCCTCCTCTCCAGCCTGGGGTCCTCTTCCACCCGAACTGGCTCCACCAGTCTCACCAGCAGGTAAACGTCTTCCACCTGTGGTCAGTTGGAGCTTATAGACAAACTATTCAGTCTTGGTAAAATGCTCGCTGTGATAACAGGTACTGGTCAGAGGAGAGTGCAGAGAAGGAAAAGGACTCAGCTGCTGTTATCCCCACTATAAACACTGGCTCTACCACAACCACCACATCTACCACTATCACCACCGCCATATCCACCACTACCGCCCTCACTGGCATCGGCCCAGAACGACGCAGGTAACACACACTTCTCTTTTAATCCTCCTCTGCAGCTCAGTTGTTCTGAAAAATGTATCTAAAGTATCTTAAAACGTTAACCAGGAAGTGTTTTCACAGCAATCTAGATGCTTTTTTTTTTCTTTTTTTTAATTCAGTTTAAGAATCTTCCTCTGTGTAATTTCCTTTTCCACACACGCTGAGGGAGAGAAAGTCTGCTTTAGTAGAGTGGCTCGCTGAAACAAGCCACCTGTCTGTGTGGGAGCAGGTTCACAGTCTGGACTGCTCCAGCTGCTTCCCCATATAAGGATGGTGGGCTGTAGGCCAGGGGTCATTGGTATTTCTGTGTGGCCAACAGGAGCATGCTGTTAATCACAACGTTTTGTTATTTCTGTTTGTTCTTTTGCTGATAAGTTTGAGTTTTAAACTTCGAATACTTGCTTGAGTATAAGAGTTACGTTTAAAATGTTTTTGTTTTTTCCTGCATCAGGTCGTACCTGACACCGGTGCGAGACGAGGAGTCGGAGTCTCAGAGGAAAGCTCGATCCAGACAGGCCCGGCAGTCGAGGCGCTCCACCCAGGTCAGTCAATAATGTTTTATATTTCATCTTATTACTTAACCAAATGAAAGTGTCTTTTTTCAATGTTTAAATACATTGGGAGTAGAGTTTTTATCTTTAAAATGAACCTAAGCTGTTGTGTATTGCATTGTACGATGTGGGCTGAAACTATTTTTAATGGCATTATTTTTCTAAAGAGAAAATGCCCGTTGTTTTTCCAGGGTGTGACTCTTACTGACCTACAAGAGGCTGAAAAAACAATTGGCAGGAGTCGTCCTCAAAAGACCCGCGAAGAGGAGAAGGAGGAGAAAGAGAAGCAAGACAAGGAGAAACAGGAGGAGAAGAAGGAGACGGAGACCAAGGAGGATGATTACCGATCAAAGTACCGAAGCTTTGAAGAGGTATCTGCTTCACCTCTGTCGTCACTCTCTTGAGATGGGTGACAGTAATTAACACATTTTTAATTTCTCCTCTTCATGCCTTGTTTTTCCCGCAGCGTTATCGGCCCTCGTCTTTGTCCTCCTCCTCTTCCATTTCCACCGTCAGCACTGCCTCCACTGCCCCCTACTCCAGTTCTTCTTTGTCCTCTGGGTCCAGCGCCCTCAACAGGCCCAACAGTCTGACGGGGATCACCTCATCTTACAGCAGGTCCTCTCGAGACACAGAAAAAGGTCGGTCCGCTTCAAAATCACCAAAATAAATAAGAGCTACACTGTTTGAGGCAAAGATGTGTAGATGAAAACCTGTGTGAAGCTCTGTCATAAGATCCACAGCAACAGGAAAACAGCCACAAGCTGATTAAGAAGGTTGATGCAGAAAATGGTTGAGTTTCCTTTTAAATTAACATGAATAAAGTTTGCTTGGGAAAACAGAAGCTGATTTTATTCTTTCAGCAGCAGAAAACACTGACAATGTAGCTCTATCACAGAAACTTTGAGCACTTTTAAATCAGGATTTTGAAACATTGTTTTACTCCCAAAATTGTTTTGTACATAAATGGTGAATAAAAAAGTTGAATTTGGCACACTAAGGGGGAAAAAATAAGATACTATTTAGTATCATTACTGAAACAACCATAGTTTCTCATAATCAGAGTAAATACTATTTTTTTAGTCAATTCATCTTTCTTATTTTCTATATTTTTGAAGAAAAATGATTGTCTTCCATGTTATTATACTTGGACTTTTCTGGGATACTTGATATACAATAAGTACATAATGTCACTGTTAAAAAAATCAAATGTAAGTTAATTTCTTTTAATTTTTAGAAAGAAAAAATAAGTTTTTAGTTCACCTGAATCCACAGTCTATGGTTTAGTTGTTGCAGCCCAAGTCTTTTCTAACATCTTTATTTAAATATTCAACATCTTTTTATACAGTAATTATAAAATAAAACCATACAGATAAATATTTTTATGTTAAAATGCAGGTGTGTTTGTTTTATTTTCAGACACACTGAATGCCTAAGCTGCCTTTTGATTTGTAGAGGCACTTTTTAAGGAAATCTAGATGTTTGGTGTAGGTTTATCAATAAATTAGTGAATAGTTTAATAAACTTTGTTGATGACACACACTTCACATTTAAATGATTCTAAAATATCAAAATTCTAACAAATTGCCAGATAAACACATACACTTAGAGGTCAAATATTGAGATCCTAAAGGTTTATTTTTGATGTGAAGAAATGTAAAATATCTTTTCCAATGACAGAATCAGATAGAAAGGATGAAGAGAAGGAAGGGGAGGACAAGTCTCAGCCCCGCTCTATACGGGATCGCAGGCGGCCCCGGGAGAAGAGACGCTCCACTGGGGTGTCCTTCTGGACTCAAGATGTAAGACTTTTTATTATTTATTATAATTATTATTATTACACTCCACAGGTCAGGACACTTGATGTTCTGCTGTGCTCATTCTGATGGTGAGACCTAAGACGACCACTTTCTGATTTTAAATTCCAGGGTGGAGATGATGACCCTGAGCAGCAGTCGGACTCAGAGGAGGGCAGCACCAGGGGAGAACCACAGGTAACTAACCTCACACACACTGAGGGCGGAAAGTAGAACTTCAGCCTGTCAGTCAAATCAAAGTAGTCTTGTTCTTTCTCCCTTTGATTTTTGCTCTTTGGCTTTTATTCTTTATTCTTGTCTTTTGCTCTTTTTCTTTAAATCTTTTGGTAATTGTCTGTCACTTAGTTGACCTTTAGGAATCAAACATACTGTTAGCTTCAGTTTTAGGTGTCATAATGTGTTTGTAATGAAAATACTTAGAACTTAAGCAAAATTTAAAGATTTTTTGAATTAGTCATGACATGCATTCTGTTCACTAATGATGCAATGTAAGGCCAAAAATGCAGCTTTGCAAACTGATTAGTTTCTGGGTGAGCTTCCTGTTTGGAAGAGAGTGTTATTTGAAGTCTTAACAGAGAGGGAGAAAAAGAGAGCGAGAGACAGTTGTTGTTTGAAGTCAGCCATCAGGGAGGAGGAGGAACTCCAGCTGCTAGCCGTCACTTACGATGGGTGGAGCTGCAGCAAAACCACCAGAGGAAATGAGTGTTTATCTCTGGATACAGGAAGACCTTTAGGTCATGGCTTCTCCAGCTACTAACAGAGAGCTGAAAAGTAGCAAATATTATTTAATTTATTATTCCTAAATAAATCTACATAGGCTGATTAGGTGAGACAAATCTAAATACATTTTTTAGTTCTTTTATATTGACATTTCTTTTGTTTGTTTCCTTACAGAGTGACAGATTGTCCAGGTAAGTTGCAGCATCACCATGCTTTGAATGCTGCTGCTCAGCTGCAATATTTGGTTGCTAATGTCACCTTTTTTTTTAATTTGCAGAAATGAGAGCACTTCATATTTAGATCGCAACGATGCTCTTTTTAGCCGTAGTTATGGTGAGAGTCGAAGGCCGTACTCCAGCCGACTGGATAGAGACGACACCACCGACTACAAAAAGGTATGCACCAACTTTCAGCTTTCTTTTTTTATTTTATTCAAATTTGGATGTCAGAAATTCTGAAAAACGAGACGTTAACGGCATGATAAACTAAAAGTTGGAAAGTTATTCTGGTGTCCTTCTCATGTAAGATACAGAACTTTTACATCTTGCTGTCTGAAATTCTTTTAGTGAATATTTAACAGTCATGGGAAAAATCAGATGTACCTTCTTTAAGTTAGTTTTTTTTGTATGTGTACTTATCAGACCTGGTTTATCTAAGATTTTTTTTTTATTATTCTTACTTAAATATACAGAAGACTAACATACAAACAAAAAAAACCACTAAAGTTTTTAAGAAAAGGAGGCCAAGCTCATAGAGAATATTTACATCTAGTTGTCCCTTCTCAAATGTTCTTTTACAAGCTGTTGTTTTATTTTGTGTACTTAGTTTTTCACACATTTTATTCTTTTTGCCTTCCCCTTGTTCTTTTAAATGTCAACATGGATTCTGTTTTTCATTTAAATTTCACCCCAGGTTGAGTCCAGATCATTTTTACCTTAAAATCCTGGCAATGAAAGAGGGTGTGCCATAATAGGCTCCAAATGTCAGCCCATTAAATGAATCAAATGAAAAGTTGAATTGAATTAATCTAAATAAACTGCTAACACTTGCTCATCACTTTGTTAGGTGGTAAATGGGGCTGTAAACATGTTTTGATGTTTTTTTCTCAGCTCTATGAGCAGATCTTAGCTGAGAACGAGAAGCTGAAGGCCCAGTTACGCGACACTGACCTGGAGCTGGCAGACTTGAAGTTACAGTTAGAGAAAGCTACACAGGTATGCACACTTACACGGCTCCTCATCTTTAAAAAAAAAAAAAAAAACTGTTTTGGAAAGGCAACTAAAGTTTGATGATGTGTTTTTAACGCAGAGGCAGGAACGCTACGCTGACCGATCCCAGCTTGAGATGGAGAAAAGGGTAATGGCAGAACTACTTCACCAAACCACCTCCATCTCACTCCTCTGTTACATAACCATCAACTAAAATGAGATCATTTCTGTTTCCTGTTTGTTTTAAGACTAATTTATTGTTAAACCATATTTGAAACATCCCAGTAACAGTGCTAATGGGTTTATGTCTGAAGGTAACAAGCAGACCCTCTTACCAACTGGGTGGTGGTATGATCTTACCCTGAGTTTTTATAACAGTCTGCTCTCTGCTGCTGCCTGTAGCCTCACTTTGTGCTGTGGTAGCTGGTATCAGTCAGGCTCTCCACCCAGAACACTACACTTTTTTTACTATTTCTCTTTTTTCCCCTTGTATTTAAACATTAGTGGCAGTGTGTGGTCACTATCTCCGTTGACTGCTTATTTCCGTGCGTTTTTAACGTGTGGAAGTGTATTTATCCAATTTTATGCTTAAAAAAAGAAACATTAGCAGACCCTGTGCATGTGTTTTCATGCTTTTAAATATCAGTTAGTTTGATTAGTTCATACCCAGCCGATCTGTGTTCTTAATCCTCTATTTTAAATCCACTTAAGGAAGCTGTATTTAATTATCTGAATAAACAGTTGAGTCTTTCAGGCGTTTAGGCAACTTGACTATCTGCCTGTTTTCAGACTCATTCCTGCTTTAGAAAGTTGACTACAGTTTCAGTCACTTACTGTTTAGGTGTGAGCTGGCTGTTGCTTGAACACCCCTCACAGGAAATGCGAGTGAAGTGTGTGTGTGATCACCCAACACCATCTGCCACCACTCATTAAATCTGTTGGGGGTTTTTTCTAGTTCAGTGTTAACCTGCCTCTTATGTCCCAACAGGACAGAAGAGCTCTAGAAAGGAAGATTTCTGAGATGGAGGAGGAACTCAAGGTACCAAAAGTTGCATGCATAAATTCACTTTATTTATTCCAGAAGGTGTTTGTCCTCCTAAGTTTTGAATTTGGTAATTAGAGATGCACAAATTAGTGGTTCAAAATAATTCGAAACAGCGTTACTATGGTACATGTTCAGTATTCCTGTTATCTGCTAAAACTCTTCCAGCCTGAGTGAAATCTGTTCATAGTTTAGTTTTTAAATAGTTTTCTAGATGTCTATTCTTCTTTTGACTTTATTTTCAAACACTACAGTAATACTTAAAATAGCCAATTTTAGGTTGTCTTCTGTCAGTAACCAAAAGAGTTTCTTAGGTATACTATAGAAACTATACTTTCTTGTAAAATTCATAAAGCTGGGAAGACACAAAGGTCTGTTACTAAATAACCTGACTGTCCAGGGTTCTATATCCACAAAGGATTAAACAAAAAAGTTGAGTAAAAGAAAAACAGGCACAAAATTCTAAAGCTACAGGGATAACTTTATAACTTAATTGTAATCATCAAAATAAACAGAAATGAGCAACTATAAATCTTTGAGTTTTACCTTTTTTGAATCATACTTAAAGTAAATTAAAATGCACCTGTGTGTGAGCAGATACTGCAACAGAAATCAGAGGCGTTAAAACGAGCTGTGAAGAAAGTTTTCTATAAAGTTTAAATATTACTGGCCATGTCAGACACTGAGCTCGACTTGTATCCACTTCTGCTCATCTGAACCTCTTTATAATCTGTGACCATCAGTGTTTAGTGTCCTGTATTGTCAAGTGCAGTTAATGGTTCCCTTTTTTTGGAAATTAATTGAAGGAAGAGGGAAGATAAAAATATATCTAACTTCTGGTAAGGGTGTTATCCTGTCAGTTTGAGGAAAGGATGTTGATCTTATCAGTGTCACTTTACCATTCTATCTGCAAGCTTCATGCTGAAACGGAAAGCTCTAAATCATTCCTGTTTTCCAAATCTGTCCCATTTTCTAATAATCTTCCTCTCCTGTTTCCCCTTTTTTTCCTCCTCCTGCTCCCGTCTTATCTCCCGATTTATTTGTTAATCCTCTCTCTGTTGATTTTTGGTCTTAAAACGCATTTCTCTTCTTCTTCTTCTTCTGCCACTCTTACCCTCTGTCTCCTCCCCTTTTGTCTTTCTTCTCCACCCCGCCCTCCCTTCAGAACCTCCCCCAGGTAAAGCAGGTTCAGGCCCTGCGGCAAGTTAAGGAGCGGCTGCAGGCTGAGAACCGGGCGCTGGCCCGCGTTGTGGCCAAGCTCTCCCAGTCGGCCTGCAGCCAGCTGCCCACCGGCGACCTCTAGGCCTCGTCTGTCTGTCCACCATCTCCTCCTTCTGTCTTCTTCTTCCTCCTTTTTTGCCTTCTTTCTTCTCATGCTCCATTTGTGCTCTGCCCCGCACCCGTAGACAGGCAGGTGTCCAGCCGCCATACTCCGACTGTTTTCTCCTCTTCTGCCTCCCCAGAGCTTTTGGTTTTCAGATTGGGGAGGCTGTTTGCCTTTTCCAGCAGGACACTCTCCTTTTACAGTCCGCTACTGTTGCTGGGCTTAACAAGCTATAGTAATAACATGCTAATAAGATACTTGGAGAAAATTGAAGGTGAGTTTTTTAACGTATTTGAAAGCGCTGTAAAGGAAAGTGTCCTTTTGTGGTTTCTAGTTTGATGCTTTCCTCAGAGGTAGCTCAGTATATCAGTTTGACTTGTTCTGGTTGTATTGCATGAAGCAGCTACCGGTGGCATCACTTTGATTTGACCCAAAGGGTCACAGACTGAACCCCTCTACCAGCCAATGCACTTTAAATAGGACGTTAAGTATTCACACTGCTTAAATTTTTCACATTTTGCAACATTCCAAACAGAAACATCAGAGAATTTCATTGGGACTTAAAACATGAAGAAGTGCTTAACTGTAAAGTAGGAGAAAAACATTATAGTTTTAAAATAAACTAAACTTAAGAAAAAACAACTATTTGTGCAAAAGTGTTAAGAAGAAAACCATAATAAGCAGCTTAGAGGGACGAGGTTGAACCATGAACACACCATCCTCATTGTTAAACATGGTGGTGGCAGCATCATGCTGGACAGGAAGTGAACATGTGATCACTGGAAGTAGGTGGATAATCTTTGCCAATCCCAGACACTCATCTCTGTTCCAGCGTACCCAGTCAAAACCAGTTTCACACACACACACACACACACACACACACACACAAAATCATGTTCACAGCATTTCAAAGGTTTGGGCTAAATTTCACTCTGCATATGTGTAAAACTGGGAGCTGTATCCTGGAAAAATGTACAGCTGTGACTGCAAGAAAAAATAATTTCTGCCATGTGACTTTTCTGTTTACAAAACAGAAGCAGCTTTATATGTAAGTATGCACCACTTTCAACTTAAAATCCCAGTAAAGTTCTTTGACGATCGTGACTGAAATGTGACAAAATGTGGAAAAGTGAAGCAGTATTGTTGTGCATTTCTTCAAAAAATAAAAAATCTAGGCTAAATGTGAAGGTTTTTACTTCTCAGAGGAAACCTAAGAACTTTATTCAATATACAAACGTTGCTCTAACTCAAAGCATATTATTTTCATAAGCACACAGCAAACTGAACAGAGTTGAAGTCAGGATATAGTTTGAACATTTTTGCATGTTTCTTTATAACATATACATGTTATTAAACTTGTCTATTTTAAAATGTTTTCATTTGAAGTCACTCCTAATATTTTAGATTCTTTTGTAAAAACTTGATGAAGATGAACTTTTATGCGCACATGAAATTTAGTCATTTTAAATTAAAAGAATGATGGAACGATTTAACTGTAAGGGGAAATAAGTCAGAATCTCCATTAAAATCAATTGAAAGACCTGAAAACACTATTGAGACAAAATTTGAGTGAAATTTAGTTTTTAAAATGCTGATGTACACTCTGCTCATTTCCACTGGATTTGTGATGTAGATTGGCTATTTGGAGCCAAGAATTACACAACAGGTTGTATTTTGTTCCAACACACATCCAAATATGTGTTTATGATTCTCAGTTATCACCTATTTAATGTTGCATCTTGTAACTTACTCAGTCCACATTCTGTTGAAGTAGTGTCTGCGGCCGGTTCTGTGTTTCTGAGCTGAAGTTGATTTGAGGAAGGAGAACTTTCCCTCCTCGCTGTGTGTGATTTCCCGGCTGCTGGAGATCAGCCGCTCAGATTCTGCATGGCTTTCTGAGGATCTCTGGCCTGTGGTGTGTTCGCCTTTTACTTTTCTCCCTTTTGACTTGGATCAAATACGTTATTCCTGTTTTACTTTCTGACAAACAAACAAACGGTGAGATGCTGTGTGACTCCTGAGGTTGCTTTGTTCATGCTGCTGGTAATGCACTGCCCAGCAGCCTGACTGGTTGAACGACATGTCGAGACTCGTCTAAGCTCTCTCTCTCTCTCTGTCTCTCTCGCCCTCGCCCGTGTTCCCCGTTCTTCCCTTTCAGATGCTCCCAGACTTGAAAGCAGACAACCAGAGACTAAAGGACGAGAACGGAGCGCTCATTCGAGTCATTAGCAAGCTTTCCAAGTAGAAACCGACCCTCTTGCCCCGCCCTGCCCTGCCCTGCCCTGCCCTGCCCGGTCTTCTGCACCCGCTAGTCCCCCATGGCAGCGACTAATGGAATTGCACATTTAGATATTAATTGCAACAGACATCAGAGACAAGACTCCTCCTTCTGCTTTCTGTTCCTCCCGGCTCTCCCTTTTTGCTCCTTCACCACCACCACTGCAGCATCCATCCATCCGTTCATCCATCCATCCGTTCATCCATCCTTTTCGGCTGTGGTTCTCTTGATTGGTGTGGCTGCTGCTCTGACAGAAGTGCTGAGTTTACAGAGCAAAAAGGAAGGAAGGGTTGTGTGAGAGCGATGTGGGCGGGGAAGCCTGAAAACTATTTAACCAATAAGCCTTAGTTGTACATAAAAAGAAAAAAAACACTTTCATTGATCTCCTCTCTCAGCTATCACTGAAGAACAGATATTATCCTTCACCTGATTTTTACTTGTGCCACATTCTTTTTGTTTTTTTTGCTTCCTTTTCCTCTAAACGTGTTGTGTGCTGTGCGGTTCCCACCTTCACTCCTCCATCTTTTTTTTTTCATTTTTAAGAGCTACTTCTGCCTGACAACTGCTCCCTGTTGCTTCTCTCACCTAATTTATCCAGAGTATTTGTTTTCCTCCCCTCTCTTAAGCACACACCTCCGCCCCTCCCCTCGTCCTCGTCCCTCTGTGCGTCTTCCTCCAAGAGGGAAACATTCGAATTCTCGCAGATCTGGTGGAGTTTAAGCTTTCACTGTATGTGCAATATGCATTTCTTTCTTTTTGTTTTCTTCTTAAAAATGCTTTAATGAGTCCATCACAAGTAGGATTTTCACTCCTGACTCTTCAATCTCTCTCTCCTTTTTTTTTTTCTTTTTATTTTAAGGTTGTAGTCGGTTTATACTCTGTATTTCTCACTTTGTTTTAGCAGGTACTGAGTGATTCTGTATATACCTGTATGTATTTTTTTTGAGAGCAGCACATGGCATGCATTTATGGATCCCGTCTGTTACTATTAAAAGTATACAAATTCCAGAGGACAAAGAGGTGTGTTTTAATTATTTTCCTTTTATAGTTTAAGGACATTGGACACAGTAGAGCGTCTCTTAAACGGGACGGCTTCTTTTTTTTTTGGTTTGTTTTTTGGTTCACATAATAGTGAAATCTAAAGAGTAAAAGCTTCACTACATTTCACTTTCATTGTATTCAGTATCTTGGACGAGTGCTGTTAATTTTGTTTCCCATTCTTTTTAAAAAGCTGTAGTATTATAGGCAAGGTATTGTCACTAAAATAAAATGTTTGAAAAAAAAAAGAAATAAAAGGATATCTTAGATATTGCTAACCCAGTCCTTTCTACAATGTCTACATGCACTGTCGATGCCATGTGAGGAGTCTTGTGGGGTTGAAGCGAAACGCCACCATCAGCTGTTCCACTCAACATTTTATGCATTTCAGTGGCCTTTTAAGGAAGTTTTAGTCCAATAAGTTTAAAGAAGGATCACTGCAGATGGACTGATTGCTGTCTGCTCTGGCATAGGCTTTCCCCCCCCCTTTTTTTTTTTTTCTGTCATCTTGTAAAATAGGTGTGTGGCTTAATACATGCAAGCTGTGCTGTGACTACCAACCACTGAAGAATTCATTAAAAATAAACTTGTACATTGGAAAGTTCCCGTGTCTTATTTCCTTCATGTTTGTTCATATATATTTTTTCTGTTTTTACTTATCTTTTTTTCTTTTTAACAAGAACTTAGTGATTACATAAATCACTGATATATACAAAGTGATTCAAGTCAAAACTAAATGCTGCAGTGCCTTCCAAAAACTTAAATGCCTTTTGCAAATTTTACATTTTGTGGTGTTGCAACAAAAAAACTGTGTATAAATATATATATATATATTGTGCAATTTATGATTAGCCAAGATGGTGGATTATAAGTGTGAAGCACAAATAAAACTGAAAAGACTGGTATATAATTTAGAGTTGAATTGTTAGAATGGCCAAGTCAAAGCCCAGACCTAGATTGTGAAACTTGACTACGCTGAATCTATATTGCAAAGAATTGGCAGAGCTACTCGAGACCCCAAAAGACTTTTTGCTATGTTTGTCGCAAAAGGTGGTTTTACTCAGTATTGACTCAGGGGGCCATGTTGGATTTTTATTGCTCTAAAATTTTATGGAACTGCATCATTTTCCTCCCACCTAAATGTTGTCTGTTCCCCAAAACATCAGAGCTGCTGAAGAACCATGACTGTTCTCTACATCATGTGGCAGTCCCAAACTCCGAGCCCTTAAAGCGATTTTTGTTCATCTAAAATTACGCAAACATATTTTATTAACTATGCAACAGATGTGCAGCTGCAGGTTAGGAAGGACTTATTGGAGTCTTATGGAAGTAACAAGGTGACCTTTTTGTATGTTGGTTATTTAATAACCTGATGTGAAACAAAAAATGTTTACATGTATTTTCTTTGCCTTTTTTAAAGTTTTTTCTTCATTTTTAATAGGATGTTATGTTTAAGGAACCTGGGAAGGTGGCAGTATTACTCCTTAAAATCTCTTTTGGGTAGAAAGACATTGCATTCAGGGATATGATGCTTCCTCATGATTGATGTAACAGATTGTTTGAACTAACATATATAATTATCAACATATATTAAATGCTTGTTTGATATATAAATAACTCTTCCCTCTCAGGTCTAAGGGTTTATATGTCTTCCCTCCACTTATTTACATTTAATGCCAGTCTAGATTTTTTTTTCTTTCTTGATAAATATTAAGCTGGTAATACAATTTTTTGGTGCTTATCAGTTATTACAAAATAATAATCGTCCAAGTGTCATATCGCTGGTTTCAGTATCATGAGTTACTGCTGCTATGCCATGTTATACCAGTAGGTGGTGTACTTTCTATGCACTTCAGCAGACGTGGTTTGAACTTCTCCTCTGTTCTCTCTGCAGCACGTAAATATGATCTGAATACTGAAACAGACAGCTGACATCCTGTCTCCAAACAGAAATCTAAAGCTTAGACTCGGCTCTTTCATCATTCAGCACCGCCTCACTGTTTGACACCACATGACGGCGTGTCTGAAGCAAATAAAGCGCAGCTCTGAGTCAGACAACATAAACACACAACCATGATGTGAATTAAGCCATGGTGAGCATCCGCTGCCAGCTCTCATTGCTGAACCAGACTGTGATTTATGTCCCTTTGTTCCACAGGAGCCACCTTTGCTGTAGGTCCTTGTTGCATGCTGTCACTGCTGAGGCCTGCTTGGATCCAGAACTCCCAAGTTCAGATAAAGCTCAGCGGATAAGCTGTGCTATGCGCTGTAATTACACAGTCATGCTAAAGTTAAGTGTCTTGCCTCTGGATTTTCCATTGCCCTCTCTGAACGAGTATGCTTTATGTCTTGTCTGTGACATGAACATGCCTCGATTGCCAGATCTTCACAGAAACATTCCTCTGGTGGAAAGAAGATAAATTACTGGTCCTAGAAATACATCGCAATCCAACTTTCATGTTTTCATGCCACTTTTTGCCACAAAGTTCTTTTACAGTTTTATGCAACAATGTGGGGAAACTATGAAGTGGAAGTGTTTTCCATTTTCATTTTACAACCATAAAAACATTTCCTGGAGCATTTTTCAATCAAGTGTGACAGTGGTAGAGACAAACGAGAGAAGTGAAGTAGAACGCCAATACAAGCCACACATTTATTTGATAAAGAAAACATTTATTTTTCTTTCACTTCACATTTTGCTCATTTGTGCCAATAAACTTTACTGACATTTATAGGTATAACATGACAAAAAGTTAAAAAAGGTAAGAGTATGAAACTAAATATAAGTACTTCTTTTTGGGAACTAAAATTCATGACTTGAGTCGATTTGATTTTAGATATGCTGTAGGAAAAAATTCTGCTAATAGAGGGATTTTCTGTGAATAATTTGGAATTGCATTCCAAAAAAAAAAAAAGCAAATGCTGAACCACAAATAGGTTAGTGTCCTCTGTAATCTGTTTAAATTACTTTCAGTTTGTTAAAATTCCCTCTAGAAGATGCTGACTACCCATAACTACTCTGCACAACCTCAGACCCTATTTTTCTCCCCCCAAATATTACATATTTTTACTATTGTCGGAATTATAAGAAGAAACTTTGCTTTTTCACACTGTAAATAATTCATGAATGTGAAATTGGACCTTTGCAACTACAGTCACACGCAGAGACACTCACATTCGCCCCTGACTCCTCTACCGGAAAGCACAGCAGCCCAAACAAACCTCCTCCCCAGCTGCAATCTTAAATGCTAGACTTAGACACACTCGGTGCGCAAAACCACTCTGCTCAGAGGACAAACAGCAGCAGGGTTTCTCTCCAGTGACAAACAATGACAAATCGAGGCATCCGGATGATGTGACAACTCGAGTCTGTCGCCGAAACAAAGATAAACATGCTTGGTTAGAGAAATGCAATTCAAGGCAACGGCAGATTATTGTGGATGCGTGTCGAAAACAGGATATAGAGACGTCTTTCACACTGACGGCAGGAAACTAAATATCCTGCACCGTCAGTGGAATCCTGGAGTTTGTATCAGTTCTGAGGCAGCAGAGCACTTCTGATTTGATGTGTACACAAAACACGTTTTTGTAAACAAAATTAAATGTAAGAAGTCGTTTTTATTATTATAATTTAAAAGAGCCAAGAAGCAAACATCATAAAATTGATATACCATCCAATTAACACTAAAAAACATATTTGGAAAACAACCTTTTTTCTAAAAGATCTAAACTGATTTTATTGATTTAGAAACATCAGAGCAACCAGAAAAGACCTGTTGCAAATGTTGATTAATCATTTATCAAACTCAAGGACATTTCTATCCCATGTGCTGCCAACTCAGCACCAGAAGATAAAGATGGCACCCTGACACTCCCATCCCAACTAACATTATCACTGTTAACAGATGCTGACCTGAACCCAGAACTTTATTTGAACCTTTGGAGGCAACAGACGATGGAGAGGACAAAATCTGTGAGGTAAATATGACAGTTACACCACAATGAATGAATTGCTGATCTAAAGCATGCATTTTGCTGAATTTTATTTCCCCATAACAGATTTATGCAAACAGAGGTCAGGAATACACAAATACTCTGTAGTCAAGGTGCAAATTCCTTCAGAGTTTTTCTTTCCATTGTAAACTTTTTCAAGCCTGGCAATTCCAGTAATTCTGTGTCTCTTTCCTGGACAACCATTGGTGGAGCTTTTACGGCCTTATCTTTATGTGGACTCTTCAGTTTTCTATAGAAAGTATTACTGGTTCAGAAAATATTTTTTGCATAGCTGTGTTTCCATCTCAGAAAATGTTCTTGACTGTGTTATTGCTGCGTTTAATTATCTGTATCACTTTGAATTTGCTTGTCTTATTTAGTACTTTAGGGGAGGAGTTTCTGTGTTTAGCTGTGTCTTTCTGCTGGTTAAGCCACAAATGGAGCTTTTTCTTTGAAAGTACTCCTATTCCACTGATGCTTGTATCAACTGATACTGACAGAGCTAAAGCTGCCATAAATGTTCGCTGCTGGGTTTTCTGTGTCTCAACCAGGCAGGATCTCATGTGGTTCTTAGAAAGTCTCCAGTCTTACAACATACTTGGTCAGGATGAGGGATTTCTACAAGTTAAACGACACAAACGACACCAGCATGGATATGGACAAAACCTGAGCGATGGTGCTAAACATTTAAAATACTTTTTTTTTTCTTTACCTGATATGTCTGAATATTTATTTCATTCTTTTATACTAGGTAACCAGAACATATCAGTGATTTAGTGAAGTGTTTTCCTGGAAATTTATTGAAAGTGTGTCAGGTAAAAATCTCTGTTTGGCGTCCTTCCTGCTGCTGACCTTGTCGCTCGGTACCGAGCTGCCCTGACCTTCGAGAGCCTGAACTTGGAGGAGGATTAAAGGCCGGCAGCAGTAACAGGCAGCTCAACAGTTCAAATCCAGGATCATCTGAAGGGAACCAGGGTGTGAAAGGTGAATCAAACACTAATCCTCTTTAGCATGGCAGTTGAACTGCTTTCCTTTTTATCGACCTACTTTAATTTCTTTCTGAAGTTTGACAATTATTCCCCTCAAGAAAGGCAGCACAGAATCAGTTTTCTCTTGTAGGGAAAACCCCTCCAGTGGTCGGTCTCCACACATCTCCGGACCCTGAACATCTGCATGCAAACCCAACATCTGGGTCGTTGTTTCTTTTATTGGGTGCTTTCTTACTGGATACACAATTTCATGGAGAAGTGAGCGTGATGTGGGCTCCTCGCTGCATCTAATAGCCTCTGAGTGAGACATTACTGCTAAATAAAAGGGGAATGTGTGAGCGCATGAGCAGCCATCGTGCTGCGTTATGTCGAATATAAATCTGTGGCTGCTTGCTGAGCTCATTTTACAGCCCGGCAAGCTCTTCATTTGTTTACCCTAAATGCATTATGGTCGCAAAACACAGCGTGACTCGTTGAAAACAAACCAATTCAAACCCATTAGACTGGGTTTAGAGCATTAAAGAAATATTAAATAAAATTCTTAGTAAAGTGTGAGAGTGTGTATGCTTGGAGTGCTTTGGGGATTTATTTGGCGGCAGGACAGAGGTGTTCGTCTTGGCATGAATGGAAAGTGCTCAGCTACAACCTTTACCCCCTCTCCACCATTTTTCTTCCAACAGAATGCAGAAATATGTTAAATATGCAGCAGTGTGACCTTTGCCCATAGATCAGGGTTTATTTTTAGGAAAAGTACCTCCCCTGCTCACTCCACCCTGCTTTTCTCATTATCTATATCAGGGCTGGCATGTGCAGAGATAATGGCTGAACATCTGGCTTGCACTCACCAGTGGGGTGTGGATGCGTGTCGTGTTTTTGGAGCTTCACGGCCAAAAAGGGAAAAAAATAATGAAGTCTAACTCTATGGAGATGTGAATGCATCCTTTAGGAAGAATTCGGGTTTGGATAGTGGTGACAAACATCCATGAAAGTCAGTGCACCCTTGGGAACCAGTTGCACACGCAATCTATTAACGTTATACCCTTGAGCAGAGCAGAGTTATAGGTCTGTTTTTGCAGCATGAAATTAGATTTCTGGTACTAAACCCCTATAGCTGGTTTAAATCACTGCTTGAAGTGAAAATGGCAGAATGCAAAAATGATTGAATATCTCTGGAGTGCCTCTTGACTAAAACCGAGTTGTTTTACTACTAATAGCAGATGGTTATTTTGGTTAAAAATCCACTCTCTGGTTACTACAACAAATGATCTATGAGCATATGTGATTGCAAAGAAATATTCTTCTGTCTGCCTTCACAGATGAATGAACTTTAGTGACATCTCATTATTAATCCACAGAGTTTAATAATGATTTTTGAGACCAGTTTGCTGCTATAACAGATTCAACTGTGCTGGAAAGGCTTTTCACAAAGTTTAGGAGTATGCTTCTGAAAGTTTGAGAAATCCATTTGTGAGGTCAGACATTGATGTTGGATGAGAGGATCACAATTTCAACTGTACTTCCTCCAAATGGTGTTTCATCAGGCTGAGGTCAAGGCTTTGTGAAAGACAGGCAACACAAAACTATATCATTTATGTTTTTATAGACTTTGCTGTGGGTGCTGGTGTGCACAGGAAGAGAACAATGGCATTCTTCTTGAAATTCTATCAAGGCCAGATTTGTAGATTGCACTACTTGTTGCTTTCAACACATTTCCCCATCTGAACTCTTGAACTCTGACACTCCTTCAAAGTTTCTGAGTCTGTTTCTCTTGTCTGTCTCTTTGAGTAATGCTCTTCTTGCTCCATCTCAGTTTAAGTTGTTAAACTTGGTTGGATTACAGTTGTTTTCATGTAAGATTAAATAGTGCTCTGTGAGATGTTTTAAGATTCTGCGCTGCTCCTTTTCTTGATCCCTGACCCGTCCTCTGTGTTTCTCTGTCTTCAGGGTGTCGTTTGTTCACTGATGTCCTCAAGCAAACCTCTTCCACCTCCACTTCACAGCTTTATTTATACTGAGATTAAATTACACGCTTCTATAGACTAATTAGATGCTTTGTGAAAACATTTTGGTGAATGATGTGCATAAGCGTAAACGGGGGTGAATATATATATATTTTGGATTTTAAAAATTGCGCATATTTTTTCATTTTATTTCGCAAAGATGCATTCCTCGTGTTGACGTGTGAAAAAAAAATTATTGAGAATTTTTTGTTACTCACTAAGAATTAAACGGTAAAAAAGTATGTATGAGATGTACTTTTAGAAACCGTAGCCCATCGCGTGCGCGTTCCCTCCCTCCTGCTCTTCATTTCAGGGTGACGTTTCTCACCAGCACACCGGAAGCGCCGCTGCCACCAGTGGCGCTCGCGGTGTCTCCCTGCAGCGTCTCCCAGCGCCGCGGATCAGAGCCGCGCGCGGTCACACCTGGTGGGAGCCAAGCGAGCAGTTTGGCGACTGAAGCAGCTCCGACAGGTGAGTCTCCTTCCACTTTTCCACTACTTTCTTTCACTTGCGCGAGTTTTAACACATATCCGCAGAGGGTCTTTCATAGAAACGAGTTGAAACAGGATGTTTAAATGGGTACAAAGCTTGAACTTTTTCAAGAAAGTACGTTCTTCAGCGTCTGCGCGAGACAGCAACATTTTAGTTTGTTAGAAAACATTTTAGCTATTGTTTCCAGCGAGACTGACTTTATTTTCCTTCAACCTGTCAACAGCTCCACAGTTAATCACTTGAGGAATGTGGTTTCATTAGGAAAGTTGTCCAAGACCTGGAAGTTTGCACTAAGTTCAACTTTACTTTCACTAACTTTCGAAGCAGTAAAAGGATCATGGCTACAGGCGGGTTTAAGGCAAACGCACCCGCTGACTTTTTGGAGGAGTGGAAGGCAAAAAGGGAGAAAATGAGGGCTAAAATGCTGGGGGACATTGCAAAAGCCACTGGTGTCCCCCTGAGCCCCGCCAGTAGCACCAGCAACAGCCGCCTTGGCGCTCCGCCGGGCACCGAGCTCTGTACCAACCCGGACCGAAGCGCCTCCGCGGGGAACTGCCGCACCTCCTCTCCGGTGGCTCGGTCCCCCTCCGATGGCACGCTGAACAGACCCGAGGAAGAGGCGCACCACCCGGCCGCGCCCGCACCCGCAGCCACCACCCCCACCGCCCAGGGGAGCAACCTGAAGAAGGCCCCGCCTCAGATGGAGAAGACTCGGTGCGCTTCGCCGGACTCCAGCTCTGTGATGGCGTGCAATAATGACAGTGACAAGGACAGTCCGTCACCATCACCCAGCAAGGGGAAGGAGAAGAAAAACTCAGGTCCCAGTGCAAGGAAGGGCAAAGGACAGATTGAGAAGAGGAAGTTAAGGGAAAAGAGGAGATCTACAGGTGTTGTCAGCATACCGTCCAATGAGGTGAGTGTGACACCTGGAGCAATATCTCTGTTTGGTTCCAATGCACCGAAGCAACTAACCTTTTTCTAATGAGGTAGTAGTTGTTTACAGTCTGGATTTTTGAAAATTAGATTTTATCGATGTATTGGGATGACAAAGGTACTGGCATTCTGTTGTGAAGTCCAAGGAAAGGGATGGTGTAATAACAATAATAAAAATCTTAAAAGTGTGGTGTATTTGTTTTCATCCCATTTTGCCATTATAGCATTACATTATCTCTACTGGTCACTTAAAAGAAAAAAGCCATTGATCAAAGTCTAAACTAATGGAGTTAGCTGTCAATAATCACCTGGTTTTCAAAGTCCAGCATGCTTTAGATGCACACCTGATTGAAATGATTGGTCTGAAAAGGCCTTAAGTCATGTGTGTTGAGAGAAGAGCTAAAATGTAAAAGAAGCAGAAGGATTTTTCAAGACTGAAACATGTGGAAGATGGTACCTTGAACACACCATTCCCTCAGCTGTAATGTAGTGATGGTACAACTAGAGAAACATCATCCTAAAATCCTACAGCTGTGATTGCAGTGCAATCAAGAAGATTTCCAAAAGGGACATTAGATTTATATCTACAAAATGTTTTTCACCACATTTTGTCTGATTAAAAATGGACTCAAATTTGTGATTGTGAAAAGCTTTCGCAAGGCACTTTGTGAAATGTGTTTAAGCTGCTAAATTTGTGCCACGTGTTGTCTAAAATGGTAAAACTCATAAATAATATCTTAAAGAGGATTCAAGAGAGTCAGGAGTTGAGGCAAATTATGAGCACATGTTTGGCCTCCATATAAATGGTTCTAAAGTTGCATTTCCTTGTTTTTCCTTCTTTTGTAATTTCAGATGTTTAACATTCCTCATATGTAATACTGCAATGTGGGACTGTTGTAGAGAATTGTTACTCAGAAATGTGATTCCTAGGGGTCAGTGTGTGTAACACTTCCATAAATGATTTGAAGCAAAGACCAGCTCTTGTTTTCCCCCAAAAGACTCCAAATTCCTCTCATACATGTGTCTGGTTTAATCGAGCCTCTGTAGCGAGGAAAAAAGAAAGCAGCTCTGGGAGGGAAGGAGGGGTGTGTGTCTCCGTCTGTGTGTGTTTGAAGGCGGCGGTTCACATTCATTGTTTTTGAATTTAAATCATGTCACACTCCTGGCCTGATTCCTGTGGTTCAGACACATGCAGGAACTCTGATATGAAGCCGTGCCAGTCAACCCAGTGAGAGCCACCGCTGTGATTATGTACTCTGAAAGCACTCGGATTATTCAGAAATGCTGGGAGTGTGAGCTGTTTTTATTAGGGTTAAAAGTGGTCCACAACCTTCCCATTTTCCATTTGTTCTCACTTTCACAACCCACCCAGAACTCTGTGCTCTCTGTGTACCAAATCTTGGAGATTGACCAGTTTGTCGGCTGGTGCTCTAAATCCTGTTATTAGGTGCTCAGTAGTGTCAAGCAAAACTGTTTGAAGATTGGACATGGGCCAGCCGGTAATGCTGGCCTTCAGCAAATGATCATTGCCATATATCTTAGATTTGTGCTGCCTAAAGTTAGGGTGGGGAGCCCTTTCTGGGTCACAAAACAACACATGGGAGCTCTTTAGATAACCTTTTTAAAAGCAATTGCACAGTTTTGGCCCTGTTTCAGCAGAAGTTTCAGAACTATAATTATAAGTGGATGAACTAGGCCTTTTGTTGAATTATGTCAGTGTTCAGTTGGCTTATTAGCAACTCTTGTTTGCAGCCAGGTCAAATTTTGCTGCTGCTGTTGTTATATTTTTGTGTCAAAGTTTGGGAACCAGTGTTAATGAAAATAAACTGCGTTGTGTGTCAACTAGCATTGCCTCTAAGTAGATCAGCTTCCCAAGCTGCATTTTATTTTGAATGTTTTAGATATGGTTCAGGGAAGTATCTGGAAATATTCCGGTAGAAGTACAGAGCGACGTGCCACAGAAAAATCCACAAATATTGAACTGCAAATAGGCAGACAGCCACTGTCTTATCAGTTCTGAGCAAATAATATGATGCTTTTGGATTTTCTTTTCAAAGATCAAAGAATCTATTAGCTTAATATTAATTGACCTGCACACCAGACACCAAACTATTGTAAATGAGAAGTGCAGCACAGCAACAGAAAGGGAGGACACTGCTAGACTAATCTTTGATTATACAGATGGATCAAACTCCTGCCACTCCAGCACTTTCTCTGGTATCTCTTTATGTGGACTTTAAACTTTTAGAATATAATGATGGAAAACAAATGGTTTTGGAGCTCATCTCTTATAAAAAACTTAATTTATAGGAACTCAACCAGTGCCTGCTTCTGCTATGGTTTAAGGCCTGCTTAACGTAGCGTATGAGACATTGATTTTATCTTGTGTACCAAACTTTTGTGATTTCAAGTGCTGTGAAAATAATAAAAAAAACACTCCCCTACAAAAGCTGGAACCAAATCAAAACAATAATACCACATGGCGAACAACTAAGCAGAAGAGAAGCAAGAAGGACATTTGTTTTGAGAAAAGAATGTTTGGAGAGAATTGTGAGGTAAAATAGTTTAAAGTTGTAAAGTAAAGTTGTTCTGCTCTCCTTAAGCGTTGCAAGTACAGAGCCATAGTGGTACTTCATTTCTTATCACTTCTGTTTTTTTCTTTTTCTTTTAATCTTAGTTTAAAATCTTACAGGTTTACATGCCAGATTATAAACCACTGGTCTTGTGATGACATGCAAAACTGCTAAAGGCACCGAATGGAGGAATGTCCAGGTTTACATTCATTGTCCAGTTTAATAGATGTAGATATTCTGTTTGACCTGCTTACTGCATCATGAACCAGCCATAGATTCAACAAGGTGTCTGAAACATTCCTCAGATTTTGGTACATTTGAACATGATGGCATCTGAGTTATTAAACATTTGTCAGCTGCACCTCATTGTGGTGAATTGCCTCCTCCACCACATCCCAGATGTGCTCAATTACAAATCTGGTGACCTTGGATCCATTTTGAGTACAGTGAACTCATTGTCATATTCAAAAAATGAGTTTGTGATCATTTGAGTGGTGAGATGGTGCGTTGTTTTGTCAGAAATGACCATTAGACGATGGGTTCGTCCATACCGTTTCACACCTGCAACCATTATATGTTTAAAGTCACAGAAACAGTCATTTCCTCCTACAGACTTTAAACTTCACCATGTTGAGATTCCTAAATGCATTGAACTGTTGTGTCACATGCTGAAAATTGGCGTATGAGTTTATAGTTAACTATAAATGCAACAATAACTGATTTCAAGGGTGAAACAAGTGGGGGGGAATCAAGCTTTAAGTAATCAAAACCCATCTTTTTGATAATTAACTTCTCCCATTCTTTGATATTTTAGGAAGGTCACATCATGGCTCCAGAAACTAGAAAATATATGAAAATGCATTAACTTTAGCATTTCTTGAGTGTAAAGAACAAAAAATCATGTAATTTTAGGCTATGTGGCTAATTAGTTTCTTTCCTGTCTAATTTTGTATTTAATTTATTATTTATTTATTATTGGCAGAATTAATTCATAACTACCATAGTCAAAGTACCTGCCTGTGTTCATTTAACACACTGATAAATCAGGCAAAACTATTAAACACTTACCATTGGTGCTTTGGTATGTATTTTCTGTGTGCAAGTTTTCCTTTTCCCCTCTTTTTTTCCTAAAACAAGAAGCAAACCATGCAAATGAAGACTCCTCTCTCACAAGCCCCCCTTTGTGAAGTAAATATGAATGGACAGGTGTGAATGGAGTTGCCTGGGATTATCTTCCCTGCTCATTTTATGCAGAATAAAAGCTGCAGAGAGGAATTTCAGAGCATCCAGGGAACCCAATATTCTGACCATTGAGGCCATAATGGCATGATAAAAGCTCCATACTCAGATGGAGAAAGATACTTCTGTATGGTGTTGCCCACTAATAACCTCAGTATAGGGGGCACTCTTGGTGGGATTGACCTCTGACCTTTGTAAGAAGAGCTTGTGCAAGGGCGAAACACTTAAATGAGAGAATGTTTGTGGAATGTTAAGTTCTCTTATCTGAAAAGATTTGCATGTTTCCCGTCTGTCTCATGGTGTATTTGTTGCTCATTGTGTTGGCTTTTACGAGCTTTAAGGTTCATGAGGCTGTGGTCAAACTTCTCAGGCCTGGGAGAAGCTGCAGAGAAGCATTACCTCAACTAGTGCCTCTCCAGTTTTTCCTGCAGCTCTGCTGATGAGATTGACAAGTTTACTATGCAGCACACAACCACATGCTCTGACCATTGGAGATAAGGGCTTTCTTAACCCAGATGTTTGATTTATTATATTTGAACTCCACTTTACTTTCTAGTATTGTAGTACATTTTTGTAAATGCTTTTAAATGTTTTATTCTGAAACAGTTCAACATTTGTAACAGCTTCTTTTCTGTCCTTCCCACATTGTTTCTACTAATGGCAAGTGATATCAAGCTCCTTGTGTAAGACTGCAGTTGCTAAAATAGGATTAGGATTGATGATTAGTGGGGTTAGCATATTTAGCATTAGGACATCAGTATCTGTGTGTTCCCCAAACAATGTCCATCCCTCCTTAACTAATTTGTAGTTTGAAGAGGTTATTAATATTCCCAAATTCAGCATGGTTGAAAGCTCAAAAGGAAAAGGAAAGCAAGTTTACTGCCCTCCGCTGAGCCTTTCTGTTAACTATTGAAAGTCTTGCTCTCTCTTGCAGCCTGAATAAACCACAAACTGAAAATCCTATTAGATTGTTGCAGTTCACTTGACCACAAGATGAACCACAAGTTTTTTTCCTCCCTCCCTCCACTCAGGAACAACTTCCTCTCCCAAGAGTGTTTTTCTTATTTATAGTCCATGTTCTGATCAAAAACCCATCAGATTTTTGTGCTTCCAACATGCAGGTCACAAGTGTGAGTGAATCGGATTGAAAATTGTGGTATGTTTGAAAAGTAATTGCTTTTGTAATAAATGTATTGCATTATTTTTAATAGTATAAAATCAATCATAACGGCAATGAATACATTTTCCAACTCTATTAGCAATTCATGTTGTAACTTGGAGTGGACTGAAGGTGTTAAAATTCTTTGTCTTTAACTTTTGTTGATCTGTTAAAGAATGCAGGAAGGTAATTTTCAGATGGTGGAGCTTGTTTTATTATCCTTTTAATTCTTCTCCAAAGATGGGCCCATCATGACAGTAAATAGCAAAATGATTATATCACTAGTGTAGGTAAGCAGAGAGCTATTTAGGCTGAGTGTTTTTGTTTTCCGTCTTCAAATTGCAGGAATGTTTTGGTTGACTTGTTAGAAAAAAGTCTGGAATTTCCTTTTCTTACGGTATGTCTTACCTTTTACCGTCACTGAAAATATGTTAGGATTGACAAAAATTCCATCTCAATCTTCTCTACATTAGTTAAGGGGAGTTTTAAAGGAAGGAGAAAACAAAAAGAGAAAGCGCTTTATGGTGGAAATAAAGTCTTTACTATGTCTGGCCCCTTTTTCCACACATGCACCTGAGGAATGTTTCATCACCTCGTAAAACACGCTGTAGCGCTGCAATGAGCCATGGCACGTGGTTTTGTTCATCATGTGAGACAGTTGTATAAATGCCTGTTCATATTAGCTTGATACCTCACCAGGCTAGCATTTTTTGTCAGATGTGACCAAATCAGCCACTGTAAGCTGAAGAGTATCTACAGTTTAGTGATGCTGTGCCCTTCACGATTATTAAAGCTGTATAAAGGGCCTTATGAATTATTTCTCTCTTTACTTTAGTTGCATATACTCACTATTTAGCAGACTACTTTATTTGGCAGTTAGAAATCAGACTAAACTAAGATGATATGTGGCATTCCTCAATGACTCAAAAATTTAAAATGTTGCACCTCATATGCTGATGACATACAGTTTTATATTTGTGTTACTACATGACCACAGTCACTTGCAGTTTCCAATCTCAGGTGTCTTATAAATATAAGAGCCAGAAATGTATATTTTCCAGCGTAATGTGGAAAATACTAATTGTTTTTTTGTTTTTGTCTTAAGAATTTCAGGTTAGAAATCAGGGCTCTGCTAAACTCAACACAGCTTAAACTGCAGGTCATACCGGGACCCTCGGTGCAGTCATGGACCCAAACCTAATTTTTAAGAGCCACTCTGTCTTATTCAGCCAACTATGATTCAAAAACCCTGACAGAAGATTTTGGCTCTTGTGTAAAAGGATAGACTCAATTGTTTGGGCCTACATTGCACTCACAACTGCTGAAGAGGTATGAATCAGTTAGACCCCCCCATCTAGACCCGCCGTTCTGTTTGCTATTGAAGCATTGCTGCTGTTTGCGTACAAAGTTCAAGGTATTGCTTATCCAGGTTGGTCCTCTTTAGTTATGAGTCCAGAAACTTTCTGGGGCAGAGTGCAGGTCATTACTTAAGGATAAAATGCCCCCCTGCAGAGGCTTGCACAGGAATGTGCACATTTTGTGAATACCTGAGACTTGGCCTGCATGCCTACTTGCAGCGTGACTTCCCCCTCCTCTTAATGCAGCTTTAACCAACGTTATCAGAACGTCCCATCGGCTGAGGGTTTGGTCAGCCTCTATGGACTGTTGCTGACCCTTGTCTGTTTGTGAAGGCAGTTTCCTGACAGGGAAGCATCTGGCTTATGTCTGAGGCATTGTGCACGTCAATGCTAATGCTTGAGTGACACTATTGCTGTCTTTTTAGATAATCTTTAACTGGAGTATGCTCCTATTATGGACACACATTTGTGTTCAACGATGTAGTTTTGCATTTGTCCTATTTTTAGCTTAAAATTTGCAAATGAAGCACAAAGTGAAGGATTCTTTGGTATTTGCTTTTGTCAAAAGATTATTTTACAAAATTCTTGCAAATATTTAGCCAAACCCAGTCTATTTGTTTTCTTAGTAAAAGTGCATAGCTTTGCCCTGAGCTAATCTTCAGTTCGGGCCATTGTTTGCCCGGAAAGATCAAATGAGTTCTTCTTTCATTTTTACCCAGTCTTTTTTGTTTGATACTTCATTACCAGGTTTTAAGTTGAAACAAATACGACTTGGCATTTGTTTATGGAGGCAGTTTACAGAAATGTACCACGTGGGATTTTAATCCTAGTAGTTTGTGGAGGCAAGCAGGGATAAGAGTTAATCGGTTTCATGTTTCCACTTCTTGAAATTAAGTCTGCTGCTGTCGTGCAGTCGTGGGCGATGTTTTTTTTCTTGGTTTTTCTGCTGCCGGGTATGTAGACATACAAGACTCTCGCTCTGCGGGGGGGTATTAAGTAACCAAGTCGAGGATTAGGAGTGATTTCTGTGCATCTGTAACGTGTAGCCTATTTGTTGGACATTCTTTGCTGGAGACTGTTGGGAATTTTGTGAGTCAGCCCTAATCAGGCCACTCTGCATGATTAGGCATTTGGGAGGCTTGTCTGTTTGTATTCATTAAAGTAGAATTACTTGGAGAACCCGGTGTCCCTCTTCTCACTTTTCTTTTTTAATGTTTGGTTCAAATTTGGTTTGCCGGTTTCCTTCTTATTCTGTAAAACTCTGCTTTTTGAAATCCCTTTAAGTCAATGAATAATTTTAGCATCTTCTTGCATAACTGAGAGATTTTTACAAGCAGTAGTTAAGTCAAAGAACATCTTTCAGATGCAGTACACATTAATTATCACTAGTGGTTGACTATAAAGTCTCTTAAATGGTAATAAATTCTCGGTTGGACTCCCCCAGGTCTCTGTGTTGTCACTGGAAACGAAACATTTTATTTTAGAAAATGTTCATGTCCAGTCTAACACTAACTGTGTTTTCTGAAATTTTACCCTCATCCAAACTTGGTAATATATATTCTTAAAAATGTTGAGGATTTTAAGCAATGCAATGGTATTTAATTGGTTTATGGTCCACAGCCACCTGCAAGTAGCTAAAATCTGAGAATACTTGAGAACCCTTCTAAATACACATATAGGTGCCTGTTTTCATTGTTCAAAACTCAACATTCCTGTACTTTGCATTAATCTGGAAGCCATCTTAACATCCATGATCTTTCTTATTTCTGCTTTTGGGGGTTCAGTCAATCAGTACCAAGGAAAATTTAAATCTAGATTGATTAAATGATAAATAGGATTTGTTTCCTCTTCTGCAAACTGTGAAGGTCTTTAATTACTCTTACAAGAAGTGCAAACGTGTAGGTTCACATGTGTTGCATGGTTAGTTGGTTAGTGAAGACACACTAACCTACATTAAACTGTCACTTTAAAATCTTTTATAACTAGCTGGTAAAACAAATGTCATGGGGTCAAAGCAGATACTTTTAGGTGTTCAGTTAGTTGGAAAATATCTCACCAAATAAACAACGAGAGGTTAGTGAAGTTATTAATCTTCTTCTTGGCATTTTTATTATTACAATCTGATCTGTTTTCTTGTCAAAGAACCAACATTAGTGAAGCTGATGTTTGGTTACAGTAGTTATAAACCTTATTACTTGTCTTCTATTTTGTGGTTTGCATTTTCTAATCTTAGGGTCTTTTGTATGATGCAACTGTTTCTTAATCATAAAAGTTTGTTCATATCATTTATAAAATGGCTTTTAACTGACACACTGCCGTTGATGGTTTCACTAAGGGAGTGGCCCCTTCTAAGATGTCTAACTTTCAAACATTATAAATGTAGCCTAACTTAAATTTTGATCAAATATTAACCAGTTTCTTTTGAAACAAAAGCTGTGATTCCTCTGCTGGGCTCAGTCACTGTTCTGTTCACTCATGCCATTTTATTGCAGGAGGGACAATAAGATCCAGTTATGTTAGTCTGAGTGACTGCACATCAACAGACCGATTCTGTCTTCAGTCTAACAGGTTTCACGCTCTGCCTCTGGGTTATGTCACCATGCAACTTGCTCAAACTCTTTCCCCTGTGATTAACAATGCTGCTAATGGGCAAACTGGTTCTACACACTGCTCTACCTGCAATCAACAGATGATGAGCCAGCATATTTTTCTTTTTTCTACTTAAGTTATGAGGGAAATTCTCAGATGTAGGAGTGGCAGCTGCACAATTTGCGTCTCTTGGAAAGTAGTACCTCCCTTTAGCAGCACTGCTGAAGGCCTGCATTATAATTTAAAACTGATTCCCTTGGCACATGTGTTTCACAAGTGAAAATAAATAGGATTTATTAACTAAAACATTTAAGTTTGTTTGGCATTTTGGGATGAAGTGAAAATATTTTTGTTTAATTAGCTGAATATTTACATTGCACTTTCAATATTGCTGAGTTAGTAAAGATTTTCCTGTGGCTCCCTTAAAATGTCCACATGGGGCAATAGAAAGTTTCACTTCAGACACATTAAAAGCTGTGCTCAGTCAAACAGCTCAGGAATGCAGCTGAACCTTTAAAACTGAATAAATATGTGGCTCTAAACTGCCAAATGTGCAAAGCCTTGATCTTTAAGCCTTTTCCCCACAACAAAGGAGCCTGAAACCTGCTTCAACTGAGTGAAGGGCCGGCCTGCTGTCATACCCTGAAGCTCCAGTTCCCTTGTTTGTCGATGTGCCCATGAATGTGTGTAGAGTTGTGTTTATCAGGGCAGTTCCTGCTTTGAGGTTGGGATTTACACTGTACCACCCAGAAAAAGGAAACTTTCTTTCTTCTATTTCTCACAGATTGGTTTTGACTCTTTTACATAGAAAACTTTCTACAGGGAAAATTCTATGGTTCAACTTGCATAAAAGTACTAGCTAGTAAGTTTTTAACTGGCTTATTTTTTTTGTTTTGGTCTTGCAACTGAGACATTCTGAGTATTAAGATTAAGTCACCAGACCTGATGTGACAATGAGTCAGCTTTAGTTAGAATAAACAATGGAACTGGGACTGTTGCTTCAGCTCTCTTTTTATCATGAACTCAAACTTATTAGGTTTATTCATGGTTTTAAGCTTGGTTCATGATCATTGTAAAAATTCCTGAGCTTTGCCACAAAACCCTTCCTAAAATACCATGAGAAATAGTTTTATTATCTGGACTCTGGCTGGCATCATGAACCTATAAATCTGTCTGACAAATGACAAAAGTTTGATAAATTCTCCTGTAAGTATTCAGAGTATTTCAAGGTTATCTTCCAGGATGCATTCATTTGCAAATTCACAAATATTTGGTGTTCTCTGTATTGGAAGCACTATGTTCACATATGTAGCCTTTAAGAAGGATACAATTGGGGTTTTGCTATTTTTGACTTTCCACACTCTCAGGTTTTCTCCATTTTTTTTTTAAAGTGAAGTCCTCCGAGATGTTTGATTATTATAGAAAATATTACTGTGTATCCTCTAAATATACCTTTAACCAACCTGGGCCAGTTACAGGTACTTCAATGAACTTTTAGTTTTTGAAAAGTTGACACATTGAGGTGTGATTGATCCTAAACAGTCCAACAGGGCAGCAACATGCATATGAGGGAAGATCCATCCATTGGGAGAACATGACAACTCTACAGATTTGAACACAAAACTTTTTTAATGCATTGTATTGTTTAATTTTGAACCACTTTTATAAAAAAAAAAACAATGGCAGGAATTTTTGATATATTTAATTATTAAATTGCAATTTATGGCAGGTTTTTTATTACGCTGTTGTAATAGATTTTTAATTGATTGCTTGAGCAAACCTGTTTTAAATATTTTCCCACAGATGATATTTAAAGAACCCTGTTCAGTCACTTTCTCTCTCGTCCTTTAATTAAAATGCGGTAGTTTTTAATCGATTTGTTTAATTGGTTCACGTTTATCAGTCTTGCTTGAAGCTGACATTGGTCTTTGGGGTCTCAGTTTGGAGAAACAGACATGAGTACTCTTGAACAAATCAAACTACCAGCTGCTAAAGCTTTACACACAAGTGCACATTTATGTTATGTCTGATTGTTCATATCTTCCACCTTTATCAGCTTTCACTGTGGACTTCCTTAAGCAGGTTACTCGAGCTTTAATTGAAAGGAAATAAAATCTCTGGATCTAGGGTGAAGTTGATGGTCTGTGGTGATTGTGTGACGGAAGCACAAACCTCTAATTTGGTCCTGAAACTTTCTATCTGCTTGTATATTTGGACTGATATCTTTCTGACATGATTCTGCTGCAGCAACAAGTCATGCTGCGTGATATTTAGAATATTCAGCTGGACAGATTTAATAAATGAAGCTTGCAGTGTGGTGTGAAATCAGTCTGCACCAGGCTTTAGTCTGATCCTCTCTTACCTGAAGTTTTAGTGCTTCTTAGACGCTGCATTCTTTACAAGATTACACCAGGAATCTTCAAAGCTACTGTGTGTTTTGACAAACCGCCTTTGTCTGACTCTGACACATGCTTCGTTGCTACTTTGGCTCAGATGTTTGGATCTGGTGTGTTAACCTTGCGTTTATTTCTAGGTCACCAGTAGTCATTGGTTTAAACCTGTTTTTAAGCAAACGGAGGCATTTAGAAATGCAAACAGATGGTAAACAGTCACACTCTTGTCTGTAAGTATGATTTTTTTAATTTATTTTTTGGCTTATTCACCACACACTACAGTAGACCTAACAGTATACAGACCGTGTGTAATTTTCTCCATTTTTTCCCCTCTACATTCATTCACTTATATTTTCATTTTTGCATCATGCACACCCTGCAATGCAAAATGTTCACTGGGTTGTTTATGGCAATGTCTCGGTGATGTTTCGAAGTCTTATGCTTGTTTTTTTATTTATTACAGAAATATTTCTAACAAAAAACAAATGTGAGAAGAGAAAATGAAAAAGTGGTTTTGACCAGATTCAGGCAAATGTTTCTGTCATGCCTTGATGTGCAGAGAAAGCTAAATACAGCGGTGATTCTGTCCATAGGCGTCTCGTAGGGCTTGCTCTTGTGTGGGTATTAACCTTTTTCTCCATGGCACTAAAAGCATTTTGAAAGATTTATGGCCAATGAAACTTCTCCGCTCACCATGACTGATGAGATTTTCATCCCTATCCATTCCTTTTTGACTGCTAGGTATGTTTTGAGTTCCATTTTTCCACCAGCACCTTGTTTGTATTTTTGTCTCTGCCCTCTGCTGTATTTCATCTCTCTTCTGGTATTTGGCGTTCACTCACAAATGGATTATTTTCCTTTTTCCATCTGAGCCCTCCTCCAGTTCAAACAAAACCCTGCTGTCTTCAACCATCTCCTCAAAGAGCTCATCAGTGAATCTGATCGCGAGTCTGCATGCATGCACAGCCATTTGTTTGCATCTACAAACTGCAGGCTTCAAGCTCATGAGTAAACATGAGTTACAGCAGTGTGTGGGGGCTTATTTCCATTCATTTCCTTCCTTCTTCACGGCTAACCCCACAGCTCAGTGTGAAGCTGTCTTGGGAAAAATGAATGGGTCAGCTTTCTTTGACTACAGGGTTAGGTTTATCTTCCTTGTGTCAGACCTGAAAGGTCACGCAATCAAGTAGAAACTGGCATTGTGTCACTTTTATCTGGAAGACGGAAAAAGCGAATCCCCTGGAATTACTTTGACACCTCCCTGGATGTAAAGAGTACAGCCATGTGAGAATGTTTATTCTGCACAAGATGCATTTGACTTTCAGGTAGAACCAGGAATAAAACGCATCTTCATTCACCCAGTGTCTCTATAGTAACTTTTAGCATGGGAGATTATGCCTCCATTGTTAATTGGAACATTTGAACAGCTTTTGTTACTCAAACATTATCAACTTGTTAAAGATGAAAAGAGTTGATTCTTTGTGTTGAAGTTTTTGTCTGATTCTATAGATCATTTATAAGTTACATCAGATTGCTTAATAATTTAGATTTAATCTGTGAGTATTCAATAATGAGGCTTGGGTTGATTTTTATTTTAAATGTTTTATTCTGAAAAATTATGCTCCCTGCAGAAAGACTAAGTGATGTCCACTCAGGTATTTAATTGGCATGAATGTCCTAATGAATCTGGAATTTTAAAGATAATTTTTCACCTTTTCTTAAATCCATACATGATTAAAGTATTCATTCAATCTCAGATACATTAGTACAGTCCCACAAAATCGAACAACATGAATCTTTCTACGACTGGGTCAACGTCTTCTGTCAGTCCTGAAAGGTGACTCCATAATCTATCCAAATATTAATGATGCTAAATATACAAATATTTAAATCTATTTATCACCATGTTTGGATGACAGAAAAATTATGCACCAAATTGATTTATAAAAAGCATTTAAGTTGTACATCAGTCCTCTCCCCAAAAAGGCGATTTACATAAATAATTGATTTAATAAATGAATCACATTCATTCTTCTTATGAATGAATGTGAAGTTCTGTGAAGTTCGTGTCCACTCCAGAACTATAAATGGTGTATAATAAGTCTTATTTGTTGGTCCAGAACAGCAGAAGGCAACAGACCAGAAAGGAACCAGCTCTTGATTCAGTCCTCTTCTGATGTAGTTTGTGTGAAATTGCATTTTCTCTGTCCTGTGGTCCTTTTTGTTTCACAGTGGCAGTATCCTGCCAGAAACACTGTTTGTTCTGCGCAGTTGCTTGTTCTGCAAGCCAGGTTTTCCTCTCCAAGACCATTTGTGGCTTCAGTCATGCTCATCAATTGTAAAAGTAAACTAGGGGTGAACGTTGAGCTGATTCAAAAGCTGTGTGTTGAACAAGCGGTAACCTTTCCCAGCCCAAGCTATTAGCTGCTGGTGGGGAGTCCCGGCTGTGCTTAGCATGACTCACGGTCTGGCTTGGTGTCTGCCAGTGGACAAACACAATGGCCTCTGTACACAATAGACCTGCCTCTGCTCTGCTGGAATGCAAAACATGCTTTAACGGTTTCCGATATCTAAGGATTATGTTACATGGCAAGAAAACCAAGGTGTAGTTCACAAGATATCCCCACTCACAAGTAAAAGCATAATGGGATATTGTTGGCCTTCTGTCCTCTCCTATAATACCTTTTTATTTTAACCAAGGCTTGGTAAATTAGATTAACATTGTGGATGGTTTGACCCTTTTGTCTTGATGTGTGAACCAAATTTTATTTCTTGGTGCTTTTCTGCCCGTTGATTGTCAATTAAGCAACTAAGTTTTCCATCACGTGCCCATTATCCATTCATCCATCCATTTATCCATTATTCCCTTTTTCTGTCCATCTGTTTATCATCCATCTGCCCCTCCATTCATCCATAAGTTTGTGTGTCCATCTATATTCTAATTCTGTTCATCCATTCATCCAAAATAATGACGCCTACTGTGGGACTGGTATTATAATCATGTGATAATTCGACTCAAAATCAAAAATATATTATTTGCTAATTAGCTGTTCTTAATTAGCATCTCCTCCAAACAGGGAGCCAGACTTTTTGGCTCAGGTCAGAATTGTACCATTTGCACTGGCATTTTTTTATAGCCAAGATCCATCTTTTGGAGAAGTCAGAGGTTGTAGTTCACTGTTTTGTATTGCTTTTAAGAGCACCGGAAACTTTCTTCAAACAGGAAGTGTTGAGATGAGAGAACAGAGCTTCTGATGTCAGTGGATGGAGGCTGAGTTCCTCTGGGAATGGTGGAACAGTCATAAACATTTAGTGAGACTATTACAGCAGTACAGCCTCCGCAAACATGCAGTCCCAGTTGGAATGCAGTCTTATCTCTGAATGCTAGAAACTTGTGCCACTGAGCAAGAAGCACTGATAAAACATAATTTGCAGATTGTTTGAATGTTCTTTGGTTCAAGATAACTCTAGTCTGAAGATTAAAAAGAAGAATCCTTTAAAGATGTAGCCTGTTTTTGTTGTTGTATGTAGAGAATAAAATATATTCACTAGTCTTTATAACAGCATTTTGCAATGCAAATATCGTTTCGCAGAGACTGATTTTGTGCATTTTCTGACATCTTTTAAAAAGACAACTGTCTCCCAAATGGAATGGGAGAGATTATGTGAATATGTTCATCATAATTCTGAATTATTATTATTATTTACAGCAGGAGATACATATATTGACCTGTTGCATGCTTTTGGTTCCGTCAAGCTCTTATTTTTTCCATCTGGGAAAGTATTTATACCATTTTCATCATTTGCTTTCAAATGCTTTTCATTAAATGTCAGAACTGCCCTGCTTTCCTTGAGTGACACTTTAAAGAACTTATACAGAGCTATAATTCTGGAAATGGAAGACTCTTATTTGCTATAATTTTGTTTTAGTTGCTGTAGCAAAAAGAAAACTCGGGTTGTGTGAATTTAAATTTTAAATAAGGTTTTAAAAATGTAGATGCATCCCGTTTAAGTTTAATACCAAATTAGACATATTTTAATTTTTTTAGACTTGTTTCACACAAGTATAATTGTTCTAAGTGCTCTTTGATTTGGCTGCAGGTCATGCCTGAATGAACATTCATTTGCTTTGGACTCTTTGTCTTCATCTCTTTATTTTCCACCCTGCTTACTCCCCTTCCACATTCAGTGATGGGCATTTGGGCTCACTCCAAGGATGTCCATTATTGAAATCCTGAACTAATTCCCTCCACTCAGTCTCTCACTCCAGCCCCACATCCCTCCTGCTCCTCTTCCAAATCCACCCCTCTTGTTGTGTGTCTTAACTCTGCTGTGCAAGATAAGCCTCTGCAGCCCATGGGGTTGTATAGGAACGGTGGACTGAAGGAGCCATTTCTGTTCAGAGGTGAGGTGAGAAAAAGAAGCAGTCTTTTCGCCTTGCCCATAATATTCCCAGAGTCCCATGAGAAGAATCGGTTTTCTCATGAATAACAAACACTAGAGGGACTATTTTCTTACCTTAAACCTTCTGAAAACTTCAGTTAACAACTAATTTCATGGTTCCACCATTTACAAAAAATGTTTTTTTTATTAAAGCTGAAGTTTAATCAGTAATACTTTTATAACAAATTTATGTCGGATCATAATTTCTTGGTTAATGTCAAGTTGTCATAACGAAGACATTTTGAATAACGTCAACTTTGTATTAACCCTCTCCAGGCAGACGTTGCAAATCTGCAAATCGGACGTTGCCTAAAGACACGGTGCATCGTTTTTTGCCCTCTCCAGGCAGACGTTGCAGATTTGCAGACTGGCTTGATGATGTTTTTGATAATTTTGACTATTTTGAAAAAAAGTCTGAATTGTATATTACTACCCCATATGATCATTTTCTCCAAATATCAGATTTTTCTGCAACTAGAACTTAATTTGAGCCTGAGAGGGTTAAAAGTGTCATGATTTACCGAATGACATTTTATGACAACAGTCATAAATATTCATGAAGACTTACTCACGTTCATGACAGGTGTTATGTCATGTTTATGACGGTGTCATAACGATCTTATTCACAACCCGTCAAATAAATGTTACCGAGTTTTCTTTTGCATGAAGCAGCTGAATCAATTTCTAGTTTGGTTAAAAGTGAGAAAACCTTCATAATAAGCCTAGACTGTAAATGCACAGTGCTGTAAGCTTAAGAAAACATGTTTTCAAATAAGTTAAAGTATTTATTCATTCATTTGCTTTTAAAAACGTTGCGGATCGGATGCTGGGTGCATTTAGTGTTTCATCCAAGGGCGTATTTTTCAGCGTCATCATCTAAGATAAACGACCGTTGGATAATTTATTTGCAGAATATATGGAGTATGCTTTACTCTTGATGAATTTAGTTATCCCATTGGGCTGTTGATGTTTCAAAACTACCGCAACAGAGGTTTGACCTTTTTTCATTTGTTGTTTCGTCACAAAATAAGAATCCATTTGCACTCAACGTTTGAAGTAACAATTTCAAGATGGTCCCCTGAAGTCAGAGTTTCAAGAGGGAAGAAATTGGATGTTTCTCACCAACCCTATCCTCAAAATGCAATATTGCTTCCATACATTTAAAGAACCACAGTCAAACAGCTTAGTTGCACTTCAGCAGGAACCGTTCTTTAAGAAATAACTACTTTTTTTAAATGTATTAATTTAATGTCTCTATGTGTGGAATGCTGATTCATTGGATGTTGATTTTGCTAACAGTCATGAATCTAGTCGAGGGATGTCTTGCTACATTTTCAGAGTTAAATGGAAAACAGCACAAACATTGTAGCTAATTTGCTAAATTTACTACAAAGTAAATATGAAGCAACATTTTCTCCAACTATGACTAACAGAAGATTAACTACAACAGAAGTTGTAGTTAATCTTATGCATAGATTATTATTTTTTTGTTGAGGATATTCAGTTTCCTTGTTGCTTAGTGACTGAAGCCCCAAGAGTGGAAATAAGAAGACCGTGGATATCAGCTTCTTGGCTATTTATAAGATGGTTTCCACTGTGGTGTGAACGCACATGAAGGTTTATTTGGTATTTGCAGTATTAATTAAGCTTTTTTTAGAGGGAGTATCAAATATTCTGGGATTTCAGCTGTTCAGGGACAGTTATGGTGCCCAACTTGGGGGTCATCTGTGTTGTATTGGAATGCCATAGTCAAAATCTGAACTTAATTTCAGTTGTGAATAGTGGCAAAAATTGAAAACTGATAACGGTTGCTCAATCTGACGGTTTAAGGTAGATATCCTGCATACTGGAGGTTCCAGAGCGTTACTTGATCACAATAACTATGTGAATTATGTTCACAAAGCAGAAGTGGAGCCTCCTGTACAACCAACAAAAATCCAACAACACTTAACTTTTTCTCTTTTTTTTTTTTTTTGTTTAGAAAAAGATGCAAAACTGGAGACTTGAAGACCTGAACTACACACATCTTTCTCTTATTTGTATGCAAATACAGAGATGCAGTAAACTATTAGAGTAAACAGAAGGGAAATTTCATTGTTGCTTTTGTTTGGTCGGCACTGTAGCACCGGGTGGGCAGAGCAGACAGGAATTCACCCATGCAGCTGTATTCACCCAGCTCTCATTAGGCGCCATGCGTTTTTTGTTTTGCTTGTTAAAATAAGGCAGAACATTAATAGTTTAAGTTCCCACTTTCACCCCCCAAAAATAAAAAATCAATTGAGAGTGATGGCGGAAGAGGGAATGTTTATATTCTTCCAGGAAAAGCTGAAACTCATAACAACCTCCTCGTTTTGTCTGCTGCCCTTGCTATGATGGGAATGTTGTGACACAGTCAGTAATCCAGGACAAGCTGTACCAGAGAACAATGAGCCTGAAATTTTTGGAAAACATCCTCTGGTATCATCCCCATTTGCAACATTTAAACTTATGAACTGTAATAAAACAATAGCTTTGCAAAAGAATTAATCTCTGAAGTTTTTCCACATTTTGTCATGCTACAAGTATGTATTTTACTCATAGATTTTATAAGACCAATAAAGATGTGTGCACAATTTTGAAGTGTAAGAAAGCTTTTTTTTTTTTTTCTTTTACCTAAATGTGAAAAGGTGTAGTTGCCATCTGGATTCAGCTCTGCTGATCCACCTTTTATTGCAGTAACTACAAGTATTTTAGTGTGTGTCTCTACCAAGTTTGCACATCTAAATGCTGAAATTTTGAATGTTTTTATTACTATTAAATTTGCTCCAAAAAGTCAGATTTAAAGGAGAGCATCTGTGAAAGGCAGTGTTCAAGTTTCATTTAGGTCTGGACTTTGACTGGGCTGTTCTGGCACATAATGGCATTATTGTACTGGAAAAGAACCAGTTCAAGTTGTAAATCTAAGAAACGTTCTTGCAGGGTTGCCTTGCATTTCACTTATTTAACTCTGACCATCTCCTGACTGATTAAAATAAAACCTCCACCACAGTATGATGGAGATTTGAAAAACTAACTTTTCTTCCACGTCACAATTGTACACAACTTTTTGGCCATTTATGTTTGGTGTAAATTATAAAGTTATTCTACAAATTCTCTATTTTGACATTAGTTTGGACTGTGGTTGAATCTTTTCCAGTCTCAGACTGGTTTTCTCTTACTCTGCTTTAACCTTATGGGGAATACATCGCTATGCCATGATGCTCTGTCACTATTGATGATCATGAAATAAAACCCAATAAAATACATTGGGGTTGCAAAAAGCATCAAAAGGTCATGCATTTTCTTTTAAGGCCCCTCTGTGCTCCTAAAGTATGTAGACAGTAGCACCATGTTCTGACTTTATTAGATTTATTTATAAAAAAATAAACTCTACTACTCTACAGTTGAAAAACCATCTGCATGAAAGCTGCATGATTCCTTAAGGAAGGAGATTTATTCTTAGCTTAAACTTACTATTTCCAACAATGCTGTTTTCCATCAGTAACTGCTCATCTGCTCCAGTCTTGTTTTCATTAAAATAAATAAAAAAATACCAGACTCCACTTGGTTTGATGGCTTTGCCTGCAGCGGAGTGCATTTTTCATTAGTCTTGCCTTGTTTCTCTCCTGTAGGGTTTGTAGATTATTTAGAAATGAAATACCAACAGAAGAAAGCAGGCTGCAGAGTTTTGAGATGATGTGAAACTTTATAAATCTTTTGCTGGAAACCAAATAATCAATTTCATTTATTACTTTTTCAGCAACGGGTTAATTATTTTTTGTTTTGTATGATTGTTTTTCGTTTGAGAGAAACCTTGGGACTGGCTGTCATATAAATCAGCTGTCGTATATTTTACCGAAATTGCAAATTCATTCAAATGTTTTATCATTCAGTGAATTTGAATATTTCTGTGTGGAAACTAAATTATTTCAATCATCTGTAGCTGATTATGACTGATTGGGCTGTTTGTCTCTCATTTTTCCCATCTTGTCAAACTCAGAAGACTTTGTCTCGTCCTGATGTGACATGCTGTGTATTAGAGGGAAAACATGCAGCTTCTTCAGTGAGAACTGAAACTCATTAGGAAGGGAAGGTTGACTGCTTAAATATCTGCTTCAGTCAGTTTCTGTGTGAGACTCCCTTGTACATATCTTCTTATTTTCACCCTCATCAATACAGATTTCAGGGTTTCCCAGTTTTCACTTCCTGCTGTGCGTCTGCGTCAAAAGAAAACAAACTGCTCTCTTCAGAGCAGTTTATGTAGCCAAAGCTTTGTCGGTAGTTGCGCCATAGCCGTTCTGTGGTTTTAAATTCAATAGATTACCAGAACACGTCCAGTGTATCAAGTGGCAGCGCAGATGGTGTCGAGTAACTAAGAATTCACTTTTACTAGACTCACTATAGTGAGTTGATTAAAACTTCAACAGCAAGCAGCAGCAATGCATTTAAACAATTTTGCATTATTTAGCAAGGGAAAGTGGATGTAAAACATACCACTGCATAAAAAATGATTCTAGATGTTACAAGTCACTAACAAATCTCACTTACAAATGCCTTGTGCTGACTTGTAGAATCGACTTTTAGTTAAAATAGGTGTTAAAAAGGGAAAAGAATAATCCTTAGGCTTGTAAAGGCTATACTGTCAATTATAATCAGTCCGTCAATCTGTCCATCCATTCAGACATGCATGTGAGAAATTTCAAAGGTTGTTCTGAGCAATACAAACTTAGCTCTGAAAATATGAAGAAAGGAAACTGGTTCAAAGTAAAATGTTTCTTCTTTTCAAAATTGGAAAACTAGCATTTTTCAAATTATCTGTTAGGCCTGGCAAGAAAAGACTTGATAACCTTTTTTTTTTAGATACTTAGGCAAATTTACTCTTTAACATTTCCAGTTTAAAATTGTCGCAGTGAAGAAAATGCACTATAGCAAACTCACTTGTCTTCTAAGCTTTGCAGGGAATTTATGGCTGATATTCTCTCATAGAAACCAAGGGCTGGAGTCGAGTTCATTTCCAGTTAAATGTTCGTTTACTTAATGATCTGTTTGCCTTTCTTTTCCATGTGACACAAAGTATCACTTCCTGTTTCAGGGTAAATTTTATTATAGTTTACAGCCTGTATAAAATAATAAAACCAGTCAAATTGCGACACAAATTGGAAGCAAGCAAGCAAATGCAATTAATGAAATATCAGAAATGTTCTTTACATATTTGTCAAGTCTGTTACCATGTTGTGGGAGTATGAGACAAACAAACTCCTCTGTCTCTTCCCGGTAGTCCTGCATTGTAAAATTTAATCTCAACATAATCCGAGAAGTGTTTTATCAATGTTAAATCCCCAGCAAGATGTGTGACTGAATTAGACTAGATTAGTAAATTGTTACCCTGATTTATGGCTAGTACCCAGATATTTTTAGAGAATCATTGTCATGATAGCAAAGTTTATGCAAGATCCAACATTGGTTGAGTTTCTGCAGAAGCTCTCAAAGTGTTTGACCTCTGAGTTAAACCTTATGTAAATATTATTGCTGATAACGGTAAGAAAATCCACAAAGGAAGAAGAGACTTTGAATAAGAGGATGAAGCAACTGACTCCAGACAGAATGAATGAGATACTTTCAAAAGCAAACCATTTGAAATTCTAATCTAAAAATAGTTTTAGTAGAATTGCCATACATTAGTAAGGTGGATCTTTTTTTCAACTTTGAAATATTCAGAGCATTTTATCAGAGCATTCATTAAACTACTTACACTTGTTTATGTGAGAAAAAGAAGAGTTGGTGAGATTCCAGTGTTGGAAAAACATCCTGTTTGTTCTCCGTCTGATGGGAGGCATGCAGAGGAAACTCGCCGCCTCACCAGATGAGTAATTCTTTCATCTTCTCTGCTGCTTTTTTGTTTTGTGTTTTGATATATGCCTGTTGAAGTCAGATAAGACTCTACCTGCCAGTTAAATGTGGCTGCCTGTCTGTTTGCTGTATGGATAATATCTCGCCTATTTGAACAGCAGCTCTCTCCAGGAACCAGTCATGTCATGATGATCTCTGTGATCCTTTAATTGCAAAGTCGAGAGAGACAATGTCTCTGGATTAGTGTTTTTGTTTCTGCTTGAGGTTGCTTCACTCTACTTAAATGTACATGTGGAATTGGATTGCAAGTCTGGTTTGGCCGGAGCAGTCAGTGGCCACATAGGTTCAATAATCCTACCAGATGAAATTTTTCATGTCCGGCAGCTTCGCAAAAAGAAAAGGAATCATTTTCCCAAGCATCTTCTTACTTCTCTGTGCTGGCAAGAAGAGACGACTCCAGAGAAAATGTGGTGTAACCTGCCAAAGCAAACTCCCAGAAACTTGATGAATGTCCCGCTGCTGAGGCTCTGGGGATCAACTTGCACTTCATTGAAATTCCTCTGATACTGGATCCAGGCTCACTGCTCACTATTCGGACTTTTTCACACCAATTACCCTTCTGTGTAAAGTCTAGAGTCTTACTTTTGTTACTAGGGTACTTGAGATTCATTTCGTAATTCTGGAAATTTGTTTGCTGTTCTCTTAGCTGCTTGAATTCTTCCTGACTCCCATCAGTTCTAACAAAGAACCTTTTTCTCTTTATGGTAACTAGATTGTCAAAGATTAATCAAGCTGCACTAAAGAGATAAAAACATTAAGTAGCTTAGGCAAGTTTCTGGACTAAGATAAAGGACAGAAATGGCTTTCTTTATTTGGTAAGGAATATAAACGCTGCTAAAAAAAATGCTGATGTCTTTGCCTTTCAAAAGCATTGCTGTGTTCCTCACAAAATTATTGAAGCTCCTTCTACTTCTTCACATTTTCTTCCCATGCAACCACAAATTTTGATATATTGTGGTTTTATGTGACAGATTAACACAAGTAGGGATAACAAGTTTTATATAACCTTAGAAGTTGAAGGAAAATAAATATTTTCCATATTTCTTTTTGATTTTGATAAAATCCTGTAAAGGTTCCTTCTTCTGTTTGCAGACAGGAGTGTGTCCTGGATTGCCTTCATAATATATATTTTTTTATTTAATGAAGTGATTAGTGGCTAACCTGTAGCTTTCCAAGGCAAGCTATTATGAAGTCTTGCCTAAATCTAGAATCAGATTTTAAAGTAGAAGACTGGTCCTCCAGAACCAGGCTATTTTTTAAACAGCAGGATAAAATAATGTCTCTAGGGAGAAAAATAACACGTTTCCTCATGCTTTTATCATGAGACATCCTAAAATCTTCATTAAAATAGCATAATTTTTGTTGACTAAACAAAAACTGCACTTGGAGGAAAAAGCCATTTTATTCAAACAAAATGTATTTTCCTAACTTTCTTTCTTTTTAAATTAATTTAACCTGCATGTCAAATGTGTTTTAATTTGTTGTTGCTTTAACAATGGACTATTATAAATCACCATCCACTCTGTTAATTTTAGATCTTTGTACCTAAATTGTCTGGCGTTGTAACATTTGCGCCCTCATGTTAGCTAGTGCACCAGCACATTGCATCTCTTTCTAAAGTTCCCCAGTTTATTCCAGCGCTACGCTAGTACCATCATTAATCTCACTACAGTTTAAGATGTATAACACTCATTAGCTGTCTTTATTAGTTACAAAGGTTTGCAGCCTGAGATCAACATCCCATCTGCTGAATCACATCTGGTTACTGTCCCATGTCCCCACTTGGCTCAAGTCAGACTCAGACAGAGCATCTGCCTCTGGCTGATGTTGACATCCCACTTTTATGGTGTCAAGTCTGTGATCTCTCTGTAATTATCACAGCAAAGAAGGGCGCTGACAAGTGTAAACAATAGATGCCTTTGGTCTTAAATTGTACCAAATGGTTTGGCTGTCATAACATTGTTTATAGAGCCATTTAAAACGGATGCTGTCAGAAGCCACAGTGTCTTTTCGTTCAGAAGCCTCATCCTCTGCTGTATCTGCCGCCTGCCAGTTCTCTCTTCCATCTGGAAAGGTCCTTTTCTCTGCAGAAGAAGTAATGCATCATGAACGGGAATGATATTCGAGGAATGGTTTTGCACAGAGAATAGGATGGCAGATGCCGGCTTTAAATAGAAGTGTTGCCTTTGTGTCACGCTTATTGTTTTCCCGTGTCAGTCGTAGCTGTAGTCATCCCAGAGGCTCTCTCCAGCTGTGCTGTGCGGTAGGTAGGTGGTACTCGCTCTGTTTGTTTGGAGGGGCTGCCTTGATGGGATCAACTGTGAATTCCACAGATGGGCTCAGCCACACAGGTTGTCATGCAATATGAAGCTCAAATCTGAGCCAAATACCTGATGAGGTGCACTTTAAATTTGGCATGTTTCAGTAGCTGTATTTCATTGTATTTAATGTCAAACAGGTTTTAGTTTTGGCCTTTCTTTGCTGCATTTAGGATATCCCATCATGTCCTGGCAGAGAGTCAACTGCTGGTGATCCATTACAGCTGACAAGCGGTTACATCTGGATCAGAGCAGTGGCATCCAAAGCTGCTTCAATTAGATTTAGAGATGCATACAAAACATGTCTTTTTGTGCATTTTGAATGAATGGTGAATGTGTTTGTATCCGATTGATCCTAAACCATCAAACTCAAAAGAGAGTTTGCTATTCAGAGCTTTAGTTTTGCCCAGAGTAGCAGTAGGAAGAAATGTCATGATTCTGGAACCAATTTTTTGTAACAATTAGACCAATTAAAAGCAAGACCTTTGGCCAAATGAATTCCTTGTTCATGTTTGTCTATTTCTTAGGTGGAACCTACTTTTGCAATAATCACTATGGCAAAACTGAACTTTTTAACTATTTTGAAAGGCCAACAATCTAATTTTCATTTTTGGCTTGATGTATTTAATACTCCATCAATACAATTATTTTGAAAAGGCAACATATTGCAGTATTCATCACTGTTTTAGTTCCACATAATAAGTACCAAAATGTTCAGGGAAATTTCTAAGATGAGGATTAATGACTAAGAAAAGCTTCAAATTCTAGTGACAAATATAATTTCCCTGAGCAAAAGATGCAATTTCAAGGTCGGTTTTACATGTCAGGGAAACAAAATATTTGTACTTTCTGGTATTTTAAAGTTTTTTACAGCTTCTTACGAACTAAAAACATTTACATTTCCACCATTTTGGCATATTGGAATAATGAGGTTTTATTATGTGTCTAAAAAGGAGAGTGGTGATTTAATATAAAGATAAGTACATATTTTCATAGTGCTGGCAGATGTAAACTTAGTTTTATTTGTCATGGAAACCTTGAGCTGCACAGGCTGTTCTCTCACATGATCCCTTCAGGATATCATGAAGAGATGTGGTTGATTTGCATTTCAAATGGCATTAAGTCAGCAAGAATCATACTTTCCAACCACAAATGAAAAATATCATTGGCCAAAGATTTAGAGATATTTATGTCTTCAATCCCTGTGCAGCAGATGAGCTCAAAAGCCACTCTTAATCGAGCAAAGAATTTGGCACCGTTCCTCATTCCTGCCAATCTCAGCCTGCTGAACTTTCTCTTTATAGTTTAACTGTTGCCATTTTTGGGCTAGTTTTGGAAGCCCGCTTTGATGTACTGTCAACCAAAAAGACACCTTAACAGGTTAGCACTGGAAGGAACATGAAATTTCTACTTTTGAAACTGAGATTTCAGCATTGCTTTTGTCCTCAAGAGTTAAAACCAAAGTTAAGTTGTGTGCTGTGCTCAGCCTAACAAATATTCCCAAAAGAAAGTGCAATGCATTTACAGATGATGAGTTATAAGATAAACAGCTAAATTAACATGTTTATGTCCTATGTGTACACACAGTTTAATGAAATGCAAACCAACAGACATTTTATGCATATTTTATCATCATCTTATTAGTGATCAGTCACTAGTTTTTAGGACATTTTTCCCAATCAGTACACAATATATGGACCTGCTACTCTGCTTCTGTCCGAATTGACAGAATTGAAAGTACTGCTGTATTTTAAAGCTGCTCATCGAAGAGTCAATTTTACCTTTATGTCAAATGTCAACATTTGTTTTGTTGTGAACAGGCAGAAAATAGTTTTAAATTGTCAGTGTGATTGCTGTAGCAAAAAATACCAGCATCAAACTATTAAAAATTTTAATAACCCCTTATCAATTGTAAATTATAAACATCACCTTTACAGAAGTGACTAGTAGAGCTTCTTTTGTTTATGCATTTTAATCTTATGACTAGAAATATTTCCACACAACCAAAATAGCTTTTTCTCAGCAGTATGCAGCAGCAGTGCTATCCAACTCTACGCTTCATAAATATACAAACTTTCTCTCCCTTAAAAGAACTTTATGTAGTAGAAATAATATTTTGAGTGACTGAATGTAGAATGAAGTTCTTTGTGGTTCTCTGCACTTGACAAAGAGCAATACAAATACAAACCGTTACCATTTATCTTATTGTATTAGCTTATGTAACATGCAGCCTGGGCACTGACTACTGAAAATCATGCTAGAGTTTGAATTTCTGCACCAAATATGACTATTATTGCAAAAATCCTACCTTCTAAACAGAAGGGCAGCACAGAAGTGTTCAGTAAGTTCTACTGTAGGGTCATAGAAATCCATTTGCAGCTAGTTATCTCACTAAATTACAAGATGACTAAGGGATAACGTGGGATGAAACCAAGTTTGTATTTATAAAAGAAAATTGCAGCAATTCAGGATGAATCATACCATTCAACCAGAAGTAACAGCATTTATGGCCTTATATTGTATTTGCACCATGCTATTTATGATGCTGGACAGCTCAGAGAAAGTGGAGAACTTGCCTTATTTAGTTCCACACCCGGCACAATATTAGGTAAATACGGCACTGCACAATTTCCATCCAATTTTCTTTTCCATTAATCAACTGTGTCCACTACTTTATCTGAAATTTATCATCTCAGGTAATGAGATCTCATTCTAGTGAGGTTATAAACGCAGTAAGAGTCAAATAAACCTGTCATCTATTATTATAACCTATAAAATGTCACAGGCAACCTAAAATCGCATTTCAGCTATTTAGTACATATATGTACTAAATACCTATGTAATTAGGTATTTATTTAGTACCTAAAATTCATAGGTACTCATACTGAAAAGACCACAATGATTAAACATAGTGACTACATCTAAACAAAATTAAGGTTTACAACTTGGAAGTTACGCCACCATTTTTTTACGCATTGCACGTTCTACTCCTCTGAACTTTCATATTATCAACGTATTTACACAAAAAAGTGGAGCATTCTGCTATTTACGGATTGGAAGATGCCGTTAAGATACATGTCATTATTGATACTTGGAGCTTGCCTTAAGGCTTTGATATTTGACGCATACGTTGGTGCAGTATTCTCCAAAATGAGCCTTCGTTGAGTGATTAAATAAATGCTGGTGCAGGCGAAACTGCTCTTCGAGAGCCATTTCCAAACAGATCATTTTGAGTGAAAGGTAGAAAGTTCAGTGCATCAACTATAAACTTAGCTTAACTCGTCTTTTCTATCACTGTTACTTATGCCTCATTAAAATAAATAAACAAACAAGACTGCTGGTGAGGGGGACAAGTAAAGCCCACCAGCTTAATACACTGGGGGAAACAAACCCTATTGCTTTTTGGTATTTTTACATTATTTATAGACTTTGTGTTCTTCAAAATACTTAATTTGATGTTTGGTGTATGCATAAATGAGATTAAGGAAGTTGAGGTGTGTATCTAATACTAGACTGAAAATTGAAGTATTTCTATCTTCTTCTGGCCTTTGTATAGACAAAACCTCCAAGGTGTTTCCTGCAGCACTGATCCTGCAAAGAATGTCGTTTCAATGCTGCAGGAAACCTGTAGAAATGGTACAGTGAAGTTCTTAGTCACAAAGGATTCTTTAGAGTATAAATCATGGATTTCAGTGAAATTTAAGATTGGAGACTCCTGGTGTTAGCATACACACATAGAGAACCCAAAATGTGCATAAAACTTACTTTTTTGTGGTCATTCTTTTGTACAATAATTATAGGTTTATTCCAATTATATATAAATATGTAATTTGCAGTTTGAAGATACAACTCACTATGAATCTCTGCCTCCTAGTTTCTAAGTCATATATTGACTGGTAATAAATTAAAACGACTCCAAATTGGTTGAAGAGATTCGGTTATTGACCATGACTGTAAAAGATATCTATTCCTTTTTTTCTTTGAATTAAACATCTGTAGTTTTGGTAGGAGCTACGGTATCATCTGGAACCAACAAGACAAAGAAGGCAATTTATTTCTTATATAACTGCCCAGTCCCATGACTCGATTTATAAAATACGGGCTCTGCCTTGCAAGCTGTGGTGTCCAAATTTATTGAATTGTGACCCGAGTCGACGCAGCAGGTTATGCCTGTTGTCAGAGATGGGTGGTTTTATTTCTACAAGAGATTATCTTGTTAACAGGCTGTAAAATGACAAAAAGAAGCAATTTCTGAAGGAAATCTATGCTTTTCAGGTAGTGTAATGACTAGATCAAGGCTGTGAGCAAAATGATGCCCAAATGCTCTGGCATCCTGAGAGTTCTCCAGTCTGTCGGTACTGGTTAGATGCAGATTGATTAGATTTTACATTTATACTTGATGTCAACCAAGCATATGTATTTAGGAATACTTTGTTTTTGCAAGGGGAATATGTCTTTGATGAGTACCGAATTAAATCTGTTTGTTGACAAATGCTTAGTATGAAAAGTTAATTTTTGAAATGATCAGTTTTATCAGAGATGCTTTTTTAAATTACAGTAATATCAGAAAAATCTAGTCAGTGAAGTTATTTATTTCTTCTGCTTGGATTCCGGTTTGCATGCGAGGGATCATCTGGAGAGTAAAACATTATAAACGTTATTTTCCCAGAAGGGTAACGTGGCTGTTGGCTCATTGTGATTAACCAGTAGCGTTTGATCATTTGAAGAACATGTTATAATTGTTAGCTACAGCAAAAGTCACTATGTGGCATTTGACTGCAAATAGAAACAGAAACTTTAGGAAAGGAAAGCAACATCTGACCATTCAGAACAGGTTTTCAGAAGACTCCAGGAGAACCTTTTGTAACCAGGTGTTCCTCTAGCTGAGTACTGCCACCAGGTGCCCTCAGGCTGTTACTGCTCACCAGCAGCCCTGCAGTCACTCTGCAAAATTACAGACTCAAACGGAGGGCAAGTTTGACTCGTTGGTTCTTGTTCTGCTTTTATCTTCATGGGCTCCCATTCATTTTACTCACGGGCTTCTATGGTCTTGTACTAAACAAGTGCAAACTAGTGACGCCTCCGAATGGTTAAGCATTTCCACTTTCACTGCACGGGTTAAATAAAAACTGTTGTAGTGTCTTGGAAAACTTTTAAAGTTTTCAAAAAAGTGGTTACAAATTTCCAGTGCATCTACAGCAGTGTGATGTTTCAGAAAAGGTTATATAACTGGTTTAATATAAATTGCATATTATTAAGAGCTAAAATGTTTTGTTTTTAGGCAACTTATAATAAGTAGTAAGTTGAATTACTTTCAACATTTCAGGGTTCTGTTTTGTTTTGCTCTTTGAGTAGTTTTTGGCTGCGCTGCGCCTCTCGAACCATTCTTTTCATTTGTGTCAACCCCACAGTTTGACAATGTGTGAAAATAATTTGGACCGTTGGTCCTGCTGCCATGCATGCATAACTTGCTGGATTCAGCAAACCTGGCTTTATTCTGGATCCATCATGTCTGCGGTTCTTTTGATGAGTCTCTGAAACCTGATTAGTCCCCGAGTTGTTGGAGCTTTGAATGAAAATAACCTCCAGAGCCAAGAAAACCACACTTCTTCAGCCAAGAGATGTGATGGCCGCGCAGAAACACAATTGCTGAGTGTTATTTGGCTGTCCAAGTGATCCGACGAATGTTTTTCACATTTTGTCACATAACAACAATAGATTTAAACCTTCTTTATTGGAATTTTATGTGATAGATTAACCAAAAGGCAGGTTTAATTGTGAAGTGAAAAGAAACTGTTTACTGTTAATATTTTGTAATACTATTTGAAAAGTGTGGTGGACATATTTTTAGAATCCTCTTTCCTCTGATACTCCCAAATAAAATCTATGTCATTTTATTTCACTAGAAATACAGCTGGTTTTTGATGGCCTCAAATGTTTGTTAAAGAATATTTATGAACAAACCACATTGTAAATACCAAGAAACACACCAGACAGGATAGGAATAAAGTTTAAAACATATTTAGATTAAGTAAAACTATCCCAAGTTATGAAGCTCTTACAAGACACTGTTAGAATGCATTATGTAAAAATAAAAAGAGAATGGCAAAACTTAACTGCCTACCTACCAAGAGATGGCTGTCCACCGAAACTGACAGACCAGGCAAGGAGAGTGTTAATCTGAGGAGTAGGCGAAAGTTATCAAAGTTACCCTGGTTAAATTATTGCTAACAAAAAAGAAAACCAAAAAACTTAAGTAGCAACCATGTGGAAGCACATTATCTGGAAGAAAACCAACTCATTATTGTGTTCCCTATTGTGACAACTTCTCCCAACAATAAAACAAGGTAACATGATGATACTTTAGGAAATTTTTCTTCAGCAGGAACAAGAAGGCCAATAGTAGTCCATGGTAAGATGGATGAAGATGAAAACAAGGCAAACGTGTTAAAGGTTTCAAAAACCCTTGGCGAGGACAGCAAAATTTTGACATTTTCTTTCTACATGACAATTATGTGTTACTTTTTCCTGATCTATCAAATAACATTCCAATGAAATACATTGTTTGTGGTTGTAACCTGATGAAATGTGAAAAGTTTACAGTAGTATTAGGTTTGCTTGGCACTTTGGAGGGTGTTGATGGATTTCTGCTCCTAATGAATTTCCCAGTGGTGGTTTAGATTTATCTCTGTGCTATTCTTTGTGTTTCCATGCGGCTTCTTTTTACCATCTTGTAAGGAGGACCTCTTAGGGAGCTTAGATGGTAAAGTACAAGAACCAGATGTTTTGTGTTGAGTTGCAGGTGTGGGTTCTGCACTGGTGAGGAGATTTAAAACATTCCAAGGAGGAAGTCTGTGGAAAAGTTGAGGTCTTTGAACACAGCTTTAGGTCAGGGGTCTCTGTGCAGAGTTCTGATTAAGTATCCAACTAAAACAGCCGATAGGAATGAGAAGTACACGTGGCTGTCACAAGGTGAACGTGCTGGATGTCAGGTGAACAATCTCCTCTTATTTTGAAAAACCTTGAATTCAAAGTACTCTTCTGAATATTGAATATTAAGATAGTTGTCCCATGAAGCAAAAACAATAAACTTTACAAATTTTTAGCTCTTGATTCATTCCTGCAAGTGTATTTTCCAAGACAAAGTCATGATTTGAAAGGAGCAGATTGTAAATGTCAAACGTTGAACTTGCAGAGCAACAAGATCCTGAATTATTATTGCCTTGTTTTGCCCAAGAACTCTTGTGGGGGTGTGAAATATAAAAACAGGATGGGTCTAGGGAGGTTTATTATAAACTCCACCAAAATTGCTTGCACTGTAAAAATAATGCTACTGCCATAATCATTATCCTGCAGCTTTGGGAGAAAATATGCATTTGTACTTGGCGCACAGTGTTTAGAAAATATCAGTTCAGGAAGGAAGAAGTTCAGATGCCAGCACATGGGCAAAAATGAGATTAGGAATTGGACAAAAAGCAGGACCACTTCCGTTCTGCTTTCTCAGGCCAGCACACGGAAAGCAGCCTGTTATTATTGCTGGTTTGCAGAAACTGGATTACTGGCGTAAACGATCTAGCAGCCTACAAAACCAGTCTCTCTTGGGTTACAGTTGGTTTGGTCTGTGGTTAGGACATGCAGATGGAAAAACTCTTAGCTCACAAGAGAAAGATAAATTGTAGCGTAATCCCATGTATATAAGTGATCCTTTTTATTTAAGGCCTCATCAGGATGAATGAACATTTATCAAGCAGACAATTTATTGATCTTGATTTTTATGAAGAAACTCTACAACATATGAATCCGTCCATTGATTAATTTATTGTATTTTTACTTGCAGCTCCTTGCTACAACTGAAAATATAATAATTTTACAAGTTACATTTTCTTCATGAGAAAGAGTTTATAAATAAGAGTAAAAGTTTTCTGAGAGTTTGATTATAGACAAACCGCTGTTAAAACAATGTTACATAGATTCAAAGTTGAGGAAAATCACTTTGCGGTTTTAAAAAGCAAAATTCTTGTATGTCTTGTAATGTTTTTATGGTGTTACGATGTCTTCCTTCGATGCCAATGCAGGCCAGCATTGTTTTGCGTCAGAGGCTCGAGCAAATACCCAAGAGAAAGACAACTACACAGCAGGACACACTTGCTTTCCATTTCCTGAGATAATGATGTTTATACCTGCAGTAAACAGTTCATGACACAAGAAATCTGGTATGCGTGTGATTCTACAGGTGAGTATATTTCTTTAGCCTTCCTGGAATTTGTGTTTCTCCTGACCATAGTTGTAGACTTTTGGTAAAACGACCAATTTCTATGAACCGGATGATGACCAAACATGTAGAATTAATAAAAGGTTAAATTGTTAAATTATTATAACCCTTCACCAGTTTATAATGACTTTTAATACCAACCCACTTTCAATTTTGATTAATAGACAAACCTGTTATTACTATCATTGTGTAGCTGTTGATATATAGTTGTAGGAAGGGTTAAATGTTACATTTATTTCTGTAACGTTTTAAACCAAATTTACATTATTTTGGCTGTTATCCCAGTTTGGGTCAGTACTTTTGACAAAGGACCCTCATCAAACCAAAATAACAGAAACCTCTTGTAGTATTTATTGAAATCTCAGTAGTATGATGCCTTACAGTAAGCCATAGAAAATTACTTTAACATGATAAACACACTTTGGGTTCAATCATACAGTGCTAACTGAAAACTGTTACGCAAAAAATAATTTAATAGTTTCCTAGTTCTTCTGGATTTCAGATTTGACAGTCAGGTCTGTAGTCAGCATGCTGAAAGCCAAGACGAGGGTTATTTGAGGTTCTTCGTTAGTTTTATACATATCTCTTTGTTGCAAACCACGAGGAATAGATGTTTTACAGCCGGGGGAAATCCTTCACCACCACAGTATAGGATATCATTCTCTTAAATCACACCACAACTACAGCGGCCATGTGGAAACCACAAGAACAACTTTGGTCAGCTCTGGGTGATCTCACCAGACGAGGAAGTCTGAAGATCCCTATTTGTGAAACGTTCATGTAGAAACTGACATCGTTGTAGGAGGTTTGTGCTGTCGAATCTCTCTGCTGTAAAAGTTCTTGCCGAGTTCTGCATGACGAAGCAGAGGGGTCGATGGAGGGTCATGTTGTTGTCTGTGGAGGGCTTTGGATTGGGATTGTTAACTCCCATTTATGCAGGGTAACAAGAGAAGCTGCAGATACTAACCTACAGATATAGATGTAGAGACAGAGAGATATTAATTACACACTGAGGCTCCTTCCAACCCAGTTGACGCTCCAAGCCATCGCTGAGGTTATTAGACCACAGTAGAAGTTTGGCAAACGTCTAAGCATACAGAGAACGTTTTCCCACAGAGGCATTAAAGCTCATGCAGACAGTCGAAGATCTCTGCCTGGCTCTGCTGAGCCCAGCTGGTCTGCCCTCAAGCCTTTGGTTCACTCTGACACATCCAGAGGAATGCTGATACTGCTGCTGCTGCTCACCGGGTCAACAATCACAACCAGAGACTCTCTTGCTTATTTGCTTAAAGCTGCTTGCTGTGACCCCCTTGTGTCAGTGGGACTCTTTTCATGGTTTGGTTCAGTGTTGATTAAATTACCACTGCCTAACTTCGGGTCAAAGATAGGGTCACAATTTTCAAGTTCAAAGTCAAACTGTGTTAGAATTTCTCTTATGTTAGTCATTTTTGAAGAAAGCTGTCCAGCCCTGGAAGCCAAAACACACTTTGATCCTTTGAATGTTTTGCACCATGTTTGACTTAACTCAGTCCCCCAAAAACACCATCACAGAAAATCCATATGTGTAAATCTGACTTCAAACCATTCTGAAACCAGCTGTTTTATACTCTGAATGATGCAAGAGTAAATATATATAGCGTGCAGATACAGGTTTTATCTTTTCTTTGTATTTTTCTCAGTGCTCAGAGTGCGTACTGTTTGGGGGAATTATGTAATCCTTTAAAGAATGAACTTGAAAGGGATTCTGATCCCTGAATATTTTACAGGTTAGATACAGGTCATGCAGAGATTTTTCTGAAAACTGAATTTAAAGAAACTTCTTGAGAGTAGAGATAAATTGAGAGCAGATGAGTTCTAGGCACTTACTTTTTCTGTTTTGATTTCTTTTTATAGACACTTTACCTCACAGATTTAAAGCTGCACTTAGATATTCATTATCTCAAAAGATATTACAGGGATGTGGATGAAAAATGACAAAAAATTCCCCTTTAAACCTACTAGAGATGTGTTGACATATGGCATTAACTAACTTTAGCATTTAGGGTTCATGGGCATGATGTTCTAGATCGGAGTACCTCTGTTATTCTGTTTTTTGGCTCAGGTATTGCAATTATTCCCACTGGTTTTAGATTCAGTGCAGCTGGATGGATTTCTGCGCACACTTTTTTGCTTTCTGACAGCTTTCGTGTGTAAGCATGGCAACAAGTTTTTTTGTTCTTAGCTTTTTAACAACCGGGAGCTAATTGGCGTCCCATCAAATAATGCCTGAGTTACAACTCCAAAGGGAAGGAAATGAAACGGAGGTTACATGGATGCAAAGCAGGACCAAAAAGCTGAGATGACGAAGTTCAAATCATTTTGGATTGAATGGAATATTTACATCATTGCTGTTGCAAATTAAGGATCCTTATAGAGGCTCCACTCTGCTTTAACCTTATTTAAAATACTATCAGAAAGCTTTAAAAGCAACAATATTAATTTTGAATAACCGTGACATGACTTATGTTAGTAAAGTGTGCTGGTACACCCAAATAATGGTGCAGCATGTCCTGCATGATGCGTCACGAATGTATTGTCAATGCAGCATCAGTGTGTGTATTATTACAATCATTAAGAACTGCTGGAATGTTTTCATTGGTGTCTAACATTCCAGTGCATAAATTTTGCAGGTCAATAAGATATTAATTAGGTCTGCAGTAAATCACAAAACTATTCTTAATATTGTAAGCAAACTACATCACAAAGAACTGTTATTACTGATATTATTTGGTGACCTGTAAGCTATGGAAGTACATAGATTCATCCTCTATCACTTCTATTGGTGAGTCTTAGTCTAGTGTAAATAAAAATGTTGCCCAATGTTGTTGTTTTCAGATTGAAATGATGTTGAATGCAAATAAGGAATTTAAAGTTTTTCTTGTCTGGGTATACTGCTCACTGTCTGAGGTCTTGCAACAGACCTAAAGCAGAAAGTCATAACTAAGTCTTCAAAAGCCGCAAACTGCTCTCTGAAAATGTTTTACAGCTTTAAAAATCTGTGGAGTTTTGTTCTGATTTCAACTGTATATGTTGTATTTACATCAATCCGTCAATCACACATTTCTTATCTGATAAATTCAGGTTTGAAATACCTGTGACACTAACCTTGGCAGTACCAGCGTCTTATAGTTCATCTATCAACTCCGAGGGGTTTTGCCCTCACTTTGATCTGTGTTGTTACCTGACCAAGCTGGCAGTCGTGATTAATCAGCTAGTGAATTTATCTCTTTCCTAATGGATCATCCTAATGAAGTCTCTGTGCTGTAGTGAGTGACGGGTGATTAATGCACACCAGTCATTAAATCCTCTGCATACTTCCACTGAAGATGCCCACGACTTGTTTAGAGATTAATTTTGAGATAAAGTGGACTAGACACTGGCACAGTGAAAAACCTGCACATATGAAATCCTGGGCGACTATTGAAACAGGAGGTCACTTTTCCAATGAAATCACTATTTAGCCTCTTTGAGAACATGTTAATGAGATCAAAAATCCCTATTGACATCCATGCAAATCATCTATGAATTTGCAGTCAGTAGAGGTTTCTCCATATTCCAAAGTAATTTTTTATTCATCCTGAAGAATGTAATTTCTTGTGTTTGCATAGATGCAACAATTGCCTTGAATGACTTTTTTGTGAAAATTTTACCCCTGCCCAAAAACGTTTGGCACATTAAATAATTGTTTTTAGGACTACATGGAATTTGCATTCTTATTGTATATTCATATGCAAATCAAAACACCTCAAGGTATTGAGCAAGAGGATCTTTTCGCTCCTTGTTTGTTTAGTATAAAGTCGGACGGGTTTGAAAGAAAAGGCTCCGGTTTTGGCAGCCAATCATCAGTTGCATCCTTTGCCGTCATTTAGTCATTTTTAACTGAAATCCCAGAGCATAAAGGTAAAGCCTGCTGTCCTGTAGAAAAAGTCTGATGTATTTTTGCAGCCAGCCACAGATGAACCGTTGGGGAAAAATAAAAAAGAAAGGACTGATCATTTTCCTCCCCAAACAGTTTCCAACCACAACAGACATTCCAGCAGACCGTGAAGTTCTGCTCCAGATGTAGCTTCTTTAACTTTTCATGTACAGAGTGACAGACATGGGTATGGAGATCGTAGCAAAGCGGGGTAACTGTTTTCCTTGTTCTGCTAATGTGAACTCCTTCAACGCCCTCACACTATGCTTTTGTAAACAGGAAACAAGTTCCAATGCAACGTTTCTGGAATTATCAGTGGTATGACTATAGATAGACATACATTTATCAGAACTTCAACATATCTTTTAGTCATTTATAACACAATTCATCATTGCAGGAATTTGTAAACTACAGTGTTTTGATTGGAAGTGCTTTCATTTTATGTAATTAGCAACAGCTGGATTCCATGAACCCAACTTCACAAAATTTAATTAAGTCAGGAGTTTGATTGACCATTTTTTGTGGGAAAAGCTGCGTTTAAGCTGTTTCACTGAGTATGCAAACATTCAGCTCATTAAAAGATCATTCTGCAGAATTTCAAATATAAATCAGATGTTGGTTTGCTTCAGTAAAACTTGAAGTTATTGCAGAATGTGCAAATAATAGACAAAAACTGTCAGATCATTGTGTGTAACATCTAATATTAGCTTGACTTTTGGTTTTAAAACATTTCATTTTCCAAAGTCAAAGCATTGCACAATCATCCCTCAGCACATAGACTGCTTATTTCTGCTGCCCAGGATGAAAAAGTGACCAGAAAAATACACATATTATGATGAGCTCAGGAGTAGAAGATTCCCTTATATGGATGCATACACTGATTTCTCTTCCCTTTATTTGGAATAGATGGAAATGCAAAGCAATTTGGAAAACTACAGGGTGAAAAAAGAGCTGCCTTTCTATCCAAAACAAACGTTGAGGTCCCCAATTCAACATTTCAGGGAAGTTTGTGCATAGCAGAGTGGTTGGTCACTGAGAAGTTCACTTTGTGTTGACACAAGCAGACTTCTGTTTAATGTAATTATTTTTGGTAACCCCAAAAATTCCTGTTTCCCACATATTGGTGGCGTTTTATTTCAGAACCATTAAAGGCACCCATCCTTATAATAAGAAAAATAGCAGACTAGCAGACGGTGTCCTGCAAGTGTTTTCATAAACTTTGAACCTCCCCAGAGCTGTATCTCAGACCTGTCTGGTTTGGTTTTGATGCTGCTGCTTCTGAACTAATTCCTTCATTAAAACAATTGATAACCATACATGCATAGAAGCTAGGAAAATTTGATCAGATGTTAATAGTGTTTTTAAGGGACTCTTTACATTTCCTTTTGTAGAAATGTTCATTTGGGAAAACATGCAGTACATAAACATGAACAAATACTTATTGCAAAGTCTGATTACAGTTAGGCACATTCTGATGTAGCAATAGAGATGGCCACTAGGAATAACCGGTATCAAACTATTTAATACAAAGTGAAACAGAAATTTTCCCTTTCCTTTTGTTAACGGGAGCCATTCATAGGACATGACTGGCTAAACAGGATTCAAAGATTTTGGTTTGGAAACCATTGGGTGTTCTTAACATGCCAAAAATGATCGATGAGACTGTTTGATGGCTGTTCTTTTTAGGATTATATCATTACCACATGTATTTGATGGTATCCAAGGTAATGAGAGAGTGGAAAACACCATATGAGAAAAAGGGGAGTAAAGATTTGTTGCCATGTTTGTAAATTTTTTCCCACCCCGATTTTTCGGGTGCCTTTGGTGCCTTGATGGAAAGTTTTCTGCGCCGGCAAAACTGCTGGCTTCCTTATGCCACCCCTTCAGATCCTCCGAGGAACATTGCACAGCTACAGTGCAAGCATAAAACCAGCTAAAGAGGAAAAGAGCTGGCATTTTCCCTAAGGAGAACTGATAAACGCTTTGACAGGAAAGGCCCTGCAAACGATTGCATTCCTTGTTAACCTTGTAAGGCTATTTTTACCACTGAAGGGCCTGTTGAGTTGGCATCTTTTGTTCACTCTGCAGCGTGAAACAGGAAAGGCTGGTTTAAATCATGACCCTCCAAGACTGTGGCCTCAATCTCAACCTCTTGTCACAATCCAGGCCTCCATCCTTATGTAAATCTGTTTGTGGAATGCCTTTGTCCATCACTTCTCTCTCTGGACACTCCAACTTTGTGTCCGTGTTGACTCAGAAGGGATGGAATTAGAAACAGAGCTCTTGCACAGATTCCTAGATGGAGAAAATAATCCATATTACCAGGAGTGAATTTGGAGAGTTTCCCAGGCACTATCTGAGATCTCTGCCTGAATATTTTCAGCTAAATGCCTTTCTTTTCTTTCAAAAGGATGCTTGTTCTTTGCATGTTTGTGCAAGCTGTTTATTGTGTTTAAAACAGATTCCTCTTTAAAAAAAATCCCCTGAGCCTTCCTCCAGGAGGTAAAAGTCCCCCGAGCAGGCTGGTTATTTTCCTGATGCTTCACCAGTTGATCTTATGCAGATGTAAAATTAGCTGCTGATTCCTGCATGTGAGTTTTAGCATGTTTTAGTCAGGATTTAAAAAGAAGCTAGATTAAAAGAAGCTAAAGGGTAAGACTAGTTTTATTTAGCCATGAACTTCCCTGTTTGAACTGACGTTTGTACAGATAAAGTACAAACAATAAGAAAGGCTTACTTTCTATACAAATAGACAAACAGGAGAGGACAGTCACTTCCTGTCCTGGAATACATACAATGACATAGTGCACTTTCAAACCTGAGATTAAACCTCAATAGAACAAGATGATCTACGTACCCAGAATATCTGCTGCTTTTTCTTGTGCTAAAGTCTTAACGAACTGATCTGAGGCAACTATTCTGCTGTCTCAGAATAATTTCAAATCTTAGGAATCATGACCACAGCTTGTTGTTTTGCACCCAGAAAAATGTCTATCAGTTTCACTGATGGAGTGGGGAAGCAGTAGTGCATAAAACATGAATACGAGTTTAAATATGCAGCTTTTACAACGATATAAACTTCTGTCTGTACGTTTTCAGCTGGAAGGTGTTAGAAAGACAACAGCAAGAAATATTCTGATGGACTTACCATCTGTTTATCTGTATAAAACATACTTGTGCTGTAAAGATGATCAAAAAATGGTTGCAGAAAAAAAAAAATTCTACTCTAATGTGTTATGCGATTTCCTTTTCTCTTCCTAACTTCTGCCTAAACATTTTTTTCTTTATATTATTTTTCTCTATCAGAGCCTGGATGAGCTGGATGATGATGATACAGGAGAAAAAGACAGACGTGGCGAAGAGGAGCTGGTTCAGGCCAACACTTTCCAGAATGAGTCTATGACAGCTGACCCGGCCACCGGCTACCTACTGGTAAGAGCTTCAGACGCAGAGGAGGAATGTCTTGTCTATTCCCAGCCAGCGCGCTGCGCAGATTGTTACTTCAGTGCTGCCAAACAGAGGCACTGTTGCACAGGAAGACACTGGCAGAGCTCAGCTGAGTTGGTGTGAAAAGAAAGCCGTGATTCAAAACACAAAGGTGTCTGTGCATTTCATCATCCCTGAGAACTCCAGTTGAAAGAGAAATGAAGAACCATAAAATGCAGTTTAAAATGGTTTAAACCTTTACGTTTTGGTGGTGAAATATTTTTAAAACCAGGTATTTGGGTGAAGAAAAACCCAACTGAGCAACAGAGTGTATTTGGGAACCTGTTTTCAGCTCTGCTTCTTATGATGTCTGGTTTTTTTCTTGGCTTTCCAACCAGCAGTGTGATTATTTTATTCAAATAGAATCCATGCAGAGACAGAATATTATATTATATTAATTTTGATAAGTGGTCTGCAAAATGAAAACATAAGTGAATTAGTGGAAAATGAAATACTTGTAATTTAAGTCATGTTTTAGAGCAGTTTATGTTCTGCAATCTAATTTCACACAGATCCAAATGAACACAGTGTTTTCCAATAAGAGGCTGAGCACAGAGGGGGGTTGAAATGCATCATGCTGTGTCACGATGACAAAAAAAGTGTTTTCTTTTATTTCTGACTGACATGAAAATAGTCTTTTTTCTATTTTTTATTTTTAAAGAAGAATCTTCCACTGCGTGACAACTCTGCATGGATGAAGGTTGTAGTCACGTTCCAGATGGATTGGCTGTTGTGCATCAGTGGGCTTATTTTGTTTTGGGCAGAAACTGTCTGAGGCTGTTTATAGCAATCAGAGGCTTGTGTATGAAATGTATTCATGAATACCATGCTAACAGGAAAATTGTAACAGCACCTGCTGAGTTCTGGCTTTGATTAAAAAATGAACCAATAATCAAAAGTAAGGAATTTTGCTATTTAGTAATTTGTAAACAAACAGCGAGGAGTTCAGCTTCTCCACGGATCTGATCTAGAAGAGAAGACATCAGTCCTCTAGTTTAATAAAAAACCTTGAACGTATGAAACCTTATGGTGCATTCACACCAAATACATTACATGCATCAAAAACGAGTCCGACGCTTCAGGTTCAGCACTTTGAATGCAGACGCTTGACACTTCAAACGCTCAAAACGCGTTTGGTGTGAACGCACCATAAAATCAGAATGGACCTTTTCCAAACAAGAGAAAACTTTAATGAACCAATAAAGAGCCTCTGGAGTTGTGAAAAAAGAAAAAGAAGAACGTGTAAGCACTCCTACTCTTCACAAAGACTTGTCACCCACCAAAAGAAATCTGCTTCCTGGAATGAAGATCCAAAAGTCAAGGGATTGGGGCACAACGCACTTCATGCACAGCCGTGTTGGATTACTTTTCATGGTCTGCAGTCAGATCATGAAAGTATTTATTTCTTTATTTTTTCCCTCCAGGGGGTGTTTTTTGTGGGCTCTAGTGTCCCTTATGAAAGTAGGTTGACAGGAAAGGGGGGAAGACATGCGGTGAATATCTCCAGGTCCAGGAATCGAACCCGCGACGGCCTCGTCGAGGACTCAAGGCCTCCAAACATGGGTCGCACTATCCCCTACGCCACCACAGCACACCATAAAAAGTATTTTTTAAGTAGCTTGTCAGCAGACATTGACAGATCTCAATTTAATTAATCCAATATAAACTGGCTATGTGAAGAAAAATGTTCAGCTGCTTCCATTCACTACTTCTTTGTTCTACAAAACAGTTCAAAGACGTGATAATTGGGTTTTTGGATGCTTAGAGAAGTGGGTGTGCAGAGCAAGAAATGCTATACAGAATTCAGCAGGAAGTGGATCAGTCTGAAAGCTGTCAGATTTCCATATTTGGTGTCACAAGTGCTGTTCTTTTTTCAAACTAATGAATTAAAGCCAGACCATCTTTATTACATCACTTTAATTTCTGGCCAGTTTTTCTAGGTCTTTCACTGCTTTAGTTTTTGTTGCCCATTGTAATGCATTTGTGTCCAAATTGTGATATTGTCACTTGAAACAGAATATTCTTTCTATTCTTCTTTTTACACCTTCATGTATGTGCATACAGAAACCAGATGTGGATGAACAGGATCTTTCATATCCATTCATATATAGCTGTCACTGATTTTTAAAACATATATTTTTACTCTGACAGCTTGCTCCATAAGCAGCAGGGATACATTTTTACTGTGGTTTCCCTACACAGCTATCAAACTGACATGTGAAGTAAGAGCAGCTTAAAAAAATAGTCGTGCCTGTCGAACTCCTTGTATCATGACGAGACGAGTGATTGCCGTGGCAGCAGTGTTATGATATACAGTTTTCACCTGCTTGCTGGAATGAAGATATCTGGAGGAAGGAAAGTCTTCAAAAGATTCTCAGTTTAGATTTTTTACAGAGCTGCATCTGACTCCTAAACGTCTCTCCAGGTCTCAGAGCATTTATTCCAAACAAAACAAGCCGTAATTTTTCTTGTTTATAACAGAAAGTCCAAGTCACGTCTACGAGCATGGAAAAATGATTCTTATCCGTGTTTTTTCATATGTTGTGATATCCTTCTGCAGTCATGTGGTCCTGCTTAACCAGCCTTACCCCTGCTCTGCTATGCAAGTCCTACAGGAAGAAAAAGAAAAAACATCCAACATATGGAACATAACTCAGGTTTACCTGCTTTTAAAGTGGCGCCAGGTCTGTCTGTCTCACTCTCAACCCGGAGCAGATAAAGGGATGACTCTCTAAATTCAGCTTTTTAACAAGCCTCATCTGCATTTTTAATTATCGCCTCTCGGTTCTGATGTAGAACAGATTTAAACAGAATTATTCAACATCAATCATGTGACATTTCCTATAGGAGCAGCTCTTTTTTCCATCATATTTCTTGTTTCTGTCTGAACAAATACTTATTCACACCTCTGAATAACAGCTACTTTTACTGTGAGCAATGAAAGTAGGGTAATGAGACATATACAATGCTTGAAATGTGGGCTCTTAATACGTCTACTTTATAGATTTGACATTTTTTCCTTTGTAACTGGGTTTAGGCTTGTAACTATAAATGGTTGCTGTATTTATTTTGCATTGAAGGAGCAAAATAACCTCTCAAGTGGTGATGGCGAATTCACTAGTTTCTACAAATGGTCGTAAAACAAGCATTCATGGTGATCTGTGAAATTAAGGATCAATCCTGTTTGTCCAGTGGGAGCTTGGAAAATCAATTTTCTCTAACTTGCATCAGTGGAATGCCTGCTTGTAACAAAAACTAAATGTAAAACTAGATGTAATTCATTTTCCTGTTCTAACCAGTTACTATGTAAACACTCCCATTTCATCAGTATATTTTATATTAGCTGTGCTTTGGTTGTGTTGCACAGTGGCAGTGAATGGAAGCAGGTAAAAGTCTCAACTTTCCTAAATTAATAATATTTGTGTTGTACTCATATTGATTTAACTGCATTATATTAATTAATAATGTCACTGTCAAAATGTTAAGAGGATGCAGTTTGTCAAAGGACATAAAGGAAGTCAGAATAGAGATATACGATATTTCTCATTTGGCTCAGACACTGAGGAAAACAAGTTGCAGCTGCAGCTAAATATTGTGGAATATTTGGAGAGAGTTACTTTTGATTTATTAAAGCAATGTGTAATTAAAAAATGCATAGAAACTAAAAAAGAGATTAAATGTATTTTTCTTATATGTAAAACTTTATGCTAACAAACACCCACTGCTGCCTCAATGGTCTGGCTGCCAACCTGGCTAGATCTACCCGTTACTGCTGCTGCATGAACTACACTGTGTCAGAAGAGATTGTTTTTTTGTGTGAGATGTTCCCTCCTCTTCAGTTAACTTCAAACTTGAAACTAAGACCGTGTATAGTAGCATGTATGGTAGTGACTTTCCATACCAGAGGGAAATTGTTCAAAAGGCTCGTTTTATGTCATAAAACTGCTTAAAAAGGAAAAACAAATTTGCTTTAAGCAAAAATGGAAATGTCTTTTGCATGTGATTTTTATGATTTATGCTTAAAATTTCTTCCTCTGAGAAAATGTTAGATGAGGAAAGGATGCACTTACAGGTATACCTCGCTCTTTTTTTTTTTTTTAGCCCACTAAGGCACAGAAGAATCAGATTGAACCTTAATGTTTTCAGTTAAATGTTGAGTAAATGTCAGGAAAAATCTACAAATGTTTTCATTTAAATTCACATTTTCGTCTTTTAGGAGCCAGGAATTATCTCCCTGCATCAGAGCCTTTGTTCTTCTTGAAAAAACCACATATGCATTTTGTTAAAGTTTTTTCTACTGAAATGATTAAGAAAAATAGAAAAGACAGAACAGAGATAAACATTATTTTGCTCTATTGGTGAAGAAGGTATGTTTGTGTCTGAGCTCTGTGCTGAATCATGATGAATAAAGGCAAAGCGCATCAGGTTGGCCAAACTTGTCTACACCTGGCCGATGTGTTAAAGGGAAAGTTGTTTAAAAGTGTTGCTTAATTATGTGGCAAATAAACTTTGGGAGGTGTTTTGGTGACAAGTGTTTTCCATTTAGGTTGTGCTACTTTTCATTGACTAAATAAATGTGGTTGGAAACATTCTTATAAGTGAAACTTGTGTCTCTGTCAACTAAGTTGACTTGATTATTTTCCAATTTATTCCATGCATGATCTATTTCAAATTGCCTTTTGACTTTAATATAAATTTCTGCAACATAGATCCTGTAGAACCGATAACATGGAAGTAGGCCTGTGGCAAAGAACAAAAAGTAAAAGTTGATTTATTTAAAGTTTAAAATGTGTTTCATGCTAACACAATATTGACGAGATTAAGTTTTAGTGTCTTTACTGAAGGAAGTGAATAATCACTCTCAATCCAAATCAGAAAGTCTTTAATAAACGACCAGCATCTTTCACTAAAACATGTAGCTGTAAAATGACAGAATGAATCAAGAGTTTTTATTAAAAAATATTCAGTAAAACAAATAGTTTAACATTTACTTTCATACTGGTGTTTATAACTTGTTTTTTAATTAACTTAAAAGACTTTTACACTTGAAGGAACAAACTATAATGTTACCCCTGCTGTGCTAGAAGGGGTTGAGAATTTTCTGTTGCTATTTAAGGTTGCTCATTAGGCCGTATTTGAAAAATAAATTGTGTTAAAAGGAGAATCTTTTGAGGGCTTTTTTTTTTTTTTTTTTTAAGAGAATTGTTCCTGAAGTGCTTGTCAGCTTTCCAGATCAGGTTACATATTCATTATAAATACATTAATGTATTTATAACAAAAATTACTGAGAACTCTGGAAATTCGAATCTGAAAAGTGTGAAATCTTGATATTTTGTTCTTGTAATAAAAACTGCTGGGTAGTGGGGTGTGCTCTGTCTTTGTTGTTTTGAAAGTTTAAAGCGGTTCACGGTTCACATCAACTATTCTTTGTACAAGAATACTTTAAGTTTGATCTCCTTAATCGTGTCGCCTTATTTTAATGTGGAAAACACATTAAAAAGAGTGACTTATAAGCTTAATCCAGTCAGAATCAGATGGTTTTGTGTGTTTTACTTTGCTTACATATTTGGGGATGAACTTCCCCTTTCTTGCATTTGCGAATGATTAATTTCTGTTCCATGTTTCCTCTGTTGATCTGTTTCAAATTAGCTTAGAAACTCTGCAGCAGCAGTTTTGATGGCTAATGGAAGCGATTCAAGCTCGGTTCAGGAGGGATTTATTTCATTTTTTCATACTTTATTGTGTGGAGGAATAGCAGTAAACACACATTTACATTTAGACAGCATATTTACTGGAATCAGTCTTTTTGATTGAGGTAAACAAGTCAGTGGATGTGTTTTGTAGGTATATGCAAAATTATTTTGACCTTAGATATGTGGGAAATTTTTTTTTACCTAAAATACAAAAAATTATATGGAGTCTAATAAAGCTCAGCAACTTGAAGTAGAACAAGATATAGCTGAATAATCTTTTGTCTAGTGTATTAATATCAAAGCAAGGCACATAAGAAGAATTGGAAAAAATAAGTCTTACATATTTGTTACTACATTTTGTGCAACTCTTCTTATCTCTACTAATTTTTCAGGTAACCATTACATGATTTTTTGCTTTTCTGCAGTTGCATCAAAGTATGTTCACACCCATTTCTGTATCAAAAACTAACTAAGTTCATGTTTTTGTTGGAAATGTACCAAAAATGTTGTAAAAATGTATTTCTTTTTCTGAAGCTGTCCTGCTGCTCTGACGTTGCATTGTACAAATCTTTTTATATTTCAGAGGTGAAGGTGACAATTCATCTGCAGGTAACATACATGTCAGCCTTAAAGATGACTGCATGTGTGAAACAAAACAAAAAAAAAACAAGCATTGATGAATGGAGTCTAGCAGAACAACGGCTCTTCAATCAACGTTAGGACCCTTCGCTGCACAGAACCTCAGGAAAGAGGAGATCCGCATTCATCTCCCAGAACCTGCGACACACACTTCATTTTTCTCAAAGCGAGGTTTTCCTGAAGGCTATGCCACTCACTGCTGGATAGATCTAAACAATCTTTAGATCTTTTTTAGATTATACAATAATGGGAAAATAAGAAAGAAAAAAAAACACCCCTTCCATGTTTCAATACAAGATTGCCTTTTCCAACTTGAGGCTACAGAGTTTGTGGTGAACTATGAAATGAAACAAAGCCCATTTATATCAGCTCAGCAGCTGCTGCTTTTGAACTTTCATGCACAACCTTAAGGCTCTTTATAAATGCTTCTCCTGATGAATTTCTCTTATTTCTGTGGATGTCTTTTTGTTCTCCTCATGGTGAGCCAACACATCCTTAGGCAGATGGAGCGAACAGAGTTATATTTTTCTGTTAATACGTTGTGTATGCAAATTAAACATAATTTTTCCCATTTGTTTTGCAGGAAACCCCTAAAGCTGCTTCTGGACGTTTTAAGAGGTGAGATTCATATTTTGATTTTGATTAGGCTTAAAGTGTCATTTTTGACAAATCTGTCAAGTGAGTGAGAAGAAGCCTGGAGATAATGATTGCAAGATTTTCTCTGAAACTGCTGGACTGAGTTTTCCTCCCTCGATGCGGCTTGTTTCTTGCTGTTATGGTTCAAGAAGGATGATGGCTGATGGCTGTTTTTTGAACAGTAGCTGACAGGACACCATCTGGACCTATGACACTTTGTTCAGGCCTTCACTTCCCTGCTGTGGCAGACATGGAGTGCTGAAAGTAAATGGCTTGCTTTGAAAGCTTTTGTGGGAAATGAGTGGGTCAGTTTGGTTTGGCTTTGCTCTGGCATTTGATGAAAGGCTTTTGAACTTCTTCTCGAAGTCGACAAACGTCAGCTTTGGCTCCTTTCCTAGCAGACATATTTTCACTTCCTGTATAGTTTTTTCAGACATATCGTTAAAACTCAATTATTTATTTATTTTACTTGATGATGAAGTAGGCATCATTTGTTTTGCTGTCTGTGCAATCAAAGTGAGCAGTTCTAGTCCAACCCTGAGCCTGTTTCTCAAGCTGACATTCAATCTGTCTGTGTAATTATGGCTTCTGCCCCATCAGCTGGCCCTGCTACACTTGGATGCCCTGCAATTCTGCAACAGATAACCTGCCAGGTGGGCCGGGGCGCACAAGATGGCTAAAAGAGCAACAATACAAAGCACTCTCTAATTTACTGTCTTTAAAATGTTCCTGTTGGAAAGTGTGTTGTTGCAACACATTTGTGTTAGACAAAAAACTTTAAGGCCTGAAGGATTTTTTTTTTTTTTTTTTCAATATTGAAAATCTTCTAACAGTTTATATGTAATAACCACACATCTAATTACTGAACTTATCTTGACATTAAAAATCATGTCTCTAAGCATTGAAAAGAAAATGTAATATTAATATATTTGCACGTTCAGATTTTTTCCTTTTTTGCACATTTGTCACTCTTACATATTTCAGATCAACAAAAACAACAAGAAAAAGTCTGTAAAAGAAGAAAACTCTCAAATGTTTTGCATTGATTTGAATTATTTTAATTCAGCCCACCTGAAAGGTTTTCTAGCATGAACAACTTTTACTGTACCACTCTAAATCCTTAAATCATATTTGAACAAAAAAAGTTGCTTAATTACAGATAAATTCAAAAATACTTTGACTACGAATGTTGTAACTCATATCTTTCACAAAGCTTCAAAGAATTCATTGTGGATGGAGATGCTGCCTCTGGTAGCAGTCAGTTTTGCAGCACATTAGAAGAGGCCTCTGATTGAAGACCATCACGATATTCACAGTAAAATAAAATCAATGCCTATTTCTTTCCAGCAGTTTATTGCTTTAATCTTATCAATAATGTAGAAGAATCATAATTTTCATTTGGTGTTTGTTGTCAATTCTGTCTAATTGCTTAGCATCAACATGTTTCACATTAGTTGGTCATTGTTTGCACTTCTACTAAGCTTTTAGTGGCTACATATGTGGACCGGCCTTCTGGATGCACTCCCAATAAATTTGTGACCCATGTTACCCGTGCTAAATTGACCAACTCGGCTTTGTTACCCATGAGGGGGTGGTGAACATCCTGCTTGGTGAAAAGCATGTTTTTATTTGGTACGCTGTAGTATTTAAATGACCTCACTGAGTCATTTTCTAACTTTGGAGCTCTGAATGGAAAGATTGTTTCATGTTATCAGAGGTGAGCAGCTTTAATACTCTGTCATGTGGCTTCACGTGAAGATATGGCTTATTCTGCATCAATACGTGAGTTTGTGGAAAGACGCTGGTTTACCTGTGGCTGCTGCTGCTTCCCCTCCTGTCTGTGCTTCCAACCCTCTCTCCTGCTGAGGCTCCCAGGAGTGTGTGATTGGCTCTGCCTCTCACGCTCTCAGACCGAACTCTGTGGGGTGCTAATGGGCCACGGTGTGATATTTAGTCTTGAGGCCGTGGATGTTTAGGCTCAGCCTCAACGCCTGCTGTGCATCCAGGAGAACCCTTGTTGGGTTCGTTGAGTGTTTCTGGGCACCAATGAGACGCCAGGAAGAGGTATATGAAAGGGATGCCTTTTGTTTTGAGCTTTTTTAGAAGCGTCCTGTTCAGATAATTTTTCAGCATGCTCATACTTTAAACGAAGAAAAGAGATAAAGGAAATGTACAAGGGAGAGTACTTCAAGGACTCCGCTTAGATCAAAAGCAATGGATTCTCCAATCTTTGTTTTTTTTGTAGGACGGAACAAAAATGAGCTGCTGTGTAAATGTCATAGTCTAGAAAAACAACTGCTGTGCATAATAAATGGCACTGAAGGCTTGGAAACTAAAACACGATGTTAACCTAATGAGATTTCAGTTCTTAGTTTTGGATTTTATACTAAATTATGAGCTGGTGAAAGGATTCATGCATATATGTTGTTTGTAGAGTCAATAAAATGTTGATTTTCAACATTTTCTGTAATTTCTAATAGATCTTCCTGTTGTAACACTTGTGCACACACAGGACAAACAATGCATGTGGTCAATGTAGATTATTACAAATCATAATCCTGGATGCTTACTAATCTCATTTTTGTATACCCACACATGTATCCACTGATTTACTAAAACATAATTCCTTAAAGCCATTAAAAATTAAGATTTCTGTTTAAATTATCACAAAAGTTGTAGTTAGAAGTTAACCAAAAACATGCTCAAATATCAGTTTTTCAGATTTATTTGAAAAGTTAAATGTTTGATTGTAATAGTTTTTAAAAACAAGATTAAATTTAGCAATTTTCTTCTCCTCTGTTCAAGGTTGTCCATATATTCAAACCTTAGGAAGCTGTGCAAACTGTTGAGCACAGCAGTGGTGCTGCTGATCTGTTTGCTGCCTGAGGCTATGGTCCTTTGAGCGAAGTTAATTTGATGATGAATACGGTGGACCGTCTACAATGTCCAAATAACTCGGTGAAGAGCAAAGGATTGTTTTCACACCAGAATAACCTGGTGGACTCATTTTAAAAGGGAAAATGTTTCACACTGATATTTTGAAAGCAAAATCAAAAGGCCGTACCATGTGTGCTCAACACGGTTGTCCTGGGTCTCATGTCTGTTTTGGCAGTGAAATTATTCAAACATTTGCTCATCTCCATAAATCCTGCCGTCTCCACTGCAGTTTGATTTTCTGGCAATTGAATTTTATAAACTGGTCACTTTCTGCAGAGAAAGCAATTAAAGTTTTCCCCTTGTCAGTAATTATTTCAAAAAGGTCTAAAAAATAAGAAAGCAAACTACACATAATTATTTTGAAGCTAGTTTGTGTGGTTCTCAAAGTTCATTCAGAAACCACTAAACCCATTTTCTTTGCAGCTTAAGAACAGTGACGCACATTTGCTACTGCTGCGCTAGGAGGCTTTTGAAGCTGAAATATATTAAGTGTTTCTTAATCGGAAGCCTTTTTATACAAAAACTGCAAATCCTCATCTTTCTCTTTACCATTAAAAGAATAAGAAGCACAGGGGTTGTTAATAATTCAGGCCTAATTGAAAGTGCAAATATGCTGAAGATATTCCCACCTGTTCTTTTGATGATGGATGTGTCATCCTATTGAAGTTTAATAATGTGCCTCTGATTCATACCTTCAAACGGCCTCTGAATGGAGACAATAAGACCTAAACGTCACTCTTTTTTTTTTTTTAGAACTTCATGAAGGACAGGAAGTTGAAGGACCAATATAATAAAGTTGAGCAAGGTTTAAATATGGTCTGTTTGAATTTGTTACAGCTCTGCAAGGCAGGGGATGGAAGAGGAGGCTGGTGGGAACATCAGACAGCGAGAAAACCGTCACAGCAGAGAGAGTGGAGGCGGAGGTGCAAATCTGGAGAAGAGGGTGGAGGAGCTGGAGAAGGTACGTCTGAGCTGTTGTTCTTCCATGTTGTACCTGTCATGACAAATATAGGTAAATATCAGCCTGACAACATCCAAAGGTTTGTACTTCCTATGAAGGAAAAAGGTGAGTAAAGTGAGCATCTGCTGTGATGCTCCAGGTGAACCAGCCTGTTGGCAGGTTTTATTCCCTGCCTGCTCTGTGAAGGTCAGAGTGTGTAGTTCTGTTCCTGTCAAACAAGTGTGATATTACTTTGCTTCAGGTGGTGGATTATTGTCATTCTGGGTATTTTAATGAGATTGTATGATAGACTAATACAAATTGGTGCTTAACTAAAGTGAAAACGAAGTTTTTAAGAACATAAAACCAAATGTGATATATATGCATTAGTATTCCCTTTTACTGTGATGTTCCTAAGTGAAATGCAGTAAAAGCAGTTGCATTCAGAAGTCATCAGATTTGAAACATAGTGGTTGTGTGTAATTACAGATGTTCACTGAAGGTTTATAGATGATTTTGCTCACCACACACATGATCTCAAGCACATCTTCCCCTCTTTATCTAGTAAGCAGCCTACTAATTAGATTTAAAGTAATTTCACATTGTTGCTTTGCCCCAAAAAAGTCCTGAAGTTTTCCTACATGGAGTTTGCATGTGTGGGTTTTCTCTGATTACTACAGCATTTTTTATTTGTTAAAGAGTCACAAAATGATGATTAAAATCAAACCTGATTGATAAATATTTCCTGAAATCATGCAGCCTTGCTCTTTGAAAAATAAAATTATACCTTACGGCCCAACTCTGGGTTTTTCATTTAGAGCTCAACAATATTCAGTCATAGTGGTAGTTGCTGGTCTTTTCTCTACATAACTGCATCTTAATAGAATGCCAGTCACACCTGGATAAGACGAGACAAAAAATAGAACAGCAGAGCCCAAATCCCAATAAGCAATTTAACGAAGACCCCGCATCTCACCCCTAATCTCGTCGTACTCTGGTTGATATTTCAAATAAAAATGAGATCCTCTGTGTTTCCCTGCTCTGAAAGTAACACTGGATTGTTAAACTTAACGCCTCAATAAAAAGAGCTCTGTTCAAAAGATATGATCCAATTTGAGATCTTTGTGCAACTGTTGAATTTTTTGACTTTCTGCCTAAAAACTGGCAGAAATCCTCTCTGTTGATGGAAGAGATGCCCTTTACCAGTGCAGATATGACTTTTGCTTCCACAGTGGAAAAACTCCACTCAAAATCAAATGTCACACGAGTGGCTTTGGAAAAAAGATTTTTAAAGTAAGTACCACTCTGGCCTCCCTGACTTCAGCGTGACATGTTTCTCAGGGTCAAATGACTAAAAGTGCTTTTGAAGCAGTGTCTTGCACTCTTTATTTTTGGTGTGGGCTGTTTCTTACACTTCCACGCAAATAGCCAGGCTTGTTTGTCTGAGATTTTAGCTTTTCAGGTCCTTGGAGAAGACCGAATACTTCTAGGTCTTCTCCAAGTATGCATACTCTGCAGTATGAAGGGGTTCCTTAGATAAATGTTGCACATAAACACAAATAACCTTGAGACGGATCACTTCAAACAAGCTAAACTTTTAAAAATTAATAAGCGTCTATCTCCTGTACGTTCTTTGGTTTAAAAGGAATGGAAGAAATATTTCTTCGGGTATCTATGTGGGAGTTCAAAGACATTATATTCTTTTAAAATAATGGTTGAAAAGATTTTTTCTTTCTGAAAACATTTGCATCCTCTTCATTATATTTTACCATTTTCTGCACCTCCACTTGGTCACTATGGAGACAATGTCATATCAGAAAAAGCACAGTGTGAAAATAATGGTTTGAGTTCATTAACATAATAAAAGAACAGTTTGAAAATGTTAATCTAATGTGTTCAGAGCCTCTATCCCACATTCTTATTGTATAAAGAGAAATAGTTTGCTTCAAGCTTTGGAAAAAGGCACATTTTAAGACTGACTTTTACATACAATTTTGAGGAAATAAATTACTTTTTCAGATATTGTAGGGAACTGAATATTTAAAGGATCCTAAAACAATAATGTAAGTTTCCAAGAGCAATCAAAAAAATAAAAATAGAGATTCCCTAATAATTTTTGGGTCTTCCATGGGCATTAGGATTTATTGCTCTTTGCTTCTATTATTGTAATAAAAGACAAAACATTAATTTCTCATGTTTATATCAATCCACTCTTCCTTCTGTCCTTATGTCCTTGTATTTCTTCATCATGTCCATCTTTTATTCATCTGTCCATTTGTTTTTTCCATCCATCCATCTATACACCATCCCTCATTCCAGGAACCAAAAGTTTTCCTTCCAGATGTTCATGCATCCCCCCAAATCAGTTTAACTATCATCCATCCATATTGCTCCATCCGTCTATCCATTCGCCTTTTGTCTCTGGTTTGTGAGGTTTCCTGTTGAAAGCCTGGCCTTTCTATGAATTCACAGTGAATTTCTTTTTTTATGGATCTACAAACTGACAGAAAAGAGCTGTGAAACTTTGGAAAATGTACAGGAACCCTGAATGGCTAAAAGAACTTGCAAATAATAACATTTTTCATAATTGTATTATTTATATACTATTTTCACATGTATAATATCTTTCACATGTTAGTGAACCTACTAATTGCAAAGCTTTCTGGATGAATTGATTCTTTATGACCCTAAATATGATCCTATTGTTCTTTACGGGCTGGCTGCTGGGCTCCAGGAGCTAACCAGGCTGGTGAAGGTCGTTCAGGACAAAGACGAAGTCATCGAAAAACTGAAGGAGGAAATCGAATTGCTAAACCTGGTGAGTGCAGCCTCCATCATCCTTATTACTGTAATTAGTATATTCTCAATGTCTGATATTTTGAGTCTTTTTGTCTTGGCAAAGTGTGGGTCGCCTGCGTAGGCCGTAGAATCATTTGGCATTTTACTGAAGTTGTGTATAACAGTTCTGAGGGTTTTGTGGGCAGAACATTTTTTAGTCTTTTATTCACATGCCTGGGATTTAAAGGCTGTTCAAACAGAAATACTTGATTTTTAGGAATTACAAGTCATTGGTCTGTTTAAATAAGTCAAAAAGAGCTCAGGGTTCATTTTGTGCAGCAGCTTGTCTGGCAGATGACCTGTCTGCGTAAAGACGTGATTATAAACTTTCCAAATGAATCTCACTCTCAACTCTACCGTGCGATTTTACATTCAATAAAAGTCAAGCAAAAAGATTATGAAATTACAACCGTACCTACTTGCTAATCAGTGTTGCATTGTCAGACTTTGTCTGGTGGGACGGCAAGGATTACAATCAGCCACCGTTTTAGAGGAAAGATGTCATTTCACAGCTGGACTCCTCCTCTTGAAAAGGGTTTTTGAAGTTCATCGTACCCTCTAGGATACAGTGCCGTCTTCATTTCTAAACGAATCCACAATCAGCCAGATAATTTCGATAGATATGCTTCTCACAGTCGCTGTGATAGGTCACGCTCAAGTGTGTCATGTAAAATAGTTGGATATCATGATCAGCTTTTCAGTAATGTCTTTTAAAATTGGTGGGGCTCTCATGAATGTTAAGTGTACTTATTACAATTAATAAATGGCATCATTGTCTGACTAATAATATTCAGATCAATTTATATTTGATCACAAATAAAATTTTATGCAACAAGAATATCCGCACTAAAGCCTGTTTACTTTCCACAAAATGCTAAAAAAATTAATGAACCTTCTAAACTTTTTTTTACCGAAATACCCCAACGATCCCGACTCAACTCTCGCCCAATACCAGCTTTTTGCTTGATCCAAAGGACTGGCTGACAGAACATCTGTCTTGTGGCTTCTCTCGGATCAAAAATGGCAGATTGTCATATCTAAACTACTCTTAGGAAATTGATATTTTCTTTCTGTGGGACCAATGAAAGTCTAAACAGATCAAAAATGGCTTTCAGGGATGTGCAAATGTTTGGCAGCAAGTTGAATGAATGTCTCCTGGTTATTATCTGTCCACTTTTGTTGTTAGGACTGACGCCACGCGACCCATCTGTAAACACAAAGGATGCAATATTGCAGGAGGCGTCGCTCTGATAGCATCACAGGGACACGCATCCTGTTATAACAGTAGGGTTTTATATACAGATGCTGGAGGAAGCATGAGAAATATCTCTGAGCGAAGATGCTGCAGGGGTCGGGCAGGAGATAACGGCTGATCCAGTCAGCATCTCTGCAGAGCAGGATTGAACCCTCAGACGGCGTAGAAGTTTATTTGGGTGGAAAAAAAACTGATAACGCTCAGGTTGCGGATTTGTATCTCCTCTTTGATAAGCTTTCGAGAGAGTTTGAGTTCACAGAAGTTCAAAGAGGTGTGTTATTGATCCTGTTTAGATCACACAGTGAACCCTTGTTTTTCACGGGGTTACGTTCCAAAAACAACCCGTGAAAGGCGAAATCCGTGAAGTAGTTACCTTTATTTATTTTTTTACAATTATTATACAATGAAGTACTCCATAATACCTTGAAACCAAAGAACAAAACCTTTTTACAGGCCCAAGCATTTGTTTAACAAATAAAACTACTGTATAAACGTCTTTTTTTTTTCTTTTTTTTTACAAATAACTACTGTACTGTAAAATTTGAAATCCTTGTAGGTTTCTTTGAAAGCAACTTCCTTTGCATTATTATTAAAAGAAAAAAAGTCCCATGGTAAAGATTAGATACCTTTAGGATAAGTCTTTAATGTTCTCCAAATGTTGTTCAGCTCATTTTCAACAACAACACAATCATAGGCGGTGATGGAGGCGAGAATAAATGAGAAGTGTCAGCTTGATAAGCGAGAACTGTTGCAACTTGGAGCCGCAGTCATTCGCAACTAATTGAGGCTGTCAATGTCTAATTTGCTGCTATCAAGACAGCCTCAGTTTTCGCAGAATAAACCTCGTTTTAACTTTCAGTCTTCAACCTAGGCAGACTCACTCAGAGTAATAAAGAGGTTGTGTGTGGAGCATTCATGTAGAAGGTACAGACCGTGATGTCCTCTCCACAGGACCTGGATGAGTTTGAAGACGAGAACGAGCAGCTCAAACAAGAGAACAAGACTCTGCTGAAAGTGGTGGGACAGCTGACAAGGTAGAGCTGCTCTGATTGGTCCAGACTTGAACAGCGACTCGATCCGTCTCCCCGATGTCCTGCTGGAGGTCAGATCCTACAATGCGGCCTTGCATCCGTTTCATTTGGTGTAGATTACTTTAGCTTATCATCCATCTTGTCGAATGCTGGTCATTTGCCCCCTTTTCCATTTTATCCCTCCATTTTTCAACTACCAAACCAATTGGATGTTACATACATACCCGAAAAAGGGATGTTATAATTGTCATTTTCTGTAATCTATCCTTTGTGGTTCTATGACTGTAATACATAATATGTACCAGCAGGAGGTTGCTTGTACTATGTAATATTTTATAGATGTAGATCTTCATTTGTGAATTAGAACCAAAATAAAGGAGTTGATATGTAATGTGAGTTTTCAGGATAATATCTTAAATTGAATACAATTTTTATGGTTCACTGATTATTTGTCTTCAATTTCTAAAAATAATAAAGAAGTTTGAACCAATGCCCAGTGGCTTTAGGACATGGTTTAAAATTTTAAGAGCACTGGGTGAAGTGGCACATATTGGTATGAAATGCCAAAAAGGGGCAAATTGACCTAAAACCTTTCGAGAGTTAAAAACAAAAACCCATATATACCAATTGTTGTGAAATCTAGGCTGAGTGGTGGAGGTTGTCTATCATCTTATACATATTTAATGTAAATGTATTGTACATAGCCTGTTTAGATTGTTCATTGTCAGGATTTCTGTCAATATCTTAAAAGAAATAAACTTTGAATGTATGTGCTGGAATAACTAGGCACAAGAAAACCTGTTTAGTTGCAAAAAAATCTTTCACACAACCTTTTTAAAAATGAATCTACAGCATTTGGACCAAATTAAACATTCACTGCGACAGTATCACCAGCCAAAGTGGGCGTAGTGCCTTGAAGTGCATGAAACTTTTTTCTTTTCCTTCTTTCAAACTTGTTGAAGCCTGGCGCTTTCTTAAATAAATGTCATTCCAGTTACTGCAATTTTTAATAACTTCTTGGTACATTTCAATCCAGCAGGAGCCTCTTTAAATTTGTAAATATGTCCAAATGAAATGAAGACGCTGAGCTTTACGCATTTTATTAGCGCCTTGTCTCATATTCTTGTTGGTGTCAAAACGTTTTTGGGGCGTTTACATGTTATTACAGATTTTTATAGGTTTTTTTGGTGCTTTTAAGCTGCAAAAGAACCTCTTCCTGTGATGAGTTGCTGGAACAAACTGAATCTGCTTTGTTTAGTTAAGGGACAGTCTTGGCCTTGCAAAAACATTCATAACCTGTGAACTTTCCCACATTCTGTTACATCACAACCAGTAACAGCAACAACTTTTAATGGGATTTTATGAGACAAAGAAACACAAAGTCTTGCAAATGTTTTTACAAATGAAAATTTCAAGTCTGGAATGCATTTGTATTTACCAGTCAATCTCCTCTAAATATAAAAGTCAACATTTGTACAAGAAACACTATATATGCACAGATTAAATTACACAATTTCTCGTTATCGAGTTCTAAAGACAGTTTGGTTTCACTAGATTTTATTTAGTTATCAGAGAAAAGGGGAGCTGAATGCAAATGCATGCCACACTTTTCAACTTTTGTCCTATAAAAATGTTAGAAATCCACACACAATTTTCTCTCTACTTCACAATTAAGTGGCCTCTTTGTGGCCGTAGCGTGAAAAAATATAAAAATAGGTCTGAATACTTTTGCAAGGTGCTTTATATTAAGATAATTTTACTCCAGGGAGCTCCTTGCTGCAGCAGGTAATCTTAAAGCGGCGATGTATTCACACTTTTTGGGGTGAAAGATCAGCCCCATACAGACCGACATCACTGATCTATTTCTCTTTCCATTACTTAACGCATGTACAGAAGATTAAGTCATTTAATAAAAGTTTGATTATCTCTCTCAGTCGACTCGCTTGTGTTCATTAACGCTAATTCGATGCGATGATACTGTGCTGCTGAGTCGGTAATGCAATGTGACGGTGGTGGTGGTGGATGTAGTGGGGGTTAGTTCCTCCTCTTGGTTCTCTGCTGATAATGATTCAACATGTCAATCACTAACCTGACTGCATCCAAGACATTAAAAAGCCCAATCTCACTTATTATGCAACCAAAGCGCATTAATTCCCCCACCTAGTGACAGAGCAAGGAGGGAAGAATCTGTATCTGACTAATGTTCACTATATTTCCAGATAATGGCCTCTTTCTGTGGCTGGAAAGTGCTGGAGGCTCTCTGCCTAATCCCTATTAGCATTTTTATGGAAAGTTGCGAGGTTTGTCATTTTGAATAGCCACAGAGGGCACAGACAATCCATATCTGCCTTTGGTTAGTCACGATAAGCTGCCATTCAGCTCTCAGCAGCTCCATCAGACCTCCACTGAAGTTCAGACACTGTCACAATGCTTTCAGGCTCATCATAGCTCAGTAAATTACAGGTTTCTCTGCGTGTGATGAAATGGTTTGTCAGCACTTCTCTGAAGAGTTTTCTAAGCTGTTCAAGAAAATGTTTGCATCAAGTTGCAGTATGGTCTGGGAACGAAGATGTACCAATATTACACACAGAAGCATTGGGAACATTAGCAGACATTTACAGGCTTAAACCTAAGAACACATTGTGCATTTCATTTACTACATAATTAGTTTTTAGGTTTGTAACAAACATATGTAAAAAATATATCTTTATCTACTGTGTGCACATATTGAGTTTCAAATTCATTTTATTTTGAGTAAAGCCAGGGGAATTGGTAGCACCACCTTTTAAAGACAATCAACCTCAATTGTAGCAGAACGGTTTTCAATGTCAGATTTTTTTTTTCCCAAGTCTTTGAGATTTCACCACATGCTTTTGGGCCATTCCAGGTCAGTCATTTTGCTTTATCTGCTTTAGTTTCAATAAAAATCTGGAACTTATAAAAATATAAGCCTTGATTTTTACAGAAAAGCTGCAACAATCAGTGTTAACCAACTCTTTAAACATACAGCCTCATATGGAGTTTGTTTCAGACTTAAAAACACAGATTGTGAATAACCTGAGGAAAATTGGTGTGAGGTTTAGTTATAAGAAAAACTCCTGCTTGCTCTTTCTTCCTATTGAAGATGTAGGTCCAACAATAGAAAGGACCTCAAACTGACCCTGAATGCAATTCTGGACGTTAATGGCTCCTGACCTTCACACTTGATGCAGTTTAAGATGACAAATGGAGAGTGTGCTGTGATAATGAAGCCCTTTTCTAATCTCTTTGACCTTTCAACGCACCGTACAAAGCTAGTGATGTTCACTTGGTCTAACCCCTGACTCGACCTCCTGAATGCTAAATGTTTTCTTACTGAACCAACTTATTCATATTAGAGAAAATTCCCATTAGTCGCAATTTAGCTCTACCATTGCAAAATATTACAAATGTTGACTAATAGATTTTTCATTTTGACATACTATTTTTTTCTTGAAAAGCCTAAGACTTCTGAAAACTCAGGAGTGGTTGTAAATTATTTCACACTTTGTCAAAGTTTTACCATCCAGCAGGGCAAATATACTTAATGTACAGTTAGCCCTATAACTAGCTACTTTAGATTATACTATACGTGTTAAAAGTGCCTAGTCAAAGCCCAGGTATAAATTTCCATTTGAATCTGTGACAAAACGTTTAAACTGTTGCTCACAATAACAAATTTCTTCCCTCGATTTATGCAACAAGATGGCTCTTGGAGTAAGAAAATATTTCACCCTTGCATAATTAAATTGATAGATTTTAGAAACATTTTTAGTAGCTTTATAATGGCTACATGTGATAATGTGGACATGTTTAATGTGTATGAATTATTTCTCCTTTTTTGGTCTTTTCATTTAATAAACTATCTAAATGCCACATTTAAGTTCAGTAATCATTATCTGGGGTGTAAGGCTGTGCATGCATGTAGTATCTTTCTCCATCTTCTCTCATCCACAGGCCACATTGATACTTGAGAGACCGATGAGCAGCAAGCCTTATCTTGTTCTTGAAGATACCTGGAAACATTTTATTATCTGTTAGCTTCATTTTCTCGGTTCTCTGGCCAATCTTCTCCATCTCCAGGGTCCCTCGGTGCAGGAAGGCGCTCATCCGCACAGGACACTGCAGGGGTCAGGATGCCTGAAAGAGGGAAAACAGATGGGTAAAACGATACTTGATGTGCTTTTGCAATTTCCTCTGACCGTTCCTACTGCCCTGCTTTATCACAGCAGATCCATTTCTCCAACTGCACTGGGAGAATGACCACCAATCTTTTAAACTGGAACCAGAAGGATGGTTTAGAGCTGGTGACTTATTAAAGGTCTCCCTATGCTTCCAATATATGCAGCGATCTTTGAATGTTAGAAGTTATTTCAACCTTTCAACATAAAAGTACTGCTTTTTTTTTGAAGTTGTCTTAGTTCATCATTTGTTCGGTTAGAACCGGCATCACACCGGAGGTAGAAAACTGCAATAATGAGGCTTCACTTTGTGAAAGCTTTTTCCCTGAATAACTTCAGCCACATGTGGAGCTGCCCTTTGTTGAAATTTTCTGTAAAAGTCAACATGGCACTAAACGTTCACAAACGGAAGAGAAAATCAACTGATGATAGTTCAGTTGCCTGACATTTAGCAAATGGCATAATTTGGCTCGTCAGGCTAGAATGTTGTTTTTGATGATTTACTTTAGTCTCTAAATGTTGGAGGACTGGGATGTGGAAATATTTATCGGCAAAATTATGATGTTGATGTTTGTTTTTAGCCAGGAATGTAGATAAAAAGCTCCATTCTTGGGTTGCTTTGAAGTGCAAATTACTTAAAATTTTCTTGCATCAATGTGGTTCACTAAAGTTTCCTCCTAACATTTTCAAATTCAAAAAACAAGAGTAGGCACAATTGTGCACATTTAAGTGAAATGATGTTTTAATTCAATGAAATTTTCCTTCGCAATTTAGTAACCAGCAAAGAAATTATTTGGGTCTAGGAAGTTCTAAGTCTCAACTTACTGTTTGTTATGAATATGTGTATAACAGACATTTTTGATGGCCATTTTGCGAAATGGAAATGCAAAGAAAAAATTTGATTTGAGTCACTCAAAAATATGTTGATCTTTACAACTCAGCAAATGGATACAGGCGCTTTGCTACTTTCCTAAATTTGCTTGTATCTGCAGTGAGAGCAACAACTAAAATGGCTGGAACATTGGCTGGTGATGAAGTTATATGCTGAGATGCAAACAGTGGTATTGTGACGGCAGAGGAGGTTTTACAATGTCCAAATGGGAAAAAATGAAACTATTATCTCCTAAAATAGGATTTTTACCTACACTGATGATATTCCCAAAATAAAGGTTGGAATTCTTAATTTTGGTTATGCTATTTCAATAAAAGTATCATTTATTTTGAGTCTTTACACATTTGGTTCAAATATGGTGTTTAATGTACTGTAAAATGTCCTTCGACTTCATTTTTAACTTTTCACAAATTTTGCAGCGTTTTCATATTAATTGATAATGTCCCTCCTTATTCTATTTCCAATAAGACATGGGGTTTAATTTAATCAGTCCTTATTAGCCCTGGGGCACTTGTAATTCTGGCAACCTAATTATTTTATTAAATTTAAGTTTGAAAATAAAATATGTGCTAAACTGTTTAGTCTTTCTAAGACAATGATATCCTGTTGGGTAAATAATCAATAATATAATAATGTTTTGTGAGGATTTTTTATTGTCATTTTGTCTTTTATGTCTAAAAGTGATTAAAACAGCAGTTTTATAAATATTGTAACTTAAATTAAAGGCGTTGCAGGTTCATTAACATGCATGTTTTACACACTGTTGAAATGCACAATAAATGTACTTAATTCCTCACATCGATGTTGTTACTCTGTTAGTCATCGCTGTGTCAAAGGTCAAGTTTGGTGGGTTGTAAGAGTTTTTTCTCTTGGTAAAGAAATTATCTAATCCAGAGCTGCCGAATTACGGACCAAGAGTGGTTTCCAAGGCAACTGGAAGTGCATTTCCGATCAATGTATAATTGTCTTGTTCAGTCACAATCATCAATGCTCCCCTCTTCAGAAACATAGCCACTCCTGCGCTGTTTTGACCGTCACAGACTTTTGCATTATTTTGAAGACTTCAACCCAACAGGACCAGTATCTTCTGAATCCACTGCTGCCGTTGGTTCAATAGTGGAGCTCCAGGAGTCGCATCGGCGCCTGATTCCTGCTCTTCACCAGCGGGTGGCAGCGTCCCCAGCGTGCAGTGGAGACTCAGCCCATCATGAAAGGTTTTTGTGTTCAGTGATCCTTGGAGACAATCTCCCCTGGTTGAACACCCTCATAAAATATTATCCAGTCTGGGAATCTGGAGCCAAATCCTTGTCATGAAAGATGTAATTTCATATCCCACCTGTGGTTAGTTGGAGTCCCTTCCTCATGTGTCTCTTGTTGAAAAGGACACACATTACATAACAACATACAACCCCCATAATATTGAACATGATATTTTACACCTGAATGTTTTTTTTATTTTAATTATTACAGAAAAATGTGGCCTCGTTGTTGCTGTGTCCATCATTTTTCCACATTTGCTCATCCATTTTAATAAGCCCAAACCTCCAGAGAGGGAGCAATGTGAATTTCAATGCTGCTGATGATTCACAAAGTCCAAGCCAGGCAGAATAGGAGGCGGCTCCGGGGAGCATCCGCAGCCTCTGAAGGTCACTCTACGCCGTTACCATGACAGCGTGGGCCTCCCTCTGAGAAGTTGTTGCTGTTTGTGTTTTGTGGCGTGACTTAAGAGAGGGCTCGACTAGGGCTGTGTGCAGAAACAACACATATGCACACGCAAACGCCTCGCTCCTCACCAGCAACACAAAACCAGCAGGAGGGAGGCAGACGTGCATGTTTAGGCCCAGAGCAGCATCTCACTCGGAGAGAAAATCCTCCCAGCTTATCCAGAGCGTTTAGCAGCAAGCAGTGGCCGAAGTTTCACCTCTGTGGCTTCCTGTGTGTGAATCGACTCGGTGCAGATGGATTAGACAGACACTTGTACTAATTACCCATCTGTCATCCACACTTTACTCTAGACTTTAAAAATGCAGCCACACTCTTTGTCCCTCCATTCATCCGTCAGCCATACACCGCCTACGGTTCTATCTATGGAGTTTGTGCATTAGCAGGTGGTCACTCTCAGAGTGGCAGGAGTGCAGGGTCATCCATATATGCAGGTCCAGTCCCATGGCAGTCCCTCTTGGGAGTTCACAGGAAGCTCTGACAAGGCAATTATCCCTGATAGGTTTAGGAAATGTCCTGGAGGACTTGGGCTATGAATACCTGGAAATGACCACCTGGTAAGAAATAACTTAAACTCACAAAAATACTATTCATTAGGTAATTACTGGAATCTTGAAAAATGTCAATGTCTTGTCCATCTTCCACGTTATGTCAAGTAACATTTGCCCCTTTCTTTCTTTCATAAAACAACTTTAGTTTAATGAGATTTGCAGACTCTCCCTAATGCACAGCCCTCTATAGGTCTTACAGCATCATGGGTTTGAGGTCTGGAGCTACCATGAACTAAAAGAAAACTTTGTGCAGTGGATTCGGTCTCATCTGAGGAGATCTAAGAATCTGCACGAGCTGGAAGCATCTCTTGGAAATCCAGAAAGAGAATTCAGAGACACAGCCGTGACGTCAAAACAAAGTGTTGAGCACAAGCTCCCAGTAAACGGAGGTTGCTGCTCAACAACTCAGTGAACTGTTTGATTGTTGTATTTTACGTTTCAATTTATATGTATAGAATTTTCTTCATACTGACTGCAGTTTGATTTTTCGCCAGTCTATAAATAACCCAAGGCTTTATGCTCAGTAAATCAAAGACTGCAGAATCTCAGACTGTTATATATTCTGTGCTTCTGGTCAGAAAGTTTTCTAAAATACATCTGATGATTTAATTTCATAAAATGAAGCAGCTCGCAAAGCAGTGGGCAGCAGGAAGAAGAAGTGGAAAGAAGAGTGGCTGTCTGGAGTTTTAATTATATATATTTGTACAACAGCGGGTAAGGAGAAGTAGTAAAAGGTAAGTAATCTCTCTGAAATATCTTCTATATTACAGACGAGGAAGCAATTAAATGTGAGCTACCAGGAATGAAAAAAAAACAACAAAAAAAACTTAAGAGTTACTTATATAACATTTTCAAAACTATTTTAATGTATTAAAACATTCAGGATTGAACCTTTCTGAATGAAAAGAAACAGAATAATCAGGAATGAGTTTGCTGGACATAAACCGATATTTGGTTTCGCCAAATATCACCATGAGACATTGATCCAGAGGACATATTCATAACAGCTGAGATGTTTAATAAGGATGACTCTTCATAATATCAAAATATCAAAACATGTAATTAACTGGGATGTAGCTCAGCAGTTCCTACTGCTCCTTTAGTGAGCGATGACTATGAGACTATAATATCAATAAATCGTTCTGCTTAAAAATGCCAAACTTCTCCTTGTTTGTCAACAGTTTATATTTGCAGCTCAAAGGGATTTTGTGAAGATGGTGAAGTTTTCTATTAGTCTTGAAAGAAAAGTGTCTGACCTGTTTGCTCGTGGAGGAATTTGACATTTTGACAGTCTCACTGTTGAAGGATGACATGTGCACACCTTCCACATCACAACAAGGTGCCGTTCGCCGCCTCGGGTGCAACTGGGGAGCTCAGTCTCTGGGATGTGTCAACAGTTTCATGGCCTCAGGAAACTTGCAGAAAAGCTACAATAATAGGAATATTTTTAAGGCACAAATAGATTTGCAAGTTTCTTTATTTACTAAAAATATGCACATGCAAAGGGAGTACATAAATAATTCAAAATGTTATTCTGCAAAATGAAAATAGTCTGTTTACCTTTTGATGAACTCAAAACTAAAAACAAGCTTGTTTATTCAAAACCAGTTCTTCTCTTTGCTTAATTTCTGTTTTATTTTTTAATAAATAAAAATATAAATGTTTTATTTTTTTTGAAAAGCCCAACCTTTCTCTGATATCCTCCTTGATTTTTCCAGCTTTCCAAGGTCTTGTTGCTTCACTGGATCATCAGATGCTGACATTCAGACGCTGTGAGAGGGCCTCCCTGTAGCATCTCAGGCCGCTGACACACGGTTGAAAAGGTCTTTCTCCACGTTGCGATACTCGTGACACTACATCCGCTGGACGCTTGTGTGATGGTATGGATGCAGGCAAAAGCTGCAACCAGCTGGTGGGAAGTGGCCTCCAGGAATTTGTGAGATTTTGACCTTTAGCTTAGAAAGAAACAGGCTCAGCGCTTGGATCGGCAGGATTATTTATTTTTTGTCTTTCCTAATGACAGTTTGCATATGAAGATTGTTTTAACCTTTAGGTGTCCTGGATAACATTAGAAATCTGATGTTGAAATCAGACGTTTCTGCAAGAGATCACCTTTCTTTTGAGCAGCAAATGAAAGGTCATCTTGGCTGGAGGGAAGAACACTCAGACGGAGCAAGGAAACGGGAGCGGAATATTTTGTTTTTTAATTTACATAATGGCTGGTTGTGAGGGGGGATATAGCAGGAAATGTGAAAAAACAGCGGTTTGATGGTTTGAAACTCCCCTCCAAAGCCATTAGTGATTAGATAAAGAGTGTAGATGGATTTGTAATGATGCTCTCTCCCATGTTCTCTGGCTTTATCTCTTGCCTCGGCTACAGTAGATAAAAGGCAGCAGGGGGCCACACAGCCTTTGTTGTGAATGTTATTTCACTGTTATGGCCGCTGTATGGCTACTCCACCACCTGCTGAACCACCTGTCTGCTTTGAACACTGATTATTGGTAAGAAAAATGGAGCTGAGTAACACGGGTTACAATATGATGACGCATTAACGTATTTTATACATCACCATCATTGACATGTTGTTAACAGACATGAATGCTTAGATTTAGAGGATTGAATTCACCCAAACAACTGGTCAGCTTGGGTGTTTTTAGATCATTTTGCTGTTTTTCACATATTTTATAATTATGGCATCTTGACTTAAATCTGCAAACACAACCAACCACACACACACACATACAGGCCACTTTAGTGAGACCAGTTAATCTAAGTCATGTTACACTTTGATCTATGAATTTTGATAATGTGGATTTTTTAAAATTTTATTTTTATTTTTTACAAACTTGAATAATATACTGTATTGTTGCTTTATAACAGGACTCAATGAGTGTAATTGACCTGCAGGACCTCATCAGATTGTCTTTTTTGTAAAGACAATGTTTGTGAGTTGGCGCTATATAAATAAACTTCACTAAATTGAAAATTGGATTTGAACAGTATTTTGTTTAAAGGATTTCTTCCTGGCTGTACAGACATTTAAAGAAAGGAAAAAAGATCTCAAATTAACTTTAAGACAATTTAAAGTGATTTTAATGAGCGGCTGAAAAGGACAATAAACGCAAAAGTTTGGCACATGTCTTACAGCTACAGGAGGATTTGTAAAGGAACAACATCGATTCCCGGTTTTAATCGCTGCTGTCGCAATCAAGGCTGATGAGATGCACCTGTTCATGAGCTAACTGCACTTCCGGTCTGCAGCAGGTGAGTCTCTGGTCTGGCTTGGAGTTAAAAGGATCATGTCCAGGGTCCAGGTAAGACATTTACCGCGTCTCTGAACTTTTTCCTTCAAAATAACTGCGTCTGCTTGGGTTTTCTGTTATTTATTGGCTGATATTAATTATGTGTGATTATTTGAATCCCCATTAGCCATTTCCGTAACAATGGCTGCTCTTTCATTATGACCTGGTTTAATCTATTAAAGTGTAGAATTTGTTCACCTATAAACTTTGTTTACCTATGTATTTTATTTTATTTATTTTTTTGTAGTTAGTCCCAATTTTAGAATATTTAATGGCCTCCGTTTTTCCCCTCAAAAATACAGGTTTCATTAATTTATTTCCCGCAGGTTTGCTTGCTTGAAACGCGTCATTAATGATTCTGCTAAACATTATGAGCTGTTTAGGTGCTAATTAAGTCAAATGTGTTGGCGCAGCTACCTATCAGGATTCACTCCTCGAAGGATTTTTCTCTTGGTTTTCCTGTAATTGCTGTAAAACTAGGGAAGCTATTTCCAGTAATAGCGAGACGACTGTTCAACTGTCACATTCTGTAAGTAATTTGAGCAGAAAATAAACTCTTTATGAAAAGAAAGTCTTGCAATAGTGCATAAATGGAAACGAGTGCCAAATAAAATCCTTCATTTAAATAAGTATTGTATTGTCAATGCATGGAATTTATATTTCTTGCACACATTGGCAACTGATGTTATTTGTCAAATGCATATGATTTTTCATTGTTTCTATAATGACTATGTGCTAGAAGCAATTATTTCTAAACAGTTCCAGTGATTTATTAGGATAAAAGACAGTTATTTTTCAAAAGACAAAATAAACAAATCCACAAATCGCTGTACTAACATTGAAGACCAGAGAAGGGAAGCTGTTACAAAAAACAATAAAATGAAAATGTTAAATATATTTTTTCAATATGATATAAAAGTGGAAGTTCCAGCTAATTTCTGTCCATATTAAGATGCAGGTTATTTTAGAAATGTTTGTGCACCTAAACCAAATAAATTACATATCAAGAAGGGCAAAGACTGACAGTTTGCACAAATATTTAGTCAAATGCAGAGATGGGTGGGAACTAAATACATTCATTTGGGTATTTTCTTTTAAAAAGTACTCTTAGGAGTTGTTGTACTTTCCACTTCTGCTTGGGTAATATTATGAAGCATCACTACTCTTACCTCAGTAAAATTTCTGAATAATCTATCGTACTCAACTTCACTGACTAAAGAACAATATTGTCGTAAGCAAAAATGCACCAGACACACATCTAAAGTTTACGTTATCATGAGACCTCTGGTTCAAACATTGTAGTTCTGATGTTTTTGTTTCGATTTGCTGATCCTGTTGTGATTCTTTAGGGTGAAGAGGAAATACAGTTAACAGCAGATATTCACAGTGGAGGTGCAGCACTTGCACAAGTTCCAGTCTGTCTGGACTCGTATAGCTTTAGAACATTTTAGGGTTTCAATACATTGGAGTACGCTGCATTATCTGTGTTTTGATTTGATTATTTTTTTTTTTTTTGTAGTGCACCGACTGGAAGATCACTTGTTCTGGAGGAAAGGTTCACCTGCCACCATATAAAGACTGGACTGAAGATTTCTCAAACACTCACAAGGTGAGTCTGAGTCATTGAAGGTGGACAGAGTTCAACCTTTGCAGATAAGATTTTTCTTGCAGATTTAGCATAAACAATATTAATATTTTTTGTTTATGGCAGTATTGCTACCATTGTAAACATTGCAGTAAACATACTGCCATGTCTATTTAAATGAAATACTTTGACATTTTTATCAAATTTCAGATGAATACTGACCACTGTTTACAATTATGAGTCATATATTTCTGCTTCATCTCTATATATGATGCTGTTTTTTGGCTGGGTTTAGTTTTGCCTAAAGTTAATTATAAGTACCTTATGTTTTGACACATTTATATCTAGTAAACTGTCAGCACAACATGCAGCAAATGACGGGCAGTCGGGACCATGTTGGATAGACTTATGCTAAACTAAGGCTTGGATGAGGAGGGTTTAAATTTTCTCTGGCAGCAACAGAAGGCAAAATGTTTATTTCTCAAGTCTGGAGCTACTATCTGATAAGACACAGTTGTTTCAGTGGGGAGGTTCACCATTTTAGGATCAAATTGTTTCAAAGTGGAAATCAACATCTGTTGTTTTAGGAGTAGATTGTATCTTAGAAGGTGTTTGCCAATCAGTCCTGATAAGAATCAAAGCCTGAGTTGTACACAAGTAACGGTTCTCATATGTTGGATGTTTTTTTTGCATTATTGTTTTTTTTATCTGAACCCTGCTGGATGGAAAATGCTGCACTGATTATATGCATTCAAGAAGAATTGCCTCACTGATTATATGCTTCACTGATCTGCTGACTTGAAACTGTAGTTCTTCTTTTTACCCATAATGCAATAGCTGCTTTGAAACAGTGAGCACAAACACAGTTTACCTTATCTTGTCTGTGTGCCTTCACTTTCCTATCTTCAATTTTCTGTCTCAAACCAGATATAGGTATTATTCTCCCTCAAGTAAATCTCACCACCTGCTTCTCACCAGACTCCTGAAATGACTGTTTTAGTCGCGCATTTCAAATGATCAAGAAATGGTTTCTCTTGCCAGTTATACTGGAAAGTTATGTGCATCTGTGCCTTCTCAAAACTCATTACTGTCCCTTAATTAAAATGTAATTGAGAGACTTAATTTCATATTTGCTGCTAACTTGTTTCTTTATTTGCAACTGGAGTAATTGATGTGAGAAAATGATCTTCTGGCTCTCTCTGAGCTGCCTTGGGAACTCTGGAAATATAATAAGAAATTGTGTTTGCTGTTTGGCATGTAGAGCAGTTAATACTATGAGGCATATTGGTGAAATTAGAAAGCTAACCCTGAGCTATGGATAAAAGCAGAGTGACAGAGCAAGCCTTTTTGAGAGGAAGTTTGTGTTGCATATGAATGTTCTCATTACTTACAGTTTGTACTGCCTGCATCAGCGACAAACACTCAAGTATACGTATTTAATTCACACCCTAAGAGCAAATTTTACTTTCAACCTTTTTAAGCAGCCAGATTTCCCAACAGTGGATTCTGTGAAAGAGCCTATAGTAACGGGAAGAGGTTAAATACATAGAATAAGATCTCCCCTGAGTTTATATGAATGAGGACTCGGCTTGAACAGTGTTGAACAATGGCACCAAGCTGCAGGCGGAGAGCAGCGAGAGCGGCGACGTGCCACAGCGAGGCTTCATCTGCCTTTTAAATGACGAGCCCCTCTCCCTGCATCTGAATGGAGAGATATAACCAGGCCAAGGCATGCTGAGTAATCCACCTTCTCTCGTCTTTTCCACAAATTAACTGATCTCAGGCCTAAAAACAACAGCCGTTTGATTTGCGGTGAGGTGAAGAAAATGTGGCAGCCGGGAAAGTCACTCGACCCTGAGCTCCATTCAGCATGCGCTTCCAGCTGACAGGCTGATGAGCTGCAATCAGCCCTCCTACTCTGACTGGGGCCTGCTGTGGTAGTAACTGGTGACTGGATTTGGAGGAATCCTCAGACTGGGCTGATAAATTAATACACCGTCTTTTGTTCTAATATGTTAAAATATTAATGTCAGGTAAATGTTAAAAATACAGTTCCTGTGAGATGCTTAGTAACCTTGGGCATCCTGGGGGTTTTAATGTCTTATTTGAAGCATTTTTATTCTGGGAGGAGTGATTATTTAACAAACAATGCAACTTCTGTAGCCATCAACAAACTTTTGGTGTAATTTTGGCTGAATATTTAAACTAGTTATAAGAAACTTGAGACATCAGTTAAATTAGTTGGTTGCCTGTCACTGAAATTACTTTTTGGCTCAGTTCATACATTTTCAGTGAGGTCAAGGCCATTACAGAAGCTCAGGTTTAGCTTGCTTTATCTATTCAAAAACCGGTTAAAACACTCAGCATGATTCTACCACCACCATGCTTGGCAGTTGGTACTCTATTCTCTGGTTTAAAATCCTCATTTGGACTCTTTCAAACATTTTTCATGTGACCAGTGCTTAGTCAGATGAGATGAAACTCAAAAATTAATTTTGTCTGAAGTTTTGACTGACTCAAAATGTCATCCCCAAATGAAATGAATAGGATTTTATATTAACAGAGGGTTGTAATCAAGACTGAAATTTGCATCTGCAAATGTCTTTAGCAAAACGGTTTAGTCTGATGAAACATGTGTTGAATTATTTGGCCAACTAAGTACATGTGCATTTACAATAGTCATCAGGAGACCATCAAGCCAAACGTCGGGGCAGATGGTGGTGGCGTCATGCTGTGGTACTATTTCACTGTCAGTGGAAACCGGTGCACAAAGTGGAATAGCTATACAATTTAAATTTGGACAGGTTTCCATGGAGACCAAGCAATTTAAACTTCAGCATTTCTGACTTGCATGGTCTAAAATATTTGCAGAACGATATCTGGAAATCTTTGAAAGGCAATAAAAAAAAAGAAGCTGTCACTGATGAATTGATATAAACGTTTCCGTTGCTCTGCGTTCACATTAACATTCTGATCTCAGCATACTGGTACTGCAGCCGAAGAAAAGTCCAAACTTACCTGGTTGCTATGGTAAAAGCAACTGTGTTAGACTCATTGAAACCTAATCTCATGTCAAATAAGGAGATCTTATAGACGTAATGCTGGCATGGTGATTTGAAAGGCTGTCATTTCCACTTATCTAAACAGCTGTCTAAATAACACATCCTGGTTGCCATTGACATTTCAGAATCTGAGTGCTTCAGAGTCCATTTTCAATAAGATTTCTGTTCCCCTTGTAGCTTTTATTAAATTCTCATTTCCTTTCTGTATTATTCTATCTTTCTTTAAATAATACTTGGGCCTGATTCTTTTGAAAATAGGCTGAAATTGTTCCAAATGGACTTCCAGAGCTGTGGCTGCTTTTATCCTAAAAGCTTTACACATGTAGGCCTTTCAGCAGCGATGGGTAGCACCTCTGTATGGATGATGGGGAACATTTTCAGCTGCAAAAGCTCAGATTTTGTATCCCAAAGTAGCTTTGTGTTCATTAGCCATTGACTTATTTTTATATACTAACAACTTTGAATTACAGTTTTTAAAGAAAATTGCAAGTGAAAGCAAACAGAGATTATGTGAGGATAAATGTACAGTGCAGCGTGCCTGATGGGACTTTATTATTATTATTATTACAAAAACTGATTTACATTTATAGTTTTTGCTGGAAATAAAGTACAACTAAACATACAAATACAACATTTTCTGGCGCACACCAGATATAGTGCATGAGAGACTGTCTGACCTTTTTGTAAAGTAGTACATGTTTTATTTGAAACTATAAAAATGTAAAATAAAAAACCTTTCTGATATGAACGTGATAAGACTTTGGTATTTGAATGTTGATGTTGCTGTATTCTTCATCTCCTCTGTCACTGGCATCATTAACCTCTTCGTTTCTGCCGCCAAAGTCAGAAGTAAGAAAACAGAACAGTGATCTAACTGGACAAATATAATTTTGTTTTTACCCCAACAGTCACTGCAGCGCTTTGTGATATAAATATTACAAAATTTTATTCTGATTATTATGATGGTGAGGAGATTGTAAGTTCTTATTTGGAATAGAGAAGACTTTTGTTTTGTACCTACTGCCTTAACTTTTTCCAGTAAAAAAATCACTGTGAGCTACTTGCAAAGTTACTCCTGGCAGATTGGCCTCCTTTTATTTTGACTCACTCTTGAAACAGTTGCACCAAACTATTTCCTCCACCAAGTGGGAGGTGGGATGTGCCAGTCTGTTGAACTTCACTGATAACTGTGGATGATCACAGATGAAAATTACAGTGCAGATCCAGCAGCTGCGTCGGCCGCAACGGCATAACAAACCTTTGCTCCTTCTAAAGGTTACAACAAAATGTCTAAATGAACATGCTTCAGCGCTAATCGAAGTCTTTTTGTGTTTTTCTAAAGAGCTAAATTATAGATAACATAGTGCAGGAAAATTACAAGGTGCCAGTTGCACCCATCAGTTCTCCTTAACCATCCTGCGTATAATTGTTCTGGCTCTGAGATCTGTTTTGACCCCTTCAGGTGTGGATAAATCTGCTTTGGAAGAAGTCTTTTTGACAGTTTTGGGCGAGGTTAAATTGCATACCTCATTTTATAGTTAGCCTTCTCATGTTGCTTTGAAATGTACAAAATATATGACTTTGCGATATTAACGTAAACTTGTGTGGGAGGTATGACTACCAGATTGTCCAGCATTTTGATTGACAGGATTCTCTAAATACAACACTGCTTTTTTATGTAAATATAAACTGAGAGTATAATAATTTTAGAGGAACGGGGTAGTGGAGACATCTTTAGAAGGAAAGATCCTCAAATCTGTAAAATGACAGATTTATTAAACAAAGAATAAAATAGATTTTATCAAATCAATTTTACTTATATAGTACCTATCAAAAGAATAAAAAGCACAGTGCTTCACAAGAAAAAGATAAACTGCACTCACACAGAACAATGTAAAACATGACAGAGCAAATCGCATCAGCCAGTGAAAACAAATGTGTGCATTTCTAACTAAATTAGGCATTTCCAGGAACACGGGTAGTTTCCCGTCCCCTTTCTTTATTGTGCATTACCGGGAACTTTGGATGGAGTTTTGTGAGTAGAGTGATAAGCATTACAAATTGTTTAAATATTTTCATCATTGCAATTCAGTGATTTCACTGTAAAGTGCTTATATTTCCTGACTTACTTTAACCATAACAGTTTAAATGGGTGTAAATCCTTCACTTGAAGGAATATTTTAGAGCTTAAAACCTTTTATATTTTGATTGAAAAAGTAAACACAACCCTGTGGATTGTTAAAGACCCTGCAGGGCACTGCTGCCGAATGTATGTGATTAATGATCTTTAGGGACACATCTCTCACGGTTTTATATAGCTGTTCAGTTTATATGAAAAAAGTACAGAATAATTTGTAAACTGCGCCACGTTGTCCCTCAAAAGCCCACTTTGTGTAATGCCATTTTGTAGTTTCAGCACATTAGCTAAAAAGTAGACACTTATTTTTCTGTGGATATTTTGTTTATATGCACATATGAATTATTCAAACAACTTCAAGTGATTCAAAGTCAAACTACAACTCTGTAATTTAAATAAGGACTAATAGTTACCGTATCTTTGAAGAGTTGATAATTACATTAACATTTTTATGTTGAAATGTTTCCAAGTTATTCTCAATCAAGCTTGTGGGTTGTTCCTGTGTTTAAAAGTGCTGGGTAGATTTAAGTCGGGTGAATGTAGTGATTTAAGGCTGGGATAATAATGCTGCTGAAGAAAATTATTAACCAGAGCACCTGTGAGGTGACATTAAAAATTTCCAGGATTTGGAGGATTTTTTTCCCTTCTCTGGTTTGGAAGCTGTTGATGAAGTGTCAGACCAGTAACCTACAGCTGCAAGACTCCATTTGCAATACAGTCACATGACTGGCTGACTAAAAATAACCCCTTTCTCCAAGATGATACCAACACTAAGAATAGATTGACTGGAGGGAAGCAATGTGATAGTAAATCACTAGTGAGATAAAGAGGAAGAGGTAAAGAATGCACACTGAAACGGTAAAATATATCAGTGATGATGGAGGGGAAACTGCTTGTTTTATTCCAGTTTTGGTTGGTATTCTGAGATAGCTTCAGTGCTGGAACAACATAAGAATAAGATGCATAGATCATGTTTTTATTCTGAGGATTTTTGAGAGGAAGACAGAGAGCAGATGCTAAGATGTGCAGGTCGAGGCCTTGACCAGACGTGAGGAAGCCATTTGTTGCATTGCATTTCCACTTCAATGCCTACTGCCATGCTGTGAATTCATCTCTAAAGTGTGGCAGTGCAGTCACTTGGAAAAATGAGGGAGAGGTTATTAAAAATGGATTTGCTGGATGTTGAATCAGAGAGAGAAATGAATGATTAATCTACTCTTAAAATTTCTTTTAATCTTGTTACTTAGATCACAGCATTTTATATCTGGTTTGGGTCATTTAGAGGTTTTAATGCACTCAGAGATGAGACGGACTGTACAAGACGGTGATGAGGTCCTTAAGTCCATTTCCAGATCACTTCAGAGTCTTTGTAACACTTGAACATAGCATATTTCTGAAATTCTGTAGGATAAATGATAACCTATTTACAGGTTCTGTTGCTGTTTCTGACTTGGAGCAAAAATAGAATTTCAGTTTTGGCTTACAAAAATCTCCTTTCACGCAAATATGTAATTTCCATTTCAGAATCATCTGACAGTCAGGTGGTCAGATTGATCACATGATCAAACCTCGACCAAAATGGCCAAGGTTTGATCATGTGATCACAGGTTGTATCATAGGTTATGTGGGGATGTTAATGCTTGGAGAAGAAGAGCAATAGGGCTGGTTGGAGCTTTGGATGCACCAATAAGAGAAATTTCCACAGGGATGTTTTGGATATGTCCTTTGGCGAAAACACATAAGAGGATGTGATGGATTTTGGTTTTTAGTGTTGAACATCACCTTAATATGTTTTCTAGATAACTGTGCAAAAATGAAAACCCACATCTTGATTATTCATTACATTAGTAAGGCCTACTTCTTTTGGATTTCATATAGCATTGCAAAAATTATTGAAACAAGAATTGCTTATAGTCTGATAATGTATTTTAATATATGTTAAATTGACTTTAATGGTTAAAAATGTGTACATAATATCACTTCACTTCATAGAAATAAAGTAAAAAGTGTCTTGCAACAATACCTATGATATTAGGTTTGTGTTGGAACTGTCAGTTCAACAGAGTATATTTGAATAATATTCAGTTTATCTATCCAATATATTTAAACATTTAATTTTGCACTGAAATCTGACATCTTTGTTTCCAAAAATCGTTCTGAAAAAGCAAACTATGTCTCAAACTGAGATAGCAATAGATAAACTGTCAGCCAGCACCATAGACTCTTTTTGGATGAGAAAAGAAACCCAGGAAAGACAAGTTTAAGAGCAAGTATTAGAAAACTGAAAAGGCGTCATCAGTTGTGTTTCTTTTTTTAGTTTTTCTTTGAAATGGAGGGAAAATATGTGCTAGACTGTTCAAAGCCTGTTGAGTCGACTTCTAACTTAAGAGGGTGTTAAAATAATTACATGATCCTTGTTTGGTCGTCATCAGAGCTTGGAAAGGAGTGTTTGAGGGAGTTTTAGGCTCATAATTTAAATTAATTTGGCCAGCCTATTTGTTTGCCTGTCTTCTAAAGTTTTTAATTAAGTCAATTTTAAGCCATGTCACTCCGTAAAACAAGCCAAATTCTAATTATGCACTAGTTCCTGCCAAAAACTACACTTTGAAACTTTTTGTTTACCCAAACTGATTAAATTTTGAAATGGCATCTAATTTGTGCCATTGTTTTGATTTCAACAGTAAAGCGACAACTGTGGGCTTTTATCCCAGCATTGCCCTGTTAAGCAGTGTCAGTCTTTTTTTTTTTTTTCCTCTCTTAAAATGACATTGATGTATAATTTCTTGGGGAATCTTGCTCATTTCTATGCAGATTCAGTTGCTGCCCTTCTGTCCTGTCACCTCTTCCTGTCACCCACTGCTGCCCTTCTCTGCTCCTGAACATTGTCATCTGCGGTGGATCTTGCCTTTTCATTCAACTGTTAACAGTCAGGCATGCTGACAGCCACCCACTGTTTACCCATCAGGCTTTTCTCCTTAAGAGGATGCATGCTTTGAACAAGAGGTGCAAGTTTGAGCTTCATCAGCATGCATGAGCATTAGCAATCCTTCCCTTTAAGCTTGGAGTGTGAGTGGGTGAGGGGAGGTGGATGCAGGAATGACACAGAGGCACATGAGTGTCAAATCATCCATCAGTCTGTCGTATGCTGTCACCCACCTTCTCCCAGAGATGCTGTCGATCTGTAAACAAGAGAGAGAAACCCCAGGCTTCCTGGGGCAGAGAGTAAGGGCCAGATAAACCTCTCCTCTGTGAATCACACAGTGGAGGATAGCAGATTTTACTAAAGAGGGACTGGAGCTAAATGTGGATGACTAAGGCAGAGGCCATAAAAACAACCTTCATGCATATATCAAGCTATTTTTATACAATTGATGGTAACATATGCCACTATTTTCCTTGGAAATACATACTGTAATACCCGTGTTGATAAAAAAAAAAATGAAACTGAAAGAAATCAAACAATAGCTTGTTCTTGTATTTTGTTTTTACCTCTCGTGTATCATTAATAATTAAGTTTCCTATTCAATAGCGCAGTCACATTAAAGCTTAACAGTGTTTGGTTTTTGATGATGAACTAGTTGGAACCATGATGCTTAAAGTTTGAAATATTACTTTTGCTTGTATTATTTCAAAAGCTATCTCATTTAGTTTGCTAATTGTTTATATAGATGTCAAAATGTAAGAAAACTTTTATTTTTACTTTCAGTTATTATCTTTGCTGCATATAATTTTCCTGCGATGTAATAATGAGCGTTACTTCCAGAGCCTTTTTTATCACTGACTTAGAAAGGTGGAATCAGCTGTCCGCATGTTGGAATATGAGGAAGGGGACTTATGCAGCCCTTTATTGGCCCTCTAATTATTTCTCACGTCACATGATTAATATTGTCACTTTGATTTAGTTCTGAGCTCATTAGATGAAAGACTCTGTGACAGAGGATACTGCTTGTACTGCAATAGGTCGGGGATGTCTCTTGCCTGATCGGTTCTGGGCCTGTGAGGCTCCTTCGTCCTCTAGAGCGAGAAGGCTTTGAGTCGGGATGCTGGAGCGCGGCCGGCTGGCTGGGGAAGGACCAGGGCCCTGACTGTGTCCAGGTTTTTCCTGAGCAGAAACTGGTAGGATGCAGCTGGTGTTTAAGCTGTCGTCAGAGTGCCAGTGGAGCCCCTCCAGAACCAACAAGCCTCTTTTTCTTTCTTTTCTTTTTTTATCAAGACGATCCACCACAAAAGGTAATAATCAATATGCAGCTCAGAGCTTGAGATTTGGGTCAAGATGTGCAAAGAGAAAAGGTCTGTGGAGGATTTTCAGGTAACTGTGTTTTCAGATGAGGGAAATCTAAAAGGAAAAAAAATATAGTTTTACAAAGATTTTATTATGAAATTGTTCATCTGAAATATTTCAAAACATTTTACAGCAGAAATGATTTGAAGATTAAAGTTTCTATCCTTTGAAACATTATAAACAAGCTGCATGTTGAGGGTGTTAAATGGCTTCAAAGCAGTTCAGTGAATGTGATCTTCATTAGTAAATGGAGTGTGCTGTTTTATTTGCATACGCTAACATAATAAACCCCACTGTTATTACCTTTTGATGAAGCTCAGGTAATTTGGCTGAAAGCTTAACTTGCATAAAATGATTATTTTCATTACCAGTTAATCTGTGAATTGTTTCAGTTTGTTAATAAAAAGGCCAACAGTCTCATCAACATTATAGTGTGATCCTGAAGGCAGCAGGGACTTTAAACACTTATTTCATTTTTGCCATGACAAATAACATTTTTAATTACTAGATGGAATGTTTCTGTAATTTATAAATGGATTAAATCTACTCTCAGATTCATTCAACTTACCATACTTTTGTGTTCTTTGGTATACCTAATACAACAAGCTATGTGTCAGAGAAAAATAAAATATATTGGTTCTGCAGTCCTGAAATAACAGGTTCTTGTACGATGCTTGACCAACATTCATGGTTGGCCTTTGAGTGAACCTTATTTATCAGGCAAATGGGTGTGCTCTTATTTTGTGACGTGTAATTTGGGAATGAGAATAGGACTCACGTTTCCTACCAGGTCTCAGGTTATGTGTTCGAGTTTCTGGAGTTGTTGTGCTTCAGAACAGATGAGTCTACTCAAAAAATGAGTCTCGTTTCTAGATGTAATAGCTGAAGCTGAGTGCCGACTCTTGAATGTTCAGATTTTGGTCCAAAAATAATTACTCCAGTTTCTATTCAGCTGAAGAAAGGTATGGCACATCAATGCATCTGTTCAGTGCTTGAATGGGTTCATAGTTACCTGGTGAATCTGCGTCGTTATGGTAACATAGCTTATTCATAGTTGCAATATAATTATTATCTTAGCTGGTGGGAGCATGTAGATGTTGAATAAGAGTAACTTTTGTCCTGTATAGTGATTTTGATGTGTAATTTATTCAATATTTACTAGCAATTTAAATGTAAAATAATCTACATTTCAGATATGTAATGCACCTTAGTTTTTATTTGTAGAAAAAAATGAGCATATATAGATTTGAGGTACTGCCATAATAATAAGATTTATAATCAAATACTGTCCTGTTCGAAAGTGTTGATTCTTTTTAAGGAAGTGTAGCTGCTTGCACATTTTTGTCTTGCTTTAAAACGACTGGCTACATTTTGCACAAGCTGCGGACGAAGACGATGCCTTGTACCCAAAAACAAAGAGCAGTTATTCAAGATTAAATGCAAATGTTGAATAATTTTGTTTTAAAATACTGAGCTAAATAGTGGAGGTAATCTGTTGGTCTTTCTGTACTGTGGTCAGCATGACTTGATGCAGCGTTTGCACAGTGAGCGTCCATCAGGTGTTGCCTTTATAAATGTCAGTTTCCCTTCAAGAAGATGTTTTAAGAGGTTTTGTGCATGGATGTGTGTTTTGTAGTCGTTCATGTTGCAAGGGCAGGTCATGTCTTACTGTGCCCTTATACATACACACAATTACACACACCATCATGCTTAAGGGTCCTAACAAGGAAGTTTTTTTTTAATAAAATTGTCCTTGATAGTGACATGTACCCACAAGAGAAAGATGGACCAGGCATTTAATATGTTGAAGGGTCATTTTAGGTTACACAGCATTGCCCACCACAATTTGGCGTCTCCCTGCTATCCAGCCAATCACAGACAAGGACTCGATGATGCAGTTCACCTCTTACTGGAGGGATTCCGAGGAACTGCCGCGTGACGATGCTTGGGCTTAACCAGCTCAGCCTCTCCTGATTCTCACACCTCCTGCTCCTCCTTCCTCCCCCCATGCCTTCAGGTTTTTAATTTCCAAGCTGTGTATGAGGAGCATCAGCTGTGTGTGTGGGGTGTGTGTGTGTGTTTGATCAGATGAAAATGTAGTTCCATCCACACCGCTTCCTCCAGACTGGGTGTACAGGCAGCAGACAGCCATCCACCAGCCCTCCTTCTCGTGTCTGAGCTAGGCTCCACCTCTCACTTTCCCTCCCAGCTCTCTCTCCATCTTTCTCTCAGCATCACACACACATCCACACACGTATAACACATGCATACACACACTCAGATACACACATCCTCTTTCTCAGACTCCCTACTCCATATGAGCCTTCTCGTCAGGGCTGACAGCTTTGGAGCTGAAGGTGTGCAGCTGTTGCCAGGTAGGAAAGTACATTTTATTCACAGCTCACTCAGCAAGTTATTGATGAAAGTGTTTGTTTTTGTAAAAAAAAAAAATCAAGCGATGTATTTGATGAGTGTCAGTCCTAATAATGTAACAGTAGTGCTACTCTTCACTCCAACTCCCCACCGTTTCCCTGGACTCCATATTTGGCGCCTGTTTTTGCCGCGCCTTTTGTCGTCATGTGCAGTTTGCTTTTTGTCCCCTTATGTGCTCAGAACCTGCTTTAGGTGCAGGGTGGAGCGCAAGAGCTGATCATAACGCTGCTTCATATAGGCTATGTCTCTAGTTGTAAAGGGACTCTACGTTGAGGATGTGTGGGCAGATGGACAGACGATAAGAAGAGGGGAGGGGAAATCAGAAGGAAGATGAGCAGCTGCTTTCATCCTATAGAAGCGTATCCCTCTGTTCTCGCTCCATCAGACAAAACCTGAGTCTACATCTCTGGCATTTTTATTTTTCTCTACTTTCCTCCGTCCTTCATTTGTGATGGGTTTGTCTTGAGCACGGACGGAAGTAGCAATCTGTTGATTCTGAAATGAGTTGTAATCTTTTAGGAAAAGGAATAAGGATTTTTCTCCTGTAACAATTCATGCCTAATTATATATCTCACTTTATTTTCTTCCATTTGTTCTGTGAACTGATAAGATCGAAATACCACTTTGGTTTAGCTGGTTACCCAGGATCTCTGCTATTGTTGTGGTGGGAACCCCCCCTTGCTGTAAAGGAGGCTTATCACCTCCCACAGGTTTTACTGATGGAGTGCCGATTGGCTACTGCACAGTGCACATGGAACGAGTCTCTCCAGAGTCTGTGCAAACAACGTCAAGCAAATCCATGGTGACTGCCATGCATGTTCAACTAGGAGTCGTTAAAAGGCAGATGGCCTATCACCCTCTTCTCCCAGATTACCTAATAACTCTGAAAGCATGATCAGCCGGTGTGAGGGGAGGGGGCTTGGGTTGCTGAGGGTTGCAGTATTACCTGCTGCTTTGACTACGTTAAGGCAGGAGGCTCCCGTGAATCAATTTGTTACCAGGTGACGAAGACAGTGTGAGCAAAGCAACACTTTGTGCTTCCATCACCTAAATCTAAATGACCCCACAGCTTGTTTCCCCAGGTGAAACGTACATTTACGTACTCACCTGATCTTCTACAGATGCTCTATTTCATAATCCAACAGTCTGTGTTCAGATAGATGCTGCATTACTACTTAACACACTTTAATGTTCAGTTTTACTAAATTATGTATGTTTAAGCTGTAATGGGTTTTTAGAGAATGTTGGTGAACAAACATCATAAAGATGAAAGAATAAACTTGTGCAATAATTTTGTATCAAGAAACACACCCTTTGTAAATGTTTACTGAATAAACTAACAGAAAGCTAAAATTAAAAACTTGGAGTACCAGGAGAAATCAGTCAGAACTTATTTGACGCTAGAGTTGTTCTAATAAAATAAAAAAAAAATACAATTACAAGAATAAAGTCATATTACAAGATTAACTTGTCATAATATTACAACTTTATTCTCATAATGTTATGACTTAATTCTCAGGATTTGTTCTTTTAATACTATAACTTTATTCAAGTAATTTTATGACTTTATTCTCATATATTTCTCTTAGTGTGACTGTATTACTTTATTGTACTTGTACCTGTAGACAGGAAAACAATTTGCCATGCAGTCCACAAATCTGGCTTTTTTCTGTGCCAAGCATGTCTTTCTACAACAAACAATAAAAATAAAGCAAAACATTTTCCAATACTCAAAAAACGTGGTAGATGAATAATAAGATTTTACACTGGCCCTCCTTATCCAGTCTGTCTGAGCTTGAAATATTTTTCAAAAGAGAATTGGCTATAATTAAATACTTTTGATGGACATCCTGGTAGAAATGGAGTCTAAAAAAGTTTTTATGTAGTAATTCTACAAAGTATCAACTCAGGAGAGCTGAAAACAAATTCACACCCCAATTTTTAGAGTTGTAAAAAATGGTAAAAACCTGGCATCCTTGTCTTAATTTTGTACTGCTTTGTGTTGTTTTGAAACATAGCATCTGAATAGGAAATTCATTCTAAATACAAATTTGTAGATCCAGTGTGACAAAACATGAAAAAATCGGAAGAGCTTCTAATTCCTTAGCAAGGTGCTGTATATCATTCATAGAAGCAGATGTTGACTTCCAGTCAAGTAGCCACTCTGCTGTTGCCTGGGGAGCTGAGATGTTGTTAGTGAGCTATTAATGAGGATTTCAGGACCCAAAGTCTCAAGCCTGATGTTTAAACAGCGCTAACCTTTTGTATTGGATGAGCTATCGAGGGTGAACTTTTCATGAGAAGCCAAAGGCCATCAGGATGAAAGGGCATCTGCCAGATTTACTTTGCATTTATCTGGAGACCCTCAATTATGATGACTCTATCAGATGATAGAAGAGCAAAGAAGCATCGGTATTGTAAGACAGAGTGGTGTGTTTCTCTCTACTGGAGAGCAATATAAAATGGAGGATATAAATAGAATGTGTGTTATGGTGTGACCTTGTGTGGCCATTTGGTAGTGGTGTCTGTGAGCTCGGACAGTAACACTGCCATCACTGAGAGCGAGTCACGCTGGTTCATGAATCACGATTTACACTGCATCTCTAGGATTGTCCTCCGTGAGGATGTACATTCATGTAACATCAGATTGATTTTACTTTGATCAGCATCATCATTAACGCTGAAGTAGAAAATCAATGAATGTTACAGCATCAAAGGATTACGCAGGTGTCCTTTTGTTACTGCATTGTGATCAATATGTTATTAATTACAATGTGATTTTTTCTTTCCAACTCTTGAACTGGTTCAATAAGTCTAATTTAGTTTGCAATAGAAATAAGACTTTCAGGTTCATTTTAAGTATTTTCATCTACCCCACATTATTAAACAAAATCCCAACATTAATTGGATATCCTAGTTTGACTTTATTATGGATTTTCACAAATCCCTGCAGAGTCACTATTATAGTAATATTTGCTTATTTGACACTAAACTAAGCAGGTTTTTATGCAGCATTTAACAAAGTTCTGCTATAGTTATTGTTAGATATTGTACTACTCTGGTGGAATGGCTGACTTTCTAGTGTAGCATCTCATTTTCAGTGGTGGTCAGGCTGGTGGCGGCTTTTTTCATCCCAAAACTAGTTTTGATGTTTGTTTGGAATAATTGTTTTAATACCCACTTTATCAACATTTGACTCATTTAGCTGTTAGTTTAAGATAAAGTTAAGGAATTTGTTGGAAGCTATATTTATTCTAATATTACCATCTGCAGTGAAAAAGCCGCACAACATGATGATGTCACCACCATGCTTGACAGTGTTTCTAGGTTTGAATGCTTAACTATTGCTGCTCCTCTTATTGACATTGTTGCCAAACACCTTTATCTTTGCCTTGTCTGATTATGAGATGTTTTTCCCCAAAAGCATTTGGCTTGACCATGAGGGCAGCTGCAGATTTCAGCATAGCCTGCACAGTCTCAGGAACTTAACAGAAGTTTATTTCTTGGTTTGGAAATGTCTTTACTGCTGATATAGGCACTTCAAGTTGAACTTCAAGTCTAAAATCTGTTTTTACTAAACTTATTTATTGGTTTTAGTTTTGCCTAATAGTTAAATTTAGCTTAAATTTGGAAACATTGCTGTGTTTTGATTGGAGAGTTACCTCAAAATGCATCAAAACCTGTTTCAATTGGACAGAAAACATGCATTAAACGTTTAGAAAGCTTTTCCTAATACCTGGTGTTTGACCCAAAATCAGTTCATGACAGACTTACATCTGAGTTTGGTGTCGGTGTTGAATGGGAAACTGAAGCACATGCATTCAGACAGAGCAGAAACGACTATTTATTAGAAGAGTAAGTCCAGGCGTCTTTATTACATTTAGGTTTCTGTTACTTGACTAACTGATGTCTTGGTCATTTCAAAAGGTCTGACAATTAAAAGCTGACACACTGGTTATATTTTGTATTGACTAACCTTTGTTCTTGTTAAAAACAAACAAAAGAAATACTGCGCAGACTAGAAAATGCTCAGTGAAGAGGTATGTTGTCCCTACAAATGGGATTAGTAGTACTGCCACTTACCGCAACAATTGCTAAAGAACCAAAAGAACCAAATTCTTACATTGTTTTTTCATTAAGAATGAGGACAGCTTTGGTTCTAAGCTAACTTCATCATACTGCTTATGTGACAGTGTGCAGTCTGATGGTGTAAAGCTTCTCAATGTAGCCCTCTGTGAATGGGCCTCTCCTCACAAAAGAACAAAGGTTCTGGTTCTCTCATTTGCACAGAAACCACGAACACATTGTTTTATCAGCAACAAAAGCTGAGTCTTCCAGTTGCATGTGATTGCAATTTAATTTATGCATCATCTGGAGGAAAACAGTCAGGAAATCACAACCTAGACTTTCTGAAAGGCCTCTTAAAAACTGGTTTATATCTTAATTGGAGATTCAGAAATAGTTTACAAAATTACTGACTAATTAAATGCTTAATTAGTTTCTCTCAGCCCTAAGTTTAGCCAGATTAATTTTTACAATGATATGACTCAGATCTGTCATGCAAAGAGAAATCTTTATTAAATAGACTTTTGTCAAGGTAGTCCATGTTTCCTTGTGACTGTCACAGACTTTTCTTGACAGACGTTATCTTGGGTATATATGCACGGTAATGGTGGTGGCAGGGAGGTAGGTGTTTTGTGATAGGTACGAATGAGAAAATAATTTTAATGGTAAGACTGCCAATGTGAGAGCTGTAATTTCAAAATCCCCTTTAGCAGGAAATTGCTTTTGCCCTCCTACAACTTTTTAATATCCTGATTCATACTCAGTCCCGGTAAAATGCATCTTCCAGCCATAGTATTTCTCCCACTGCTGCCTGACGGTGCTCCCCGAGGAAGTTATTGGAGATAAATACCATCTGGGGGTGTGGAGGCTGCTAAGGGACAATAACTTGGCCTCTTTTCTCCATGTTGGCCTCGTAGAGCCTCCAGTCTTGCCTGTACGTAGTGAGGGAACTGTCCCCTTTGCCCGTGAAAGAGTGGATTAATTATTGCTGAAGGGCATGCAGTATAAAAAAATCAACCCTGGATCACGTTTGAGTGTCTCATGAATGTAATAAGGCTCCTTAAAAATGCTCTCCGTCTCTTCCTCATCCACACTCTGCTATGGAGATATGAAGGGGTATCGCATAATTCACCTGCTTAAACTACTCAGTGAATTTATAAATCAAGCAGGTTGTGTCACCTTAGCTCTGGAGTGTAATTTCAATAAGAACCCAACCAACTGCCACAGATACAGCCATCAAATATTAAGCCTTCAAGCATTTTACAGATGCATTTACTAAACACTAGGGTAATCAGACATTACACACTGCTATATTGAATAGTTTCTCTGTAATTGTAAACACAAAATTAAGCTCCTGAATTACACAAACATCAGCTGGTAGTCATAGCAGTAATTAGGTCTGAGTGGTAATATAGCTTATCTGAAAATGGTAATAGCTTCACTTTCAAACCTTCATCACAACTCTTGTAAATTGCATTGACCAAAATTACTACAATGAGCAAAACGTTGGCGATCCTCTAATAACCTTCACTTCCCATAGTGAATGTACAGCAATGCATAGACATCGCCATTTTTTCCCACCCTCACTACATTACACTGTGCTTTTTATTTTCAAAATCCTGGTGAGAAAATTCACAACATATTGAGTTTTATATTTATTCGCCAAAACAAATCCGATACAGATTATTTTAAAGTTTGTTTCTGTCACAGCCTACTCTAAAAATTGTACTATGTCTGTGTATTTAAAATTAAAACCCATTGTATTAGACCTTCTGCTCTTCACAGATTCACTTAATTGTATATTTTTCTGTTGAACGATTCTCCAAATTACTTGCAGAAAATCTTTGGGGGGGGGTTTCAAGGCACTGTCCAGTATTTTTGCTCCTTTTTTCTACATTTTAGATGCTACAAAATGTAGTTTTTTTATATTTTGTCTTTTGTCTGATTTTGCTCCTCAGAATGCTATTTTTCTCTCTCCTGTGCAATCAAACCAGTACACACTCAATGTTTCTTTGAAATAATACCAACAAACTGTTTTTATGGACTGAAAACGGTCCTGATTATAATTTGTCTCTATTTGATTTGCTCTTTTTGTGTCAGTAAGGCACCTGCCAACCAGGAGATGAGCCTGGGATAGAAGAAACTTCTGTGCAATCTTCCTGCTTTTATTCATGAGTTTATAAGAATGATAATAGCTCCAATTTTAGGGGAATTAGGTAATCTGTGCTGAATATCACAAAGGGTGAACAAATGCACACCTTGAGCAAAATTACACATTTACCAAGCTATCATCACCAGAAACTGAATGTCACCCAAGACAGCAAAGGGTAATTTCTGTTTTTCTGTCAGTATTCAGTGTCTCCAGAATATGTCAGCTCCACAAGGAGACGCCGATTCAGCGACGTCCTAAGTTGCCTCTTGGCTCCGCTTCACTTAACTTGCAGCTTTCGGGCACCCTTAGAGGATGTGTTAGTCATGAAACAACATGACACTCAGCAGTGTTTGTGCAAAATAAATGACCGTAATGGGATAGAGTAAGAAAGCAATTAAAATCGGCGTTGCCCTAGCACCACCCGGTCCAAGATATAAATGACCTTGATGGATTAAAAATGTGTCGGAATAATTTCAGCAAGATTTGAGAAGCATGAAGTGTAGTTGTCAGAGACATACAGAGCATTCTGGTTCCCTTTTTCCTGTAAGTTGAGTGGATGTTTGTCAAAAGACAGCAGCATGTTTTGAGTACATTGCATTTCTCTATTATTTTGCAACCAATCAAGGTCATGCATGCTCATTAAATTTACTGCAGGATTAAACACCAAAAATGAAAATGCACATAATCAGTGTTGCAGATTTAATATCTCTAAGTGACTCCACTGTGATGATGATTTAATTTTTCAATCCAACACAGTGAGGTAGGGTTTGTCATTAATGTTGTTAGCCCTGGTTTACCATTAGACTGGAGTCCCCCAGGAGCTCTATAGTGTGGCTCTCAACCTCTTGTTGGAAGCAATAAGAAATGAATAAGGAGTGATGCATCTTGTCCAACACACCTTATTTTTAACCATCTTCAGCCCTGACTGTTCTTCGTCACTGTCAGTGGAGTGGAATGTGTGCCCTCCGCTGCGGACTGCTGAGATTTTCCTCTGATGCAAACATCCTTGTTTGTCACCATGGCAACCATGTCCTCTGCCTGCTGTACGTTGTCATGCCAGCCAACACCCCCCCACCACCGTGCTCCTCTTCACCCATTAGGGCTTTACTGTAGCTGACACATGCAAGTGTTGAACATCGTTCTTTGTCAGGTTTCCCTGTAAGATTCTTCTTGAGATGCTAGAAAATTAAAAAAACAAGCATGTTGTCTTTACTTAAGGGATTCTACAGCTAAAGTAAGACGTGCTTGACTCAGTTCATGAATGGCCCCTTAAAAACCAGGAAAGAACTTTTTTTTTCAATCCACTTTACACATCTATTTCAATAAATGTTTGATTCTATATTTATTTAGTGTCTCTGTAGCTTCTGCAGAGTATAGCATTGCAGAGAGTTTACTTCAAAATACATTATATTGTTGTTCTTATTCCAAGGTGGAATGATTATACAGCTTCAAGTAAATTCAAAAATGAGAATTTTATTTTGGATTTTCTCTAGTCCAGACTTGGCCAAGCTTAAATATAGGCCCAAATATTTTCATAAACACCCACTATCACTTGAATGAATGCTCCTTAACATGATGCATCTGACCACAAGCTTTTTATAGCCACCAGCAAGCTTCTATTATTGTGGGTGGATATTTGAACTCTTTTTATTGATTGGGTTGAGGTCAGTGCCTTCAAGAAAAAATTCTAGAAACTCGATAATAACCCATTTTATTTATTTAGAAAACTGTTGATGTGTGTTTGGAATCATTGACCTGTGAAAACACCCAATTATTCCAAAATTGGAAAGTTAAAGTCTTCCTTGTCTTCATTTGCCTTTTTATGTTGACCACTAGCAATAAAACAGGTCCACAGCATAATGCTACTACTATCATCCCTCACACTCACTACCATTTTTAAGGTCTGGAAAAAAAACATTGCAGACCAACTACTGCAAACACCAGCCATCTCCGTGCTTTTGGGAAGTTTTATATATGGCACCTCAAATCTATATTTGAGGTGCCAAACCTTCCATAGGTTTGTCTCTATTTAATTCAAATGTTGTAAATTAATGTATGATAAGTTTATAAAGCAATAACATCATCATCTGTGCTTTTTCACATGGTTTATGGGCAGAGTGACCATATTCAGACACAACATCCAGTCCCTTATAAAACTTTTATTATATGTTATTGAAATAAAGGTTAGTCTGTGGTAGAATCACTTTTTTTGTACTGGTGCCACAGAAAGCTGTATTAATTTAACGCTCATCAAATGATTTTATCTAAGGAAGAATAAAATTATCAAATTATACTTCTTAAAAGCTTGAAAGATAAAACAGTAAGTGGTCTGGATTTACCACCATCTGTTTTTTTGTTTACTTTTTATTTACCCTAGTGTGCAATAATCTCTCTGCTTTCTAAGAGATCCTGTGAAAATGAATGCAAATGTGGAGGCTTAGTGGTCCATTTTGTTCATTGCTAGCACCATACCCCCTTTTTTTCGGGACAAACATGTCCACCCAGTCAGACGAAAAAAACACTCATTACTACAGCGCCATGGGGCCAGTCCGGCCCTCCAGAGGATAATAACTAGGCATCTGCTTAAATCTGATATAATGCTGTTTTAATGGCTAGTCTGGCCTCTGTGATAGAGGCAGAAACGGTTGCACTCTCTTAAGCTGTTTGACTCCTGCTCCTTGTTGCTCAAGCTGAGGCAGTTGAAACAGGCTCTCTTTATTATTCACACAAGAGGGTTTAATGGGGTCTTTACAGTGACTCTCCAGGGAAACTTTACTGTATTTTGAGAGGATGATTATCCTTGTTTACGGTTCTGTAAAGAACCTTCAGCTAAAACTGTCACGATAAGCAGGAACTTTGCAGCTGCAGGCCCAAAGAGCCATTTAGCTGCAGGTGAAATTTCTGGAGATTACATTTGCTGTTCCTTATCTCCTAAATTAACTCATTACCTTTCCCTGGAAACGGCTAGGACCCGAATTTATGATGAAATTTAGCAGTCCCATCATGTTCACCATTTATAGTGAGATATTCACTAAAGACCTTTAACTGCTAACCCTGTTCCACCATTGATTTTTGACTCCACAGTCAGATAGGTGACCTTGAAGGATGTCAAAAAAGGAGGATGTGTGCGAGGGCAGAACTGGAATGCATCCTCAGAGATTAGATTCTGTCAGACTGGCAGCTTCGCTTTTCATTTATCACAGTAAAATCTCCAAACCTCGGCTGTACAGTCAAAGAATTGATTGATGTTTTGAGGCAGACACAAAAAGGGTTGAACTTATTCAGCATTTTGGGCACCTCTGTTAAAGAAAGGTCAACCCCTGAAGGAGCAGAATGTGGTCAGAAAGTTGCAAAGCAGAGAAGAACTTGCTGAAAGTTTAGCATCATTTAATTGTGAAAGATTCCTCCATCTGGACTGAAACATTCAAATTCTGTCAATCACATCCTGTGCTTGAAGCTCACACTAATTGCATATGCAAATTCCCAGAGATTATGACTTTGCAGCCACTGTAGGGTTTGCTGATTGTTAGTTATGATTATGATGGATTTCATCGCATTCATTTCCTAAATGTTGTTAATGAAGAGGCAGTCACTTACAAATATGCACCAGGCACAAATTGTGTATTGCAGAAGGCATCATGCAAGCCAATCTGTGGAGTTTTTAAAATTATTTTAGTTGAGATTTTGGACCCAAGAGCTCCAGATATTATTAATTCACAGGCCAGATTACGTGTTGGACATTTCTAATAAATGGTAATGTAAACCTTCAGTAAGAGATTTGAAAGTGTTTCTGTGTATTTTAAACAGCAAATGTAATGTGTGAATGCGTCAGATTTGAGGTTGGTAAAGTAACTGAGTACTTTTTAATTCTCTGCATACTTTAAAGTTGTTGCAGTCATGGGAGAGACATATCTTACAAGACTTGTCTGTAGTTTTAGTGAATATGAATCTACAAATTATTGCTTGAAACACACATAAGAACACCATAATAAAACTATTTATCTTTCTATTGCACTTATGATTTATGTACCACTTTGTGGGATTCTAACACATTAAAATCCATGAGTTTGTGGTCCAAATGTTACTAAATTTAAAAATATGTCAAGAGACATTGATATTTTTGTAAAGCATTGTAGAAACATCAAAATCTCTATTTTTCAAAATGTTGCACAAAAACTTTCACTCTTGAATAGCTTTGTGAATAAGAAACTGAGTAGCATAAAGGGCATAACTATTGAAACACTTCACTTTTGAAGACCTGTTTACATCTCTTAATTGGTTTTAGTTCCACTTTGGTGCACTTGGTTTTCAATTTTGCTAACACAAATTGCAATATAATTTGAAAATACAAAAATACAATACTGTAGTTGGATCAGCAGTTCACTCCTGACTAGTCAAGTGAGGAAAAATTAATTGAAAACATTAGGAGTCTTATTTTGGAAAGACTTAATCCCAGCCTTTTTGTCCTCTCAGTATCTCATTGATTACAGAAAGCTCTTTGCTGTGCTCCCAGGAGAGCAAACTCTCCCTACTGCAAATCACCAGCTGCTGATTGACCCTGCATCAGTGCTGCACCTGTAAATGATGTCCTCCTATGTTACATACAGTAAACAGTCAGTGAGTCGTGACTCCATCACCAGCTTTTGGGGTCACTACCCACTAGATGGCTCTCTGTTTACCCTCCCTCTACATTCTATCTTTTCTCTGTCATCTCTTTCCCTGCTGCTCTGTCCATCAGCCTTTCTCTCTGGAATTTTTCACTGGGCACACTTGGAGATATTTGGTTGGGAAACATGAAAGTGCTGAGCAGATTCTGGTTCACTGAATTTGATGGATGGTCTTTAAATGGACTTTTGGAGCTTTGAAAGAAGCACAAAATCACATTTCAAACTGTCAAACTGAGGCTAATTTATGGTTTTCTTGTTCGATCTGCTTCATCAATCAGCCTTTAATCCTTGACTTGAATCTACAGGACAAACATAACTGCAGACCCCCTTTTTGTTGACTGCTGTAGAATTAGGATCAACTTGGGATTGTGAATTAGTAAAGATCTAGTTGATCATGATAATGATTTCCCCAACTCTTGTTTCTGAGACTGACATTTCTCCTGTGATGTTATTTAAAAGAGGATTTGGTGTTGTTTAGAGGCTTAAAGGGGCAGCGGCTCGTGTAATCTGATACAGCCAGTGAACCAGTCTTTTAAATGTTGAATCAATATGTCGCTAAATACGCTGGGGCTTTGGTGTTGTGCCAGTGACTGGATCCAAATAACTGACTCTCGATTCATCACTGAAATACTAAGAGAGTCTCTCACAGACTAAATCTTTCTTAGTTTACGTCAGTTTTAAATAAATGGGTTGTCTTTGAAATGACACTTTGAGATGATGCAACACACCGCTGCTTCAAAACCACGATATTTGCATATTGTTTGCAGGTCCAACCAACGTGCATTTATTACTTGATTATGAACCAAATCAACGAGAACACAGTGTAGCTGAAAACTCATGAGGAATCTTGGTAATTTATATATTAAAATGATATGGGCTGCAGTTTAATATATGCAATTTATAAGGAATGTATTTGATATAAGTACCATTCTTCTCTTCAGGTAGCTCACACTTTTTTAAAATATCCACAAAAAATTAATGGGTTAAGCTTAGTTTTAATTAAAGAATAACTAATTAGCCTTTAAATAATTAAAATGCATCCAGTGTAGCTACTTTTTTGAAATTCCTTTATCTCATGACGATATTAACATGTTCTTTTCATATTCAATATTTCACAGTATTACTGGCTGTGTAGTTAATTTTTCTTGAGGAAAAAATATTAACTACACTCTTAGTGCAATTAATTGGATATATTGGTAACCCAGATTCCTGCAAAAAAATAAAAAATAAATAAATTGCATGAATCTATCTTTTTATAAAAAATTGCCAAACATCACAGGCTTCTGTCAAGTACAAAATATATGCATATAGATATAAACTCTTCATTAGTGCTGGCATTACTTTATTACAGTTTTGTGGCTAAATCATTACTTCTCACTGATGCTGTTTTTTAACAGTATCTTACCTACTTGCAATAGTCGTCACCTTTCTTACTAAAGAAACCCAAGGTTTTATTTACATGAAAGTAATATTTAAACATGTTAAATTACATAAATTTTCTTCATATATAGTCATCTGTTAGAATTTCTCACTGTAACGCTAACAGCAGCGTATCTGTCCTAAAATGTAACTGTTTTCATTTATTTTCTGTCTTTCCTTGCATCACACCTTGTCATGAAACTAAGCTCCCTCATGGGGATGAGTCACTCACTTTGAGAATCACTGAATAAAGAGATGAATCAGGAGATGGAAAACACATTTTAGACATATGAAGATATATAATCAATATCTGTGTTTCTGGGTGATCCTCTTCCTACAAATAAATACTCCATAAATGCAGAAAGTCATTGTCTTGTTCAGGTTTGTTTATTTTCAGTTTAGAATCCAGAAGCTGTTGTCTATAAAATAAATTACATTCCAACAAAAGGAAAATACAACTTTTTCTTTTAATAACAATAAAGATCAATCTAAAACAATTTCTTCAGGTGAGTAATATACTGCAGACTAGTGATTCCCAATATATAGTCAAATTATCTGCACAATATAATTTTTATGTAGCAATAAAAGAGAGAAAAATCTATATTCGCACATGATTCCTTTGTTGTAACTTTTAAATGCATAATAGATCCCCGGATTGTACCTGTTTAATCCTAGCGCTTTGCAGACAAGTCTTCTTTCAATTGAAGGTTCTGGTGTTTTTAGCCTGAATTAGCTTGTTGCCTATGGTGCGTTCAGGGACTTGGAAAGAAAAAAGCTTTTTTATGATCATTTAAGGTGACAGTGTGTGTATTTTTCTCACTCGCTGAGGAATTAATGCATCCCCAATCCTGTTGTGGAGAACCAGGTAAAATCCACATCCAGCAGGACAGTTCTGTCCCCGAGCTGTGGAAGCAGTTTATGCGCAGCCAAAATCACCTAAACTTTGTCATTAACTTGTGTAATGAGCTGAGTGTGGGGGCACAGCGAGTCCCAGACGTATCCGTCTCATGGGCATCTCCTTCTATCCCACCATCAGTCAGGGAGTCAGTGTGTCAGATGTTTTATTCAACACAGCTGTGAGTATTTTTGGCACCTGGCTGCTTCATTTGAGAAGAAGGAGGGGAGGGATGGAGATGAGTGAGTTCTGGGCCTTCCAGAATGGGGTCACGATTACTCCGTGCTTCCAAACCTACTGGACCAATATAGGCTAACATCAAAAGCTGGAACACCTGTTTCCAGACGGAGTTCCTCGTTCAGCCGCTGCTCAGATGAAAGGACCCGGATAGTTTGAGACCAGAGGGAAATTGCTCCGAGATCAAAGTCGTGACGTTTTTTTAAATGGCGGAACAGAACGATTCTCAGTTGATGAATGTTTTGAGGGTCTGTGTGATGTTCAGGCTAAGCCAAAGTCACACAGTTGTGTTTGTGATGTTTTAAACCTGTGTTCCTCCTGAGGCATCACAACCATTTGTATCTACAAAGTCAGAAAAATACCTCAATACGTAGAGACAAAAATTGTTGAAATTGTCAAACCGAATATAAAACATACTTTTTCTTAATTTCGCCTGAGGTCAATATATGTTGGTGTGTACAAAATTAAAATGGCAGGCCAAACTCTATTAAGACTTGACAGTTTCTTTTGGGTGTGAGTCCTGAGGTGACTGGACAGAGATACTAAGCAGTTCTTTATATCACAAGTTAGAATTGTTTAAAGTCCTCAGGTGAAGAAAAATAAATGAGTGTTGACATGTCTTGTACAGATAGTGGGATAATATCTAACAGCTTTGTTTGTCTTTGCACGAGTCAATCCTTAAATAACTTATAACATTCAAATAAAGCAAGTTTCCAGTAGCAGTGTCCTCAGTAGCATAATTCTAAATTAATCAATTGGAATAATGCATTTTCTGTGGCCTTGCATATGGCACTTTTTTGATAATAGATTGTGTTAAAAATGTTCTGGGAGGTTTTTTTATTTTTAAGAAGAGATAAAAAAAAAAAACCCCAAACAAACCAGTTTCAAAGTCCTATTGCCCAATGCTGAATTTTAAGGCCACAGAAATGTCAAAATTTCCATTTTTGCACACAAGAGAGACAGACACAGGCAGAATTTCAGGGGCATGTGTTTGAAGTGTATCTCTCCAGAGAAAGTCTTTCCTCCCTTTATGCTTCCTTTGCGTTTTCCTCTTTCTGCAGATATAAATGAAATGAGCAGAGGCCAGTAAAACAGAAATGATATACATTCTGGATTATCCCACTGCAGTTTTATGTAGCTGGCAGTAATTCATCTGCATCTGAAAAAAGAAATACTTTTACGTATGTGGTCTTTAAATATTTTTTGTTATTAAACTTTTAATTTTTAATTGTGTCTGGGCTTTAAGATCACAACTATATCCAGGAACATCCAACCATGGAATGGTTTTGTAATAAATAGCAGTAGTGGATGGAAGCAGCATCAAGTCCTACTTTTTTGATTCATGATACTTGAAGGCTGTAGGAAGGAGGTTTTAGGAAACAGTGGACTTAATCTGAAAATTTTAACGATCACACCTTACAAATCCCAAGAACATGAAATATTAACACGTGAGATATTTACTGTTGGCACATGTGCAGCAAATCGACAATCTTTTATTCGCTGTGTGTTGGAGGGTGTTAGCAGTGAGTACACAAGCATGATAGACACTGCTAAGACAGTCCTCCTGGCTCTGATTGGTTGTTAGTGGAAATGATGTATTTCTTCAAATGGCTATTGGACGACTAGGAAAAGCCTTTTCACAAATTATCTCAGAACATTCTGATAGTCTTAATAACTATCAGAATGAAAAGTAATCTTTTATAAATGTCACCTTCTGCATCTCTAACCACATTACAGTAATGAGCTGTAAAATGTTATTTTAAGGAAATTCTTTTTATAATTTATTTCTGAAATACACTTTTAAGATTTTGTTTTAATTCTGGTTCCAAACTAGTATAATGTTTGCTTTAAAAAAAGTTTTTAAATTTTTCATTTCATGTGGTTATAGCTGCTATAACCACATGGAATGAATTACACTTTCAACAAAATGATGCCCTACTGTTTTGAAATTAATTAAATTATAAAATAGAAATCAGCTAATGGACCAAAGACAGAGCTGCTGCTTGTTCCATTTAATAAATTGCATTTCTCTAACAGGCTGATACATAAGTCATAAAATCCACGAGGTGGTTCTAACATAGTAACAAGAGCTTTTGCTGCTCCAGCAATGGGCTCTTTGGAGTGGATTTGAAAATTGAGCAAAGACAACACACCATGAAATGCCGTTGAATCACTTGAACGCTTCACAGTGGCCAAAACATAAAATGCCCTGTCTTCTTTTTAATTCACCATAAAATGATTTTTTCCTCACCTCCCGCTTTACGGAGCGTCCATTGAGGTTAGCGGCCAAACGTTTCTGCAAACATTCATTAAGCATAAATACAAAATCAGAGTGATTCACTGGCATCAGCCACCTTTTGCCCTGTCAATTTGAACGCATGGCGTATCTGTAATTTATTCAGTTTCCGTAATAGGATTGCACCACTGTTGTAGTGGACACCTTCAATAATGGCAACTGCTATAATGAACTGGGCCCTTTTTATCCTCAGCATGCCCTACACCTCCATCAATAGTAATGATTTCTCCTCCTACATGGTAGAAAAGTACTGTTATTCCCCATCAAGTCAGTGACACTAAGCATGCAGCAAAATCTAAACACAAATGGTTTGAAGACAACAAGGTGAATGTTCTGAAGCGGGCAAATCAAAGCCCGGCTGCGAGTCAAATTGAGATTCATTAGCTGGACTTGAAATAAGCTCTTAATGCTTAATATCCAGGAAACCTGACAAAGTTTGAGCTGTTAGTTTCAATTATTTTCCCCAAAAGATAATACATAATTAATATGTGATTTTATTCACAAAACCACGTATTAACTTGTACATAAACCATTAAATCATTTAGAAATCCTGAACTATATACACTCTTATATTAATTGCAGAAGTTGTGCAAAAAGGACACATTTCTCGGTTATTGACAGATTGATTGAAGAAAGATTGTATTAAATGTGGAAGATTATTTTTTATCTTTTTTATATAGTGCTGAGTATAAGGATAAAATAGTGTTAAAAGGAAATTATTGAAAGAATTTTATTGTTTCAAATGAATCATTTATTATAAAGCAGGTTGCAGTTTTTTTGTTTTTTTTTAAAGCATCAACTCAAACAATTAAATCCAGACTACCAAAGTTTAAAAATAAAATGACAAATTATAGCACCGGGAATAAATATCAAAATTAAAAATGTTGTGTCAGATTGTCAGTGGTGTAATGCATCAGCTGTCAAAGAAATAGTCATGTTGCCAGGGACAAGGGAAGGAGCAGAAGATGGAGGATTCAGGAGAAGCCAATGATGAATTACACAGTGAAGGGTTTGATTAGCTTTTTATCTGCTTACGGGACTCTGGGGGATGAGCGGAGATTGATGGGCTGCAGTAATCTGACATGGTGTTGTTTATTTGGACGGAGAATACTTGGCTGGAGTGCAGAGTGGAGCAGGAAGATGAGCAGCAAAGGCAGTCATCTGAACCTGGACCTCTGCAGGCACATCGTCACTAATGTGAAGTTATATACGGCCTTATATCATTTTTTGAGATTTTAAATGTGTCCTGGCCTGGAAATGGATTGGGACACCAGCTGTACTCCTGGTGCACATTCACATTGGGTTTTTAAAACCAGAAACGAGAACAATTATTGATTTTCTGAATGAAGTCTTACAATATCAAACATTGAGTTTGCTACTACAGAAGATAAGCTGCAGACTTCAATGATGTGAATTACCGTCATGGAAAAACTCAGGAAAAAATAGCATCTTGCAGATAATGAGATCACTATTGAAAGCAGGTTGTAGTGGATATAACTGGGTAGTCTTGGAACACCTACATCTTATTTACAGCATGTTGAAAATAAGTCAGATATAATCACATTTTAATAACAAGATTAAAAGAGGAAACCTGGCTAGGAGATCCCTTTGGAATAAAAATTTCAGTCCTGATTAATGATGTATTATTTATATAAATGCCCCGTTTGAAATTATGGCTGCTGTTTGGCAGGATTGGGTTACCTTAAAAATATAACTGATTACGGTAAACAAGATAGTTTATTTAAAATGTAAGAATGATTATTTAAGTTTCTTCAAAAAGTAATGTAACTTTTTGTTACCATTCAGTTGAACCTGTCATAGATGGATTAAGTGCTGGGGTTTGAAAAAACAGAGTAGATACACAAACAGAATAAGAACTGATGTAGGAGTGTATTTTGTCATTGTTAAAAGTTAATAGCAGGACTGGGAGAGTGTCTAGTTATTGGCAGCCTTACCTCAACCTCTAGGAAAGTTTCACAGCCAAATAAAACCGTAGAGATGTAACTTTTATAGAGAGAAAAGATCAAATTAACAATTGGAATAATGGCAAATCATTCAAATTGGACAACAGGATGAGAGAAATTGATCAAAAGTTGTCTTCCAGCAGCCAAAAGCATTTGGCAAAGTAAATACAGACTCTGTTCATGGGGCTTTTAACTTTTTGTGCAAAAGCAGATAATCAGATGTTGATTTTTTACGTAAAACGTTCTTTGCAAACAAATGGTCTCAGGTACACAATGACTAGTCAAGCTTAAACTTTCATTCAATTATTTTGTTGTAGGGGAAAATTAAAATAGCTGTTAATAATTAGAAAATGAATTACCAAAATTAAAAGATGTAGATCAAGAGAAAAAGATATTCTGGTTGCTTAGCAACAGTGAAGAAATGAAGCTTATAAGTCTGAATAGGAAACTTTGCACTTCTTTGGAAACTGGTGAAAAGGATGCTATTCATGTGGCTGACAATACAGAAGAGAGAAACGTTTTTTCACTGAGTGCAGCTTTAACCTTTTATTTAAAAAGAACTACTCTTGTTTTGGTGTAAATGGCGAAGGCAAAAAGTATTTATAGATCAGCAGCTCACTTCTCCAATTTGGTTTCCTTCTTGAACTGTCTGAGATATTTTTACTAGTTTGAGAAACAAGGAAGTTTTAAACTTTGTCAATGTTTTAAAAGTAAATGTTTCAAAGCCATTACATTGTTTTATCAGATTCCAAAGACGGTGCCATTTTGGAAAGACTTCAGAAGTTTTGAATATGGTGTAGTGCTGTCCTGTCCTCTCTCCACTTATTCCTGCACACTGGTATTCAGCAGGCTGAAAGAAAGCTAATCGAATTGTTTGCTTTAGAATCAGAATGTTTGAGCTGAAAACTTGAATAGAAAGACTGAAATCTTTTGGGTTTTTTTTTGTTATTCTCTAATGTTGTACTAAGATAAACCTTAAAGAAGATCATTATAGAAACTCTGACTCCACATTAGCTGCTTTAACATGGAAAAACTGCTCAAATAAATTAACAATGACAGTATGCATAAGAATAGTTTTTGGTAAACTGACATTCATTAAAATGCCTGTTTTATTTTCTAAAATATGCACAAAAAAATCTCTGATTATAGAGCTGAATGTGGTAATTATCCTCACTCTGTCAGGCAAATCTCTGAGATAATATAGCAACAGCTTCAAAAGCCGTCATTCATCTAGCAGACACAAATGTTTCTATATTTGATGAGCAGAATACATTTGGCTCACTTCTCTGTGCAGTGTATTTCAAATAAATTTACATGTGGACTCTGGAAGCATAAGGACAAGTAGGTGAGATGAGGGGGATGCTGCTGTTGTTGCTGACCAGAATTGTTGTGCCATTGTTTTCTTTATATTTGTGTTCAAAAAGCTAAAAGCACAAAGCACAGAGTAACAGTGTGGTTTTGGAAATGCAGCTTGATGGCAGAGCTGCACTCCACCCCATGTGTATGCTTGTTTGTGAGTGCAGTCTGCCGACATCCATTTCCTTCACTTAGTATTAATACATTGTATTGAACAACAAGCATGCGTGCTCCAAACAGAGTCCAGAGCCAAATAAGCATGTCTAATATAGCCTAGTATTTCTAAAATGGGAATCAGTGCTTCCAGAATGTCTGAAACTGTTGGGCTTATCAGCCTTGATGAACGTCAGAGTGCACAGCTCATCGTTTCCTCATAGATTTATAGGAATTGAAACCAAAGGACTCATATGCTACTAAAGTGGATATGGATTGATACTATTTACACAACCTGAATCACAGACACACATGTGGAGGGAGAATTAAGCTGTGATGAGTCAAACTATGATCAAACGCTTTGAATCTGCAGTTCCGTCCATATACGTAATTTGCACCCCTGCTAACGATGTGTGAATACCCTAAAATAAATTTGTCTTTCTTGGTAACAACATGATTTTATGTTGAATAAAAAAAAATACATTGACTTTATGGTGTGGCTGACACTGGGTTAGTACACTGTTTGTTTTATAGTCCACCTGGACAGTCGTCCTCAAGCTTTGCTCACTTGTTTGGTTTTCTATGTACGGTGGAAAACAAAAAAATTTATCACAACAAAAGAGCAGTAAATATGTAAGCATTGATTAATACTACACACATTTTTAAAATTATTTTCAATAGAGGAATTTTATTATTGTAAATAAGAGTCCAAATGCACATACATGGTTCAGTTCTGAGAGGATTTTTGAGAAATTTAGTGTCTGTACATGTTTTGTTGTCAATCCACATCGGAATAGTTTTGCATTCTCATGCAACATCCACATAACTCTTTAAAGAATAAGCAGGATTTTTGGAATAGCAGCAGAATAATGACAAATTTAAGGTGCATGCTGTTCTTCCTCCTGCTGCCCTGCTGTTCTTTTGGCTCCAAATGAAGCGGTAAAAGGTCAGAGCATCGTTTGTTTCCTGCAGGTCATTACATTTTCTAATGACGTGGTCAGATTTTGCCCCAGTTTGGTGCTGATAATTGTTTGTACTTCTGCAAAGTTAAACAAATTTTTTAAGTTTGTCTTTACACCTTTTTGTACATTGAAGTCGTGTTTTTAATAGGTGCATAAATATACATATATATTTTTTTTGTCATGGTATCTGTTCCATTACCCTAATTACTTTGATTTTAAATGGGCGCAAATACCTTCATGAGAAACTAATATAAATTTGTGTTTGTGACAATATAATTGTTTCAGTTTTGGGGCACAAGCATGTTCTCTTTTGAAATAGTGTACCTGTACTTTTTCAGTTTTTTATTATTTGTACAGTACTGTTGCTCTTGTATAAATACATATAATTGCAAGATTTGTTTTATATACATTTAGTACTCAAATAGTGTGTGATAATCTGTATTAAATGCCTCTTTGATGACATGCTGATGAGTTGCATCTAAATCTTCTACATTAACAGCTTTTTGCAGTATTTGAAAAATAAAAGATCTGTTTTAATTTTAAGGCAGACTCCGTGTTGGCCTTAATCTGCATGCATCCCTTGTTCAGTTTGTATTGCAATATCTCTGAGATACTGTAGCCCCACCTGCTGTACAGGAGCTTACAATGTCCAGGCTATGTTTAAGTCAGAGTGAGGAGAAATGGAGGTTTCACGCTTCTGCTTCAGTGCTTTGTAATTATGCATGCAACTGGCACACTTCAAGTTATTTATACCATGGAGTGTGTTGCCCAACTGCCATGAATCCTCTGATTGGTGCTGCTGCTTTTCTAGGTCAGACTGTGGATCACAGGCATGCTCAAACACAAATATTCTCTTTCTCTCTCCCACACACAGCCAAATGCTTCCACTGGGGAAGGTGATGTGAGTTATTCGCCTGGTTGCTCCTCTTCCTCCCCAATCCAAATATAAACATGACTCACAGCAAGCAATGGCTCTTAACAGTGACTCAAGATGGCTACATACCTTCGGTGGCTCTTCAAGAAGTCTGACAGGTCCTCTTGCCCCCATCAGCAAGATAGTTTTTCTTCTCTCTCTGTCATTTACTTATTCATCCAGCAGCTCAGAGAGAATCCTAAGCTTAACAGCACTTTACTGCCCGTCAATGAACGGATGATCGCTGACATTGCTTGGGAATAATTTATAGGTAATAAAAGTGCCACCGCCAGCTGTTATGTGCTGTTCAACGACCCCTAGGGTGGCCATCAGGCTGGTTCTCATCTGGCAGCTGCCGAAGCAGGATGAATCTTGGTGTTACCCCATTGAATCTTTGCATTTATCCCTCATTCAATATTTTCTGCTCAAATGTTTAATTTTTGCAACAAAATACCCAATGACATTTAAGTAACTGAAGTTCTTTATAAGCATTCTGAATTGGTAAGCACAATAAATCGGCACATTGATGATTAACTGCAGATGACAATGCATCTTTTGATATTAAATGTTTTAATGTTAAATTTTCTGAACTGCAGGTCTGAATTACCACATAAATATCCCCATTAAAAATATTTTTCTACTTAATATTCTTGAAAGACATTAAATGTCCAGTTTGTTAATTTACACAATGTTAAAATCTGATTTACTGCCCAGCTTTCAAGCCTTTGATTGATCATTCTTGTTTTAAATCCCTAGCTGTAGGCAAACCTCACATAAAATATTAGCAAACTTATTCCTCCAACTTCTTTCTTCCCATCACTTATCTAGACCCTTTGGAGTAAACAACAACCTTTCTCTACATAAGAAGAACAACTTGGTTCTTTAATTCCCTACATATCATTTGATTTCTTTGGTACGTTTTTCAAACAAACCTAATGTTATCTTGTTAATGAGCAGAAGCAATGGCCATTCCTAACCATTACCAATTAAAATACCAAACATTCAGTTGAGCTCTTAAACTAACTTGATGTGATTCAGTAAAGTTTTCTTTTAGAGCTTAAGCGTCTTATCACCTGCTCTGGCTTCCTGTGACTAGTCATCCATTTGTACTATCGATCTCAACTTTCTTTGAACTTTATTGAAGCTTGTTGGTCTGACTACCAGCTTTGTCACAGTATTGATCATCTCAACCACCTGCAAGGTATCACTGCTTTTTATTTTGGCTTTGAAGATTATTTTTCTTAGTTGTTGCTTCTCTATTGACATCATCCGTCATTATTTAGTGTAATAAATCTTCCTCCATAAGCCTTTAAAGTAGAAAAAGACACATGCATTTCATCTTTTCAGTGCTACAGGGTCTGTTTCAGATCAAAATCAGTTCCATTGGCATAATATGTCCTAATATTCTGGCTACAATGCACTTTCTTTTTTTAGCCAGGCTTTCCAGGACTGGACACTAAAATTCAGCCGCCTGAAGGAACCAAGCCTTAAGATGTTCCCTGTCACTTTACATTTCCAGTCTTTTATTAACGTTGCACTGTGTAGAACAAGGAATTAATATAACATTTTCTGCTATTTACAGCAGAAATACCAGAATATACAACTAGGTTCATAATGTTGACCACCAAGTTTTGGACTTGGTAACATTTTAATCTACTATCTAGTCATTGTATACATTTATCTTAAAATATTACAAAAAAGTACTACTCAGACAAATGTAATTTGAGTAAATACAACACAGTCCAATCATACTTATATTCTAGTTGAACCTAGATATGAAAAAGTGCAGTCAGGTTCAGGTTATTATTATAATCATATGATTATTTCCTTAAGGGACAAAAGCCATTTAAACTCACCTGATAACTGATTTTGCCACCCTTAGGGGCAACAATTCCCAGTAGCTATTTGAGGTCACGTCAAAGCAACTTTTTGTGACCACCTGTATAATTTGTTGATGCACTCTTGGAGTAATTTTGGCTGACTCCATTGTTGTGTTTTATCCATTTGACCATAATGGCTCCAGCAGTGATTTCCCAAAGTCCTAAAGTTTTGCTACTCTTTCCAGATTGTAATAGGTGTCATTTGTTTTTGAATGGCTTTAGATCAGGGTATAATTGCTGCTTTTGGGAGATCTTTTAGATCTTCATTTTGAAAATAGTCTCTATTTTAGTGGTTTTTTGATTCTACGTGTCAGGAAGGACTAGATGGCTTTTTTCCCTTAAGAAATAAAATCATATTTTAAAAAGCTTGTTTTATAAACTCAGGTTATTTTTGTCTCGTGTTAAAATTTGCTTAATGACCAGAAACATTTTAGTACCACTAAAAAGCTAAAAAAAAAAAGAATAAACTTGAGGACAAATACATTTTGAGGCAATCCCATCAGAGATTCACAGCGTTTTTATATCTGCATGGAGAAGGATGTTGAGTTTGTCACTTTTTGTCCTTTTCACAAGTTTTGAAAGATAAACTTTGACCCAACATGATTGATTTAGAGTTGGAAAAGTAACAGATTTTCTTCTTTCATAATTGTATGTTTCGATCGCATCAGCTACATCAAAAACAGAGAACAAATACATCAGTGTGCAGCTTGGTCAAGCTTTGACTTTTTATATTTTTAAGGCAACTACAAGATATGTATCCCACCATCATGCTCTTGCTCTCAGATGACACCCTGTATATGCTAGGGGAAATGTCATCCGTCTGTAGCAAGTTTTATTTTTTTCACCGAAGCGTTTCTAATTTGGAAAGCTACCAGCTCCAAGCTGGTCCCATATTTCACCAGCAAGGCATAGAGTTATTGATTGGGGAACCAACAGGCTCAGACAGTGGAGGGCACCTCTGTAGACCTGCCCACAACCCACTGGGAGCAAAGCAGTGGAGGACTGAGGCAATCTTGTTAGTGAGCTGGTGAGCAGCTGTTATCCCCTATTATTTCTCTATTTATCTGTTCAAACGTATTCAGAGCTTTTCTTTCTTTTTGCAAGAATCTGTTGGATAAAGTCCCACTTTCCGTCTTGCATGCTTGAGTTTAACGAAACTGTCATTCTGTTGAAAATACAGCAAAAATACAGCTGCACAACAAAAAAGGGAGCAGAGACTTCATAGGAAGTACACAAAAACCATAACACCAATGTCAAATTTAACAAGAGTTTTGCAATGACAGGAACAAAGCAATATTTTCATGACCTGTTGTCAAGGTTTATGCTTTTGGCAGCATAAAGACTGAGGAAATATCCAGTCTTCAGTGGCATACTTAAAACAGTGTGGTATAAAGTCTGTTGCAAATTCAGTCTGTATTATCTTTTTTAAATTCATGATATAATACCTTTTTTATCGATTCATACCACCTTTGTCACATACATCCATAGACATCTACAGCAGAAAAAAGCAGCTCAATCCAGTGAGGACGAGCTGATGTGATGCAATGGGCCACCTTATGTAACACATATCTGGTGGAACTGGAGCAGAAAACCTCGAAAACCAATAACTGGTGAGGACTTCTCACCTAAACGCTTGAAATAAAAATTCTGCATGTACATCTGCAGAAAACGTAATCACAAAACATAATTATGCTTCCTTATGTTGGTTGGTTGCAATTTCATTAAGCACTAATTAGCAATCAATACATGGTTTTCTGAGAGGGGTCTGTTATAGCACAGGTAATTGCTTCCTTTGATGTGCTGAAATGCAAATGGAATAGGATCAGTTCTTGAGTTGTAGACTGAAGCTGAGCACGGCGGCAGCAATAAGAGCTCTTTGTTTACCCGGCGTTGATAATGAATGCTGTGTGGCACTGGGAAATAACAGTCCTCATTTTGGCATTTCCTGTGGACATCAAGGTCCAATTTGAAGGGGAAATAGGATATCCAGAAATGAATTAACAGACTAATTTTGATTATAAACACAACATAATGCAAAACTTGCTCCAATTCAATATCTCCCTGCTAAATAACTTAGAGTCCCAATCAGAATAAAAAAAATCTTTGAATACTAACACAAATAACTGTGAATTTGTAAGGTCTTAAATAATTTATTTCCCTTATATCACTTTCTAGAATTGGTGGATTATCTTATATCATTTGATACTTTTGGGTGCCTTAAAGGAGTCAAAAATTGAAGCAGTTCATATTTTCTGAGATGGTGTAAAGAGGGAATGGTATTGATTTAATGTTCTGAACTGCTCTGAGTAATGACTATAAGAGCTGTTTAAAAACACTTTTCCATACTGAATAGGCAGCTGATTACAATCACGACAGAGGCAACGCTCTACCATACCATTTTTCAAGATTTGTTTATTTTTAAAATTGCTCAACAAATCCATAGGTCAAATTAACATTTTATTTCTTGAAGAAATCACCAGGAGGTGTATTATGCATAAACCTCTTTTAAATATATACAGTATATACCTGAATTTTATTCTTCTGAAATCAAGATGGAGAACCTCCCCTATGACGACTGACATTACTGAACAGAGTCTCGCTGCCTTGTCTGCAGCCCTCTGCTCTGTTAATTATGAATAATGGACATGAGCAAGGGAGGGAGAGTCCCTTCTGGCAGTACAAACAGACAACTGATTAGGTAGGCCCGGCTACGTCACAAAAACAGAATGTTTCCAGACTCACTGACTGCTCTTTTCTCTTTAGAGTATTACTTCAGTCCATCAGAAACAACCACAGAGCTTACATTAGTCTACCGCCCAAAACTAACCGATCCCATGAACGCCCATGGTTGAAAATCAGATTTTTCATTCAGAGAGACCCTGATCATTTGATGGGTCCCCACAGACTTGTTCTGTTCATACATTATGCATTCACTAAGACTGCACTAGCTTGTATTGTATCCCATTAATCTGTAACTGCAGCCAGCTCCCCAGCTTCGTCGTTTTGGTTCTTTTCAAAGAGAACTTACAAAAGAATTATGTGCTTAAAACTGTCAGAAACGCGAGACCTTTTTGTCTAGATGATGTGTTTTCACTCCTTCATGAAACAAGAAGGGTTTTAAAAGGCTAAAATAGCTGGAGATTCGGGATACAGAGTTTTCCATTGTGATGGACCACTGGCAGAGACTGGATGCACCCTGCTGGCTTCACAGCCTCCTCAATTGGAAGTGGAAATAGTCTGTCACTTTGAACTGTTATTGTGCTTCAATGAATGCGGTAAACCCGACTGAATTTTTCTTGTAATCGCACTCATATGAGCACCATTCCTGTGTTCTTGCTGTGCCAATCAGCATCCCCACATGTTGGTGCTAGACTCTTAGTCAAAAGAACAACCTGTTCAGTCTGCAAAACTCCTTCTGTTGGTGTTTAGCTTGACTTGTAGATTGGCTGTATTTTTAGGAGGGCTGTCTTTCTTTTGGGGAAAGAAATTTGCAGGCGTTAATTCTTGAAGAACCAGTTACTGTGAACCCCTGCCTACTTGTGGCAAAAATCAGTATTTTCTGATTTTTCTGTGAAACGTAACTCAAAATAGCCTATTCTTGGAGTATTTTTGTCAACCATATATTAAATATTAAAGACAAAAACAGCATTGGAAGCTGAAATACCGAGGTGCAGAGCTACTTGACAAACTATTGGGTGGTGCTTACAAAGCAGCCAAGGAGCACCATTCATTTTCCTTGGAGCTGATTAACGTGAGATAAGTAAAACCAGAGATGTTAGCTTCTGCTGTAGTGCTTACATGGTTACCACTGTCTGTTTCGATGCATTTTAAGGTTTATTTGGTGCTTCAACTATTTAAACGGGCAGTTGTAGACATTTTTTGAGGGACTCTCAAGTATCTCCAACCTTAAAAATACTGGAGGTCCACAGTATGTTTCTGGAAGTTCATTTTTTAAAATAAGCTCTGAAAAGTAACTTTTTGTTTTACATTTTTCCTTTTCTGTCCTGTGTTATCTGAGATCGAATTGCTCAGGAAGAAACAGAAATCCTTTTCCTCACCAGCTCATTCTGAGCATTCGCGGGCCGGTGGGGAAATCTATGTTTCCACCTCACAGTGGAATATGCCCAGAACTCCTCAGAAAGAAAATGCCTCAGAGGCTTCCTGATCAGATGCCTGAACTACCTCAGTAGATTCATTTCTATGTAAGCAGAGCAGTAGAGCAGGAGCTCTACTCCAAATTCATCGCTGTGACGGCTGGATGATGCTTGTACCTTGCAGTCTGCTCTCCAGGTGAACGTGATTTTATGGCTCTCGTTATTTGAAACTGGATATTCTTACTCACGTTGCAGCCAGGCACTTGGTTCTTTTCACTGGCTTTATAGGACACCTAGGGTTGCCTATTTACATGCAACTTCTTATTATTTTTAACAAATTGACACCATCATAACTTTTTAACTCGTCAATATCGGTATGTAGGGCAAATTGTAGTCATCATTCCTCTCCAAGTAGAGCTGTGGTTGCTGTGAGCTATCTAGGAGAAATGACCTTTCTACTAAATTACCTTTTTTTTCACCTAGTTCTTCAATTAATTAAAATAATGCACTGTTGGATGATGGAAAATTTTAACCATAGTTCCGAAATCTTTATAACTCAAGTCTATTTTTGAGTAGTCTTACAAAATAGACCAGAACATCCTGTCTACTTTGGAAACTATTATGGCAGCAACATCTAATAGAGATGTCTAATCTCATATTTAGGATCCTGGATCTGTTTTTCCTCATTCTTTCCATTTTTGTTTATGCCATAAAAACAAAAGGTTGTATGCCTTATGCTGGCTGCAGTGGTGAATTATGCTTTAAATCCTCATCTGAAAAACGTATTTACCTTTTTTGTCTGTGGAAAATGGTCAGTGCTTGCTGTTGGGAGCAAATCTCTTCAGAGGTTTACTGTATTGTCTACAGCAGGTCTAATTCAATTCATCCGCCCTTTGCTGCCAGCTGCATGTCCCAGTCAAACCACGCTCTCATCAAACAAACTTGATTAAAACAGTCTAATCTACGTGGCCACAAGATGACGCAGTTTGTGTGTGCATGTCAGTGTGTTAGAGAGTCCAGATATGAAAGAGGACTTTTGTTTATCCAGTTAGGTACTGACAGCAGGCCACAAACATGCTTGTAGGCCACAGACATTGACCTCAGTGACAGAACCACAGTCTTAGTATCGGCTTAAAAAACATGTTGCTTCTTTAGTGTTCATGCTGGTACAACTTGTACTCTTCTGAAAGACGGACTATAGTAAATGTTATGATAACGGCCTACTTGATACAACAGAAATGTTGCTAGTTACGAGGTTGAAAATGTTCCAAGAGTCAATTTTTATTTACAAAACACTCGGAGTGAAAGGCTACATTTTTACAAAGTTAAAATTAAAATCTCCAAGTTAAATTTTCTGTGGGTGAGTTCTCCAGTTACTAAAATATCCATGCATCCACAAAGGCTCTGTTTCAACTCCTCAGAAATTTGGAGTGATGTTCATTTACAAAACAAAATCACAGGACTGTGGAGTTTAAGGATAATATGACTGAATTTTCTTCTGGTATGTCTAGTGATGCAAAGAAGGCAGTTGGCAGATAAGAATATTGACATGTAAGGTGATTATACAAAGACAGAAAATAGAGACATTTTCAAAGTAAAAGTAGTAATCTGCTTCAATTTGCTGTCACTTTTGCCCCACAGTGATTTTGCCAGTCGTCGACAGTCTGAAAGTCGTCGACAGTCTGAAAGTCGTCGACAGTCTGAAAGTCGTCGACAGTCTGAAAGTCGTCGACAGTCTGAAAGTCGTCTTCTGCTAGAAATATCACATTTGATACCAAATTTGCATGAAACGTAAACATAACATTCTGTCTCAAGTTGACTTAACCTCCAAATTGACTTTTGATAACAGATTAGCAACAGAAAACGGACATCTGTGTAAAAGTAAGATAATAGTTACGACTAGGCATCTGGACATTGTTAAAATTATCCATTATTGTCAAATTCAAATGTATACTAACTTAAAATTTTGGAAAATATGGTTTTTTTTTCTTACATCTGTAAATAGAAAATCCCATGCTATAAGGAGTTTAAATATTAGCAGCTCATTGACATCCTGTATCTATATTGCTTTGCAAGTCGTTCTTAAGGAATGTAACAACACATTTTCAGAAAATGTTTAACCAGATTTTGCATGGACTAAATGTAAGCAGGAGATAGGAAATCATTGTTGGCCGTGAAATTACATGGGAACCAAATATCATTTGGGCTCATCATGTGGGCCACCTCAGAAATACCCAAAAAACAGAAACTGTGTAGGATGAAAACAAAATGAGCTGTTTTCTCCTCATTCCCACTGTTGACGACTGAACCTAAATCAGAAACTAATGACCTGGATCTGGATGTACAGTGCAAATGTCTGAAAGGGCAGAGGTGACGTTTAAACAAGTACAGTTTTTCTTTTTCTTTTGCTTCACAATTACAATAACAAAGCCTCTCTGGAAGGGCAGTTTATTTAAATAAGGTCTGGTGTGCATGGATTTAGTGACAGAGAGCAATTTTTGCTTATTATAAGCTCACAATTGTCTGTTTCCGTTTGTCCGTAATGAAATGGCTGCGAGAGAGAGACAGTCGCAGTTATCTAAATGACCAATAAGGCGATTTTTGTTCAAGGTAATACCCTTTTTATTCTTTTTTCTTATTATCCCCACTCCCTCTGCACATTTTTTGTCTGTTAACTTATCTTGCATGTCTAACTTATTGCACTTGTCACATCTTATCTTGACACATCCGGCAGCTATAATGGAGTCTGATGGAAGAAAATATTTTTAGAAAACTAAAACTCTAGCTGTGAAAGGATGGACATATTTTAAATCCAGTGAGTGATGGCTCTTTTTATAAAACCCCCTGATTTTCTGCAACACAATGGAGGAAATTCATCAAAAGGCACAAGGAGGCTTTCAGCTTGATGCTAGTTGCAATAATACAATACAGCAACAGTGAAAAGCATGATTTTAAGCTTTTATTTTTAAATAGATGGTAATATCTGCAAAATGTTGAATTAAGACAAAATCTTTAAAATTGTATAATTTAGTATCAGATTGTTACATGCAACATTGCAGATTCTTAGTCCTCAAATGTCCTGGGATTGGTATAATTGCCTCTGAGCTGAAGTCTAACTTTGGGTTCCCACATCCCGACTCTCCTTGACTCAGTGGTTCACGCTAACGAGTGTTTCCAGGCAACCATTAAAACTGAGCTGGTAAAATCAGTGCTGGCAAAAAAAGAAAAACAAAAAAAACCCTGCTGCTTAGTGAGATCTTTTTCTTTTCTTCCCAACTTGCTATTCATGTGCCATCTGTGTGCGACAACAGTGCCTGTTTTCACATTAACATCATAGAGGTGGCTCTCTTCTGCCAAGATTTAATTAAGTTATGCTCTTAATTAGCCACCATCTTGAAGCCATGTCTTCAGTAACATGGCTGATAGGGAGGAAGCAGGAGAATTTCTTTTTTTAGTTTTGTCTCCATTGCCCAGTTATTTTAATATTATGTGCTGATGTAGAGGTGCATCTCAATAGGTTTAAAATGTATTGAAAGTTCATTTTAGTAAATGAACTTTCCATTGAAAGTGTAGCTCAGTGAAACACATCTGTAACATTACAAAACTTTGATGTTAAATTTTCGCTCCTGTCAGGTGGTTTGGTATTCCCATGCTAGATTGAAGCAAATATTTGAATATGTTGGCCATGTAATGCTGCCAAGTCCAGATTATTGCCAAAATTAAACATTTGAAATTGTTGAAAACAATCCCATGACGGATTAAATGGTTTCCAGAGAGACTTGTTGTGGCAAATGAGCCAAATACAACTCAAATTAGCATCAGCAGCAAATAATCCACATTCGTTTTGCACCTGTTGAAGCCAAATAATGCAATTTGATTGCATCATTATCCAGAGTGCAGCATCTGAGTGCTATCATTCAGTGTGATTGTGTTACAATGAGAGAATTGAGTCTTGAGCAGACAAAATCAGAAGGAGGGGAAACTGTAATAGATTTAGATTTACTTTTCAGATTGGCTCATCTTCTGTGAATGTGTTTCTCAGTGGTTGTTAAACTTGATATGTGGAAAGATGTATACAGAAACCTTTAATAAAGATGTGTAGAAGTCGTCAAATAGGTTACTGCAGTAGCATAATCTCAACGATAAAACTTGTCGATGTTGAGGGGAAGGAGATCAAATAACTCGTTACCAGAGCTTTGCAGAGCTCAATGACTTTGGACTTTTTCTGACTGAATACATTTAGTTAAATTAAAGTTGAGGATTTTTCAGTGTGACGTCTTGCCACTCCAATAAGCTATATTTTTTGATCGTTTTTCTTTTTTTTAACAAGTAAGGTTTTGAATTGTGAGCAGTCCTCTACACAAGATTTTTTTATGTTTTATGGAATAAAATAGTTTTTCCACATTTCAACGTCCACTTAACGATGCCTCAGCAAAATGCAACAGAGTTTTTTTTATTATTATTTATTATTAGACGTTTATTAAACAAAGCCTGGGATCGAAGTTGAGCAAACTCTGTAAGCTCATTAAAATTCAAGGGCAAAGCACAGAAGAGGGCAGGCTTAGCAAACGCTGTGTCATCATCATGCAGAGAGACCATCTGAATGTTATTCCGCCGTCTGATTTGAGTGCCAGTTTCAAGGGCGTTCTGCTTTACCCAGGCAATTATTGAGATAGTTTGGGGCTCCAAGCTGAACCCAAACATTTCATTTATGCAAGAAAAAGACATTTCAATTCATTTACTGAAACCTTAAAAGGTTTACTTCATTTAGTCAATATTGTGTGCTTGCATTTGTCCCATTCATCCAGGTTGTATTACTGTCATGATTAGACAGGCTGTGGCTCCAAGGCAACAGCTATTTGCTTGCTCCTTAGCAGAGAAGCATCTTTAAAAGGAGGCACTTCAGTGCTTCCAAGTAAATCTAGCTCCTTCTGACCAATCAAAGATAGTTGAATCTAATCTGAGGTTGCCTACATGTAGCTTTAAAGTTTTGTTAATTGACTGTTCCACCCACATACAGAGCAGATAACTGGAAGAGCCTTTTGTTTCTCTAAAGAGTAAAGGCATGTTCAAAAATCAATGGTGCGACTGTTTTCTGACCTTCTTCTGTTCTTTCTACAAACAATTAGGCCAAATCTTTGAATGCGCTGCTTTGGTTACGCCTGTTTCATATATTTCTGTCACATAATCATTTTCATTTTCACACTTTCAGTTTCGACTCTTGTATTTTCAGCTAAGTAAACAGGCAAAAATGCAGTTTATTACTATCTGCCATGCAGTTTAATCTGATGACAAAGAGACATCTCAGGCAGCATAATTAGCAGGCACCGCATTACAGGCTTTCTCTCGCTCTCACTTTTTATATTAAATTTTTTTCCCCATTTGACTTCAGCATCTGCAGCAGCAAGATTATCGAATGTTTTGATGTCAACAGAGAAACGTTGAGTGACAGGCCCGGCCAGACTGAGCACCAGATCATATGGTAACTGACAGCAGAGACCCATTCTTTATCCTCTGCACAGAGTAAACAAGGCAAACAAAGAATTTAATTATTCTTTCCATCTCGGCAGAGTAGAGCTGACTTTCAGGAGAGGATTTTGCTGGTCCATTTCTCAATTATCTTATTGTTGATGTTTAAATAGAGCTTGAATGCTAATACCTGGTGCAGAGATCATTCAAATTTCCTAAATTTAATAATCAGATAATGAAGACAAATTTTTCAACAGGAGAAATTATGTACGCAATTGCCTCTAGGGGGCAGGCGTCTCGACATTTTCAGTCTAAAATCAAAAACATCCCTGCTACCTTCACAGAATATCAGTATTTAGGTTATTCAGATAGGTGAACTCAGTTTACTGTGTGCAATATAAAGTTTGGCTATTAGATTCAATGCCTTGATGTAATTTGGAGTAAAATTAAATTGCATTTCATTTTCTCCATCACAAAGAAACTTATTATTCTGGCCTGAATCTAACAAGTACAAACTTGCAATGCTGTCCTAAATATGAAATGGTGTAAACAACTGAGAAACAGGGGTATACAAGACAGAGTCACACTACAGTCTCATTACATCCCACAAAATACAAGTGCCCCTGTGCAAAGGTTTGGCAGGCAGAAAGACTATTCATCTTTCCGCTATTTGCTAACAGCCTTGTTGCCACACTCCTGCCAAATTCTTCTGAGCCCAATTCAAGTGGGCTTCAAATCTGGCTGTAGTCGAGGCTGGCCGTCTGGAAGGCAGCATGAGTATGAAAGAGGGTCCATCCAGTCTTCATGCTGCATAAAGGTAGATATAAGACTGGGAAAATGATCAAGACTTCTTAGGAGTAATATCTCCATGCAGGATATTGGCTGTGTCTCCCTGCTGCCGAACAAAAAAGTCACTATTGTTCCCTAAACACTGGTCCTCCATGGCTTCTTATTAAATAGATGTGGCAATTTGATTGTCAATATGAGCCTGAAACTAATAATGTGTTTTTCTTATGAGACGGCAATCCCTTCTGTATAGCGGCACTTCGATGTTCCTCAGCACTACACAGGAGAATATTAAGTTCCTTGGGTCTCTACAGTATGATTGTAGAATAACAAATGCCAGAAGTATTCAGAAATCATTGATGCAGACTTGTAAATCAAGTTACTTTGACATTTTCTTTTACCAAAACAAACTTTGACGGTACCCATTTTGCATAAGTATACAATGGAGTTGGATAAAATGCAAAGGAATGTTGCCATGGAGTTTCAGTGTTTTTCTTTTTAATATACTGTAACCTTTTAGAGAGCAGTTTTCAATAAACATGCAAAATAGCAATTTATATAATACTTAAAAAGTGTTAGAAGTGAAATTTAAAAATATTCAACGGTTGGAACTCATAATTACAAAACCTTTTGATGCATTTAAAAATTTCTACACAACTGTGAAATGGAATATTTTTTTAAATTTATTACAAAATGAACATCTGAAAGGTGTGCAGTGTGTCTGTAGTTGAATCCAAAATGTTGGCTCATTTTTTGTAAAACAGCTGAATCTGAATAAAAAGCATCCATGAATATAAAGTCTGTTCACAAATTCTCTTTTTTTTTTTTAACTAAGCCTCTGTAACGTCTGAATAGACTTTGATCTAAACCATTTGATTATAACTCTGGCTGCGCATTAGATGGCAATTTTCTAGCTGGAAGGTGAACATTTGTGTCATTTTCAAGCCTTTAATTGAAGAAATTGAAATGTTTAGAATATTAAATCAATTACCTTTTGCTTTAATTCATATACTTCTATGAGTTGGTGTATTAAATAAAGTCTCAGTAGAACAGATTACATAGCATGCCCTACATTGCTTTTGAGATATCATCTTCATAATTTATTCATCAGCTCAAACAAATACCTTTTGTATTCTTTTGTATTTTTAGGATTTTAGGATTCAAATCTTGCTTTAAATATTAGTAGTCTCAGCTAATATTAATAGTAGCTTTTTCCTAATTGTGGAAGCAGTGGAACTATTTTAGAGACTCCCAGAAGTTATTTGCAGATGTTGGAAGAACTTTTAGGAAGACTGGATCAACTTCACACACTCCCTTAGTGATTTAAGGCAGAGTGGTTTCATAATAATGGGGATAAGTAGGAAGTTTCATTGAGGTTTATCAGAGTTGCCTCTGGTCTGATGAGACAGGGCTCTCCAGAACCAGTGTGCAATGTCAAAAGACCTTAATGCTCTGCTCATTAACTGGATAACCCCTTGAAAATCCAAGTGATGGGTCAATGATGCTGCATCTGCTGTGCTTGGCTTTGTATGCAGTGTTTCCTGAGTTTTAGCATTTTTTCAGCATAATTAGTTCTCATTGTTAGGCAGTTTGTTGACATTTGAAATGGAATTGGTGATTTTCTGTGTTGAGAACATGTGTTGTTTCCCTTGATTTACAAAAAGCAAGTGTCAGTGCATCCTTAATTCATTTTGCTTACAAACATGGCATCTTTTATAGGAAAATACACAGGCTTTTCAGCTTCTTATTACAAAGATACATTGCTACAAAAAAGAATTAATGGACCAAATTTTATGTATGGTTGGAGTGAATTTATGTTTTTTTCTGTAAGGTGCCTTGAGCTGCCTTGTGATGTGAATTGCCGCTATGTAAGCAAACTGAATTTAATTGAATAGCCAACTCCATCTTGCTCTGTTAAGGTCTCTGTTGGAAAGGATGGCTTCATCTTGATCAATACATTTGACAGATTTTTTTAATCTTGCTCAAATCAGCCAATTTTACTCCTGAAACTTTAAATTGCTTCAAATGTGTTAGTGGATGAAAAATCAGTTTGCTGATTCTGTCATTGGCCTCAAAATGTCACTACTGGTAAACCTCTAGCTCCTCTGCTTATGTAACTTACCAAACTTGAAATGTCTGATCGTTTCTTCTTCATGCAGCGTTTGGAGCAAACACAGAATATGTGCAGGTAGAGACGATACCATTTTACATATTACTCTAGACCTGCTTAATAGCTTCTTGACAACATTCTTGACATTAATCTAAAGACGCGCTCCGACAGTGCCATGGTAAAAAAAAATGTCTGTGCTCTTCTTCTCAAGGTTGAGAGGGTGAATGTTTGCTGTGGATATTACAGCCGAGGTGGCAAGATGGCTGAACTTATATCTTCAGTCAGAACAACAGCTAAATTGTTAAAACAACTTCTTAAGAAACTCAGAAAAATAGTCATAAATGGAGCTGAATGGTTGGTTGTTAAATGGTGTGTTGGTCTGCACCTTGTTATTGGTTTAGTGAACTGCTAGAAATCTAACTTGATTTGAAACTAACCCTGAAAATGTATTTTTCTTATTGGTCACCTGTTATTAGACTTTTGCGGGTCTCAGGAAACTTGTTTTCAGATATCTCATCTGTAGGACCCTTAGTTATTGTCACTAGTAGTTAAAAGTTTTTCTCTCGAGCCTTTTCCAGGAAAACAAACGTCTTGAGGTCTTCGTCGCCCGGCTTATTGGGTGTCAATGACTGCCAGTGAGCCAGACTGGTATCCCCAGGCATTTGAAGTCTATTTTAAGAGTATGTGTCCCTGGAGGTAGACAGAGAGTTGTTTGTTTTTCAGGCCCACATGACTGTTACACATTCATGAAACACCTTTTCAGTAAAAGCACAGAGTTGGCTTTGAAAGCCCTCCTGCTGTCTGCTGGTAAATATCAGCTGCTAATTAGTGCCTGTTTATATCTTTCACGGCTTCATCTTTTGGAAGATAGCCGGCCCATTCTGGTACTGATTTTTCTGCCTTTTACCAATCGATGGACAGCACTGCTGCTGTCTTCTGTCTCTCTCACTTCTCCATCTGGGGGTTTCTATCAAAGGAAAGATGATGCTGGACATTGCAGGGTTAAATTTTCATTTTCTGGTGAGAATATTAGGAAAACATTTGTGGGATAAAATAATAAAATTCCCATCTCTTTTTGTGCTATGAGTGTTTTCATTAGGCACATAAATTTGAACCCCACTTGACTTTTTAAAATATATTAATCAACCCACTAAAATTATGCGGGGGAAAATGCTCCAACTGATCTTTCGCCTTCTGAAATTAGGGATTGCAAAAAAATCTCCTTGATGTTTCATTCAAAGTGAATTACTAATTTTCTCTGATTATCTGAAACTTTACTGAGACTTACAAGAAAGTGCTAAATTGTGTGAAAGTACATATGTATGCTTATGCAAGATGAGGTTTTAGCTTCCTTTTAAAGATCTGCTGATCTCAGTATTTGAGGAACAGTATTTCAGAGTTTTGGAGCTACAAAAGTTAATTGTGTTTATTGTAGATATTCTACATTTTCACTGGCACTGAAGGGTTTAATTAGTGGTTATCACTGGTTAACTACTGTTAAAAAAAGAACAGCTCCAGGCACAAGGTGATTTTATTTAAAACTCTAGCTAATTGTGCGTAGCTAATGCTGGACATCTTAGTTAGGAACATACAGTGACGGTGGTAATTTGATTTTCAGCAGTAAAGCCTGCTGTCTGCATGGACTCATTTGACACATTGCCTAAAAACATTTCTTGAGCCACATGTGTATCGTCTTCTCTGTTAGACTCAGTGGAGCCTGGTTTTTCTGCTGTCAGGGTTTCTGGGTGTTTGTGATAATGACGCCTGTGTTTGTTTTTCAGTGAACATCCATCTGGAAAAGGAAGACTGAAAACAATTGCTCAGACTCAAGAACCTGTGAGTATGCTCTCAGATAACTCTTCATCAAATCTCATTATAGTCCATTTGTTTAACAACCCCAAATGGCATTTATTTAAATTTTGCATTATATAAAAAAATGATAGAAAAGGTCTAATTATTTTATTTGCACAATATGACATCTTACCCTCTGTCTCCCCATGACGCATGCACACAAAATCAATCAAATCGGTAGATCCTACAGGGAGTCAGGATGCTTGATGGCCTCTGGTCTCATTTGGGATGCAGACATTGTCCTGTTGCTTCCTTTAATGAGATCTGGAGGCGTGCAATCTAATATTCACCAGTGAGGCTCCAACATGGCCCCTGAGCCTGTAGCCAAGAAAACTGTGTGTTAATTCAATGGAGTGAAGTCAGCTGTGATCAGAGCGACTGAAGTGGCCATTCACTCCAGAGGCTGAGAGGCACTGACTTTGTTTGAAACACGATGCACAAATACTCTGTGGCTTTGTTTATGCCTCGCTTAGTAGGTTGGACTTTTGCATAAATATTTCAGTAAATATTATTCACAAAGAGCTGCTTTGGGCCTGAACAAGCGCAGGTGTGGGATCAAAGGTACGGCAAGTCTGGCTATGAATAACAAATACAAACATTTTCATGTGCGAGAGCTTCCCTTGAACTGACTCAAATAGCAGTTTTTGTGAAATATTGTGATATGGAAGCTATTATTTTCATTTTTTTTATTGTTCTTTGCCGCTTGGTTTCCTTTTAAGCTTTTTTGTTAAGCTTTTTCATCCATAAATGTGAAGGTTTTTATTGGAATTGCGTGCATTTATATTCTACCGTACCTTTCACCTCACATTAAAAGCTTGCTCATTATTAAAGCTGCTTCTATTATCAGAACTGCAACTGAAATATTGGTAAATCCTTGTGATAAGTAATCAAACAGAAAACTTGAACAGTTTGTTCAATCAAATAGCAGTACTGAAAATGTATTATATATCCAGGGTGATAATCGGTCCACTTTCAGTGTGTTGGAATGGAGGATAAAGTCCTGCTGAGGCTGTCAGTGGGACCTCAATTGCTTTGGGCTTCTCATATGTGTGAAGATAAGCTTATTGTGGCGTTGCCAAGATAAAGGGCTTTGCTAATGATGTTATCTCAATTTAAAGTCCTCAATCTAAGTTGTTTAAAAAAAATTCTTCTGCTATTCTCCAGTCTTTATGTTTAAATATCAAAATGACTACAAGTAGAAACAATAAGTCTTGATTTCTGCTCATTTATAGGGTTGAACTGATCAGAGGGAAATATTTTAGACTTCTTGGAACAATTTTGAAAGGTGCCAATATTGCTAATTATTTCTGTGATATTTAGTAGCGAAACATCAATTTCTTTTATGCTGCTGATGATCCTTAAATCTGTCTCAGCTGTCAGCAGTGATTGATGGAGTTTGCACTTCCCACCTCCACTCAGCTGTGTTTTCTCCTGTTTTCACCTCATATCTTATCTCGCTTCCAGAGATCTCTCAGCCTCCTTCCATTAGCAGACTTATTAATCATCCTTCATGGTATATGATTGAGTTAAAGCCCTTCTGCTTGTACGTTATTCAGAAATAGTGTTATGAAAAATACTTATTCCCTCAGAAATTCCTTCTGGTTTTGAATTTTTGTCACACTTCAATTTTTCAGATCATCATGCAAAATTTATTAAAGATAACTAGCATCCATTAAAAAATCAGTCTTCACATGGTGAATAATTCACTAAGCAGGAACAAAATCTGTAAAAACTGAGTGAAAAAGTTATGTATTTAAAACATGTTATACCTCTGCAACAGCAACTGCCATCAATCACATGCGATAACTGGCAATATCTTTGGAGCGCTGGTTCTGAAGAAGCAAGCAGTCCCAGAGCATGACACTACCACCACCATGTATGATTGCTTAAATGATTATCTGAAATGCTGTTTGTTTTACCAGATGTATTTGCACATAAACCACTCAAAGCTTTCCACTTTTGTGTCAACAGTCCAATAAGTATTTTTCCAGTAGTCTTGATAATCATACAAATGTTTTGTAGGTAAATTGTAGATTAGTTTTTCTGCTTTTTTTGGGTCAGCAGCATTTATTGCCTTGAGACAATCCCCTGTGTGTCATATTTGCCCAGTCTTTCTTTATTTTTGCTGATTCATGAACTTTGACCTTAACAAAGGCAAGTGATGTCTTCGGTGCTTTAGATATTGTTCTTGGTTCTTTTGTAACCTCCTCATTGAGTCATTGATGTGCTCTTTGTATAATTTTAGATATCTAAAGTATGAGTTAGAAAGCGTGGCAGTATATTGTTTTATTTCTTTTAGAATCAAGCTGGGTTGATTTAGATAGCTTTCCCTTTTATTACAGGATAATTTCATTTGACAGGTTCCTGTGGTTGAACAGATGCATGTACTAAATTATTAAAATATAAATGTTCGTCACCTTGTTCTTTACTGACATGGAAGCATTCATAAACATGGTCTATTTTCTTTTTCTTAACACCTCTATTTAGTAATTTGATGTTGTGGTGGTTAGAGATTTCCGGGATTTGTTGTGAAGTTCATATTACCTCATAAACCTGCTGATGCAGTTTTCATCAAACCCTCTTAACATGATAAAAACAGGGCTCAGACAAATAGCTGACCCATTTTGCAAATGCACATTACTTTTCTAAGCCATTAAGATGTTCCATGGAAAGTTGTATAATTGGTTGTAGTGGTTTTGCGGCTCTCTGATTTGTGTTTTACGGCTGTTAATGCATCCAGTTTTACCACAGTGCTGTTTACTGGTGAGAAAGTTTTCTAAACCGACAGATGGGTTGTAAACACTGCTGTTGTCTGGCTGCTGCATTCTTTGCTCTTTTTCTCTTTAGAAAACAGTTCCACAAAATACAACAATATGTACAAATTCAGAAATCATAATTTCATTCTTAATTACATTGTACTTACAGGCAGGGTTGTGATTAATTTACTGCACAACGTAGTTCCTGCAGAAGCAGGTTAATATTTTACATTCATTTATTGGTCACATAAAAGCAGTTGCCACATTTAAAAAAAACAACTTTCACTATATCCAAAATGATTCAGTTAAATATTTTTAGGAAAATGCAGAATTACAACAAGAAAATAAAGTTGTGGAACCATCCAGCCTTATCAGCCAGTTACCTGATAGTGGAAGTAACCATTTACTTTTGAAAAAGATTCACAGATCTAATAAGAGCATATCAGTTATGATTTTTAGGTTTAGGACATAAGTAATGATATCCTTTTATGACATTTTATGTTTCTAAACAAACCTCCAAATAGTTCCAAAATAGTGAAATACACAATGTGGGCCCAAAAGATTCAAAAGCATGAAAAATGCCAGACCTGAGGTTGCAAGATCTCCTCCAGCTCTTCAGCATATGAGCAACCAGGCATCTATAATTTCCCCTGATGATGACGGCAGAACCCAAACCCGGTCATGTGTGTTAATGCTTTCGTTTTTTTCTGCTTTGAGGTGCATGAAGTTGTGTCCAACCTTCAACAAAATGCTTACAACCTTTTCAGTAGAGATCCTTCCTTTAAATGAATGAATGATGCACCCCGGGTGATCGTGACACAAACAAATATGTTTTTGTTTCACACACTTCACTGTCAGATCACTGTATCAAGTGATGACAAGGGGAGTCACATTTGCAATCAGAGGGAAACCACATTGCATTTTTCCTTCTTCTTTGAAGGAGTTTGAACCACAGTAATGATTTGACCCCACACTTTAACTATTTATATGTGGGCTGTTACATACATTTGCAGCTACGTGCCTTTTGATCTCATCTAATGAATTATTCCACACACTAAATTCTGTCATGTTAATTAGAAAACTCTTTACTGGTGGAGTTGTGCTTAGGTTAAATTTTATAAAAGTAAATCTTAAAAAATCTGTTGTAAAAATAAGCATAATTATAGGATGCAAAAAGACTATTTTCAGTCCATATTTAATATTTTCTGCTCTGTTTTGGACCTCTCAGCCACATTCTCTATCAGTGGTTACCTTTTCATTGCTGGTGCAAAATTAAGCTTTGTATTCAGCAATGTTTCCGTTTCAGGAGGAGCAGACAGAATTACTCTTTGCGCATTTCATTCTCACTGAGCTGCTATTTCATTTCCTGCCTTGTTCATTAAATCAAATCGGTGCCTGTCATTTGATAATAGTGCAGTGACATCAGGCAGAGACAATTTTGTGTTACTCTAACAATTTTATGTGGTAATGAAAAACACTGCTCCTTAATTGATACATTTAAATTTGCTTTCTGGAAAATATTTGTATACTTTTAAACATTAATTTGTTTTAAATTGAAAACCAAAAATATATACATATTTTGTATTTTAGGCTTCTATGAAAGTAATATGAACCATTTCTATGCATTTAAGTATAAGAACCAGAATGTTACAGGATCATTGTTCAAGCACTCAACATGACTCTGTTTGTTGTATATTATTATTAGTATATTTCTCCCACCTTGATATCCTAACCATCACCAAGAAGTTCCTGAAAAACATCCGTTTGTCCTTTCCTTACGTCAGCTTATCTTTGCAGGGAGGGTAGTTGTTTTCTGTCTTCATCTGTCATAGGACAAGGGATGGGATACACCCTGAACTGCTTACCTGTCCATCACAGGTGACACAGAACTAAAAACGATGCAACCATCCAGACTCATACCAATGATCAATGTAGCGGAACCTCTTTGCTTAAAATGAATGCTTCTTCTCAGTTTTAACAGTAGAAGGAAGCCAATGTTCTTGGGTAGCCATGCTTAAAATACATTGTTGAGAAGTGAAGTCTCCTGAGACTCACTGGAAAGAATCCTCATATCAGTTTGTAGTAAGTAAGTAATCAGACTTTAAGTAATCAGTACGCCAAAGCAGGGAGGAAATATCATTTGCATTATATCATGTTTTTTTTTATTATACTATTTCCAAATATAAAGTAACAAAATCCATACTAATAAATGCATAAAGAACCTACATTTGCAAGTGAGTGCCCTTTATGTTCCATTTATGTGTGTGCTTTAAGCTGACACATAGTGTTCAGAAGCCGTCAGATAGCAGTTCTTTTCTCTGTGGGTGAAATTTCATGATCCTCACATAGCGAGAGCATAAAGTCCCTCCTGGATAAGCTTAAGAGAAGACAACACATGAGGGAGGAAGGTCTGCTATGTTCAAAATGGCCACAGGGACGCCATTTCCCACAGAGCTCCAATTCCCCTGGCTCTGCAGTGCCAGTCTGTCCTTTGTGAGCCAAAGTGACTGAGACACATTGCGGTCACCATGGGCTGGAGGAGATATGACAAATACAAAAGCCAGACCCTGTTTGCTTCTTCCCACGAGAGAAGAACGTGCGGCTCATTGATACGGCAGGAGCTTAGCTGTCGAAGACTCTTCTGGTCTTCTTGAAGGGCTGTCAAGTTTGCCACTTAAGTTTTATATCTTTGGTCATAAAAGGCTTCATGCTTATGAATTGAAATCCATTTTAAACATCTGCTGTCTTTGGAGTGCAGCAAGTGTTACTCTGATTATTTTAAATACCATAAGTAGGAACATTGGAAGTTAATACAGTTAAGCTGAGGATATTTTTAAGCTATTGTGTTTCAGGACGAAGAGACATTTTAGAGTAGATGACATTTCCCAGAATATATTTTATGCACTTAACTTTATGCAATTCTAAATGGATTTTGAGCCAGAAGTAAACATATTACGTGTTTTAACCAGAAGACATTGTTCTGAATTTTAAGTCATGTCTTTCTTTTTGGATCATCCTCCTCAATTTTCTAAACATCTGTTTCAATGTCACAAAAATGAATCCGTGTGTATTTTGTGGATTTGTTCTGGCTCAGACACATCCTTCTCAGTTTTCACCTTCTGATTTTTTTCTTCACTTTCTTTTCAAGTGTAGACAGGAGCAGAGAAGTGTCAGCATGGCAATGTGCTAAAAACTCCTAGTGTGCGTTAAATTGAAAGCTGGTTGTGTTGCGCCTTGAGTTTCTCTTCTACAAGTCATACTGACCAATCTAGATCCAAACGCAGCACACTAGGTGTTTGTTATTCATGAAACACATGCAGTAGGAGTTGGTGAACCCATTAAAAAGTGAGACATTGACCTAAAACATTGTTTTTTCTCACAAACATAAAGAAATGTCTTTAGTTTAAGTAAAAGAATAACATTATTTAGCTAATCAAGCCAATACAAATTATGGCAAAAAATGGAAGAAAGCATTAGCTTGTTAGTGCCTGTGTGTATCAGCTAACTTATATAAATGTAGTTTCACTCACCGCATAAAGATGCCCAAAGACAATATTAGCCAAATAACAAGTTGTAAGCTATCTAAAAAGTCAAGACTTTTTAACAGGGTGCTCACTTTAAAAATGCTACAATTCAAAACACGTTTGGTAAGAGATATTTAAGAGGTTTTTATATCACTGAGTAATAAAACTCCCCTTATGAATAACTAATAAGCAGTTCAGAAACTAGTTTATAGTCCCGCAAACACTTCATAAATCAGTGGAATTAAGTGACCTGTGCATCTTAATAATTTTTAGTAGAAGGTATAAGAATATTTCATACCAGCAATGTGAACAAAAATGTTCATTTGAAGAGTTATGGAGGCATATTTAACTACAATGTCTTCTAGAAACGGTGCAACTATGATGTTCATCAGCTCCAACTTGGGCCTGGAATATGTTGTACTTCACTAGTATTTATGTGACATGTCACTGGAAATATTTGGTTCATAACAAAGTACTCTTGTACTCAAAAGTTTTAGAATTGCAAAAAACATTTTGGTGCTCCATAGTCCTCTCTATAAAGATTATAGAGTAAATGGCTGAACATTTGAACACAGTTTGAGATTCCTCTACGGAGAGTTGCATTTTGTGCAGATTTATGTATGAAAAACACAGTAATGTGTCCAAAGAAAAGTGTCATTTGTTTTTAATGCTAAACCTAAAGCTTAGAAAATATTGGCGTCTTCCTGTTTTACAAAGAATGACAACCAAAATTGAATTACTGCAGAGATTTGTCCTTCTCTTTTTCCTGTCTTCAAGGAGCTTTGAATTGAACTGAACAGATTGATGGGCCTTTTCGAGGGCAATTTAGTTGCTTCTCATTGTCTCTGCAGTCCATCCCCGTTTTTGTACTTCAGCTCTGTAATGAGGAGCGCAGAGGCTAACCTAATTGTGGTAAACTGTGTACTTAGCAAACTTAATCTGGCAGAGTGATATTTAAACAAACCGTGGGGGTGAACTCAGTCACGCTGATGATGGTTGCTCAGCTCATGACATGGCTCAGCATACGCTGTGGTTGAAAATACTCAGAACGATTAGTGAGACGAAGGTGAAGTTGTCATTGACTGGCTGTCAGAATCTGACACGGATTTGCAATTTCAACTATAATTTCATCCCACAGTCCTTACAGGATATTCTCTTTTGTTCAGGGAGCACATGGTCCTTTAATGCTCCTGTGCATTGATTTGTTAAAGATGCATAATTGCTTAATTACTGTGGTCTTTTGCTTAATGGCCCTGCTGGCAGTTTTGGTCCTGGATTCTGAGACAGTGATTTGCACCTTGTGCCTATTGGTTTCTAAAGAATCAATTATTTGCTAATCAAGAAAAAAAAAAATTGTAGAACACAAAACAACATCCTTGTTTTGTAGGAATCAACATACCCTGAATAAAACGTTGAATAAAGGTACAAACTAATCTTTCTGTTGCTGTAAGATCAATGTTTACTGAGAAAATTTAACCATTTAAAAAACAGGACTTAAAGTCTAAGATTTTAATTATTTAAAATATTCCGATATTCTGAATTACACAATGCTTAACGATTGCTTTTGACTTGGTAATTGGTAGGAATGTTGATTCTGTATGTTTAAATAACATTTAGTATAAAATCCAAAGTTAATACATAAAGCAAAATTATTTATTCTGTAGCTAAACTAACATATTCATTATTACTCAGTTGGATCAATGATATTCAGAGTTGTTTTGATTTTGACTCGTAGACCTAAATAATAAAATAACCAACAAATGTCTGCTTGATCCTAGGACCAAAAGAAAAAATTGTTTTAATTTATTTTTGCAATAAAATTTAGATGTGGCTTCTTTTATGTCATGATTAAAAATGTTATTTTCAAAATCTGTTTGTTTTGTTTATTACAATTAAGTCTTCTGACTGCATTTTCTCATCAATAGTTGCTCTATTTCTTTGACTTTATCCCATTCGTCTGTGTTCAAAGAATGACAGTAAGTTGTCCCGACACTTTTCTTTCATAGCAATTGAGGTGAAATGTTGTTTGCTCCACCCTCAGCTCAGCACATTTACAAATTCTGTTTAGTTAGGGTGCAAGCTGGTCATGTGCACTGCGTCAAACTTGGTGCGTTTCTAAGCAACAAAACACCTCCTAACATTGCTGTTATTTCTGAAAACTACGTCAAGATTTTCACACTTCCAAGAATATGTTCTCCGCTCTGAGGCTGCTTCATTAGACCAACAAGCAGTAAAATAATTCACTTTATGCATTTTAGTGAAAAATAATGAAAGAAATTCTTTAAATCCTACTTTGAGCTTAAAAGAATTTTGTTATCATGAAATAAACAAAACATCCATAAATACAGGGAAATAAACTGTTCAAACACATAAAATGTGTTAAAAAATTACGGTAAAATGTCTCATTTTGAGAATAAACATAAAATATTGAAAACTAAACTGTAAAACAGAGATTTCAGATTGCAGCAATTATTTATCATATAAACATCTGAGCAATAGTGCATATAAATTGCAGAGTGCTTCTACCTTTAAAGCATAAAAACATCACAGCTGTAATTGCAGCAACATTTTGAAATGGGTAGCATCACAAGTGTTTTTAGTTTTTTTTAATTTTTTGTTTCATTTTAACTTAATATAAATTACCGAAGCTTCTTTCAAAGCAACCACTCTCAGTTACTGCTTTGAACCAGGAAAGTGATTGAAAGAACCGTTTTCCCTCTTAAAGGCGAGCAAGAAGAGCTGAAGTCAATAGACGATTTCAGTCCTGGAGTCAAGCTTTTTCGTAGGCCTGGAGCAGCTTTGATCATCAGGACCAAGCTGGAGAGGTGAATTAAGACCACTCTCTTTTGTCATTTTCATTTATTAGGCTTCATTTTGAGGCTGAAGATGAAAAGTCTGACTTATTAGCATTTTTGCATTGTCAGAGCAGAAGTAAGCATGTTTTCAGATATACAAATGAACCTGTTTTGAAGATGACAGGAAGCAACAAATAAAAAAGGGCATGGATGATATTCCATTGATAATTATTGACACCCTTCAAATTAATTAAAAGCTCTTTCTCAATTACAAATTTGGGAGTCTCACATCTCTTAAAAAGAAATTGAAGAGCACAATCTAAGGACACTAGATAAAAAACCTCTAAATTAGATCCAGTTTCATGTTTGTTATTTTGATTTGACTCTATTTCTGTTTTCTGAACCATTTCTGTGCTGATTTGATCATATTTTGGATCATTCAAGAATTAAACAAGGAAATATATTGGTCAATCAAACATTTGCTGGTCGATTAAACACTTATTTTGGTCAGATCTCTCCTTACAGAACAGCTGGTTGTGCAAAAGGTAAAAAAGACATTGAACATTTGGACATGTGTATTCAAAAATGTAGAAACGACCATGTTAGGTTTGCCTGTAAAAATCATAGTGCATATACAACCTGAAATTTCACAAGTAAGCTAAATATCCCTAAGGTTTTGAGTAAAAATAATAAACACAACTGGAACGTTTGATGAAAATCTTAATTATGTTACCATCTAACCAAATGATTCCAGTTCAGATCTGAGTAGACTTTACCAAACATTTACTTCTGGTACCAAAAAGCTACTTTGCACATTCCTATCAAACAACCTCCAGAGTTTGGACTGAGTCTTGTGAGGTCTGTCCTTCTTTAGGTGTCAAGATGATTTTTGGTCTTGGTCCAGCTTTGTATGCCAAAGATTAAGCTCTTATTTTGTCGTCGTTCTGACTACACATAGAAACAACTTTACAGAAGTAGCTAATTTCTTGCAGCAATATTTTGACTTAAAGATGAATATTCATGTGCATTACTTGAACAGGTTATTTCTCTCATTTCCAGAATTTGTGTTAAAATACTTGAACATGAAGTTATTTTACCCTCTGAATAATATACTCAACTTAAAGGTGTTATTTTTCTACAATTTTCTGAAGCAGCAGATTAAATTGCTGCAGTCAAGGATAAATTTGTTTTAAGGCTTTTTCTAAACTTTTAAAAGGGGAACAAATAATTCTAGTAGTTGACATTAATTTAAAATCGAATGTCAACTATCTTACATGTTTTTCAAATAACCTTTGAATTTTACAGTTAAAAAAACAGTCTTATGGAAATGGATTGTCTGGGATCATTTTCTCTGTTGCAAGAAAGGACTTTCTATTATAGCTTCTATTGTGTCGTATAAGCTTTCTGAGGTTGATTACATGAACCACAAGCCTGTGCAATGCAATAATACTACTTGATTGCTGACGCATGGAAATGGGAGATGGGATATAAATGCTGGGCTTGTTTCTGTTTGGAAAGTTTTGTTGTTTCAAATGCAGCTAGCATTTGTCTTGAAAACACTAGAATAGCACAAAAACTAAAAGTTTCTTTTAGTAATTAGATAAATTTATGGGGGTGGATGATGAATACCCAAAACCCATTTGGCCACGTTTAGTTTATACTGGTTTTTCCAATATCGCAACATAAAAACAGTCCATAAAGTTTCTCCACAGGCACATTTACATTTCCCTGTGATAAGCCTGAGCCTAACATGACTTACTGGCAAAGCCCTCTTGTAATCCCCTTCCAATCATGTTTGATGCAGGCTTTTGAGTAAGGTGACAACAAATCAACTCAAACTTTGATCTCTATTGATTTCCCCTATATCTGTTTTGTGATTTCTGCTCAGACTGTTAAAAGATCCCCAGACATGCATATAAATAACCATATCATCGGCTAAGCTGGCTCTAAGAGTTTTGCCTCTAGTAGATGGATATAACATTGTGGCAGTGACGGAGCTGGGAATCAGTCATCCTTAGTTGAGATACAGGCCACCCTCAAATGAAAGTCTGCCAACCAGCACACAACCACATCACTTTTTTTCACTCTGGAAATTACACAGAAGACCAAACACACATCATCTTATCACAAAATCCATTCTGTCCTATGAACTGTGCATATCGAGATGTTACAATGGAACAAAATAACATGAACTGATTGAACTGATGATGATGTAGTTTTTTCCTTGCTAGTGAGGTTCACTGTTATCCTAAAAGCATTAAACAGATGCTGCTAATCCACTCTGTCACTCAGGGTTACACACACACACCCACTAATGGAAAAAGGTTCATCATATGCTTGAGATCAGACCTAATACACCAGTGTTAGTAGTCCAGTTTTATAGTATTGTAACCAAAAGGACAAATTATTTCAATGTTTTATTTTTCTTTCCACAAGGTTTTTCCTATTTGAATTAATATATGTAAAACTTTTTTCACTGTCACACCTTTATTCCCTATCAATAATAATAAAAAACATTATTTTGTTGCCTTAGCAAACTCAAAATGAAAAGCAATGCATGCAATTTTTTAACAGGAGTTTGTTTTTACCTTTAGAAACTCTTTACACAGGTGCTGTGAGAGCAAAATGAAATGTATCTTAATTGAACCAAACAGAATGTACTCTGAAATTAGTTTCTAGTTTTTCAATATAAATCTCAATTATATCAGTGACTTTACTTGTGAATTAGAAAATTTATCAATGAAACACAAATTAAGTTGCAGGCTGTTTTGAGTCTGCAGCACAAACACACTGTTAAGCACACAATAAGCCTTGAGCCTTAGCTCAGGATGCAATTTTTATGTTTGTAGCTCTTATTGTGAAAGGTTTTAAAGGAAGTTAATTATCAGTTAAATTAGCTAAACTACGGATTCATATCTGACTGTTATATTAGCAGTTCTTCTGCGTATAGGCACACCTTGGTGCAATGCTGAATATTGTCAAATTTTATATTGCTAGGAAAACTTTTTTAAGTCACATATCTTAAAATTAACTTATTTTGCATTAACATTAAGACAGATTGGATGGAGAAGTCAGACGGCATGCATAAAACACTCTTATACATTTGTGCAGACATAAAAGAAGCATTTCAAAACTGTTATTAAAGCTGAAAATTCACCAGATTTAGATGAACTTAAAGCAGAAAGCAAAGTTTTATCCTAACATGGTTTAAAGAGAGGAAATTAGATTGTGATAGTTTCCACAACCAGGCATATAGCATAATTTCCCCAACATACTCAGAGAAGCTCTCGTTTATATACAGAGCTTATAGATTCCAGGTTTTTTTGCTTTGCTTTAGTCACTGCTAGTGATATTTGCATCTCTAAAAATTCTCCGGGCCTCAAGCTGAGTCACCCCTAAAGTACCTTGACAGAGGGAGTAAACAAGCCTGCCTCCGTTCATCAAGGTAATCTTGTTTACTTGGTGGACAGCATACTACCACAGGGATAAAGGCCTATGAGCCAGATACTGTGATCCCTGATCTCATCTCTTTAAACTAGATATAACAAGCTTATTATGATTTTCTGTCATTTTGAATGTTGCAGTTTATCGTCTCATTGAACATGGAGGTATTAAATATTAAGTGTTCCATTTTAATCAAGTATGAGCTTAAAATTGTCTGATGCATAAGTTTATTTAAATTGTAAAATCATTTACTGTACATGGACTCCTTTTAGACTTTAAAGGGCTGACATAAGCATGCTGAACCCGGTTCTGGACCCAGACTGGGCCGGGCTCTGCGGTGCAAAAAGACCTTTTTGTGTCCAATAGCTGGACAGAAAACTTTTGAGGACATTCCTTCAATGCAAGATGCTAGAGCTTTTTTTAAAATTATTTTTCCCACTTATAGACTTCTTCCATTTCTGCTTTTTTGCCACATTTAACTGTTGCAGACCAAGGTAATTTATTATTAAATAAATGATCATTTTGTTAAGGGAGAAAAGCTGTCCAAACCAACCTGGCTGCAAATGAAATAACACGGTTTTGATTAGCTAATGTTTTTGTGAAAGCTAAGTTTATTTTCTCCTACCTTCACCCAAGCCTGGTTACTGCTAAACTTGCAGAATAAAGAAATAACTTAAATTTAACATCTAGGGTATGTTGCAAAATGTCAAACAGCAACACCTCGTATTCTGATTTAAAGAAATTCAAGAACAGATGATAAATTTTTGCACTGATAAGTTTTGAATGTTTTGAAAAAACAAAATCTAATGTTTTGGGACTATAAAACCTTTAAGAGCTTCTATGCATTAATTAGGGATACATGAAGCATTGATTGTACTCAGAAGTAGCTGGTCCTAATGACTGATCCAGGAAGACATAAAATAACCAAGAACATTTAAACCAATAAATCAATTATCAAACACTGATTCCTGGACATCTGGTAAATCTCTGAAGAAATTTAATGACATATTTTAAGAGTCTCTTCCACTAAAACCTAAACATTTCTGAATGTATTATAACCTGACATTTCCTCTAAATTTTAAACTTACAGATAAAGTTCTTCAGGAGCAACTAGTGGCAACATATTGATTTAGAAACTGTCAACTTTGATTATGCCTGTATGGTGAACATGATTTAGTAAATTTCCTCTTGCTTGGTGATACTTGGAGAAAAATATATGTGTTGTAATTACTTTAGCAGCATTCTGTAGAAACTACCCCCTCACTGTTGTAATTTGTAAATGACTGCCTCCTCATGAGGGGAGATTACCATTCACAGTCATCTCTGTGATTCATAATTACTCTCACAGTGAGCAGCCATGAAATGCAGGGGGTGAGATTTTCATTTGTGTCAAAACATGGTACCAAATTCAACCTCGCCACAGCTGCTGAAGTCTATGTTTTACCTCCTCAGAACTTGATTCAAACCTTTTACTGTGATGAACAATAGACAGACTGTTGTGGTAGACGAAAAGGTAGGAAGGAATATGAAAATTATTGAGTTGTTGTCACAAAACAGAACTGACAAAAAATATGAAACAATCCTCAGTTTCAAGTTTCAGTTTTTCCAAGTGCTGCATGCTTTTTAGTTTTCTTATTTGTTCCATTCTTGCATGGCAGTTTTTGTGCCTTTATAGGATTTAAAGTTCACCGTCAGTCAATATTTTCAGCAACTGAGTGGAGTCAGGAGTAAAACCTTATTATGTACAACAGAACAATGCTTCGGGGTGACAGCAAAGGGTGAAAGACAGAATATGGCAACTAGATGGAATTGGGTAGAAATGGAACAGCGTGAAATGTTTCAAGATCATACAAGTGTCAGACATCTTATTTCACAATCCTGGATAGATCCAGTCAGGTTTTTTAAAAGCCGAGTGGCCAGTCAACAGTATCCTACACCGTTTTTCTTACAATTTGTCGAACAAAAACAGCAGAGGAATTGAAGTAATGATGCAGAGAAGCATATTGCACATTTACAGTGAAATGGGAAGCTTAAAATATCTTCACTGTTGGACTAGTGGGAGGCAGATGGTGATCGTTGTGGAGACCTGTGCACATAGAGATCTGCCTTATGTAGAACTATAGCAGATATAGCGTTAGAAAGAGGCAGCAAGCTGGTTTCCAAGGAGGGCTTCATTTCTTTTTACTTGCGAATACACAGCAGCAATAATCTTTGAATGCATCATTACTCTACTCCCGATTCAAAATTTCTACTATCTTGATCAGTCAGGCAGTAAGTAGAGGATGAGAGCAAAGAGCTCTGACTTATCTATTTATAGATTGCCATAATTGGGCGCTTCATATCTAGGTCGCTAAGCACACCTGTGACTAAAGAATGTCACTATGAGGATTTGCATGATGAAAAGAGACATGCAAGAGAGCACTGACACCTCATCATGTTCAACTAAAGAAAGAAAAAGCTCTCAAGTGAATTATAGACAACTATGAACTTATTTTCTGTAGGTATCAGCTGTAAATAAATTAAGCCACCTGCTTTTCCCAAACAAACTCAACAAAAGATCCAGTTTATATTGGGGAAAATTTGAACCCACTCTTAGTTCTCTGTAGCTGCTTTCTGTGGATATAGGACATTTTTATGCAAATGAAGCACAATGCAAAGCATGCCATTTTGTGTCCTATTTTAACCTTGCAGCATTTCTTCATTCACACACACATAGATATTCATTGTGAGCTCAGGTTTGGACTCCTGAAGCCAGACAAAGATAACCTAAGTAAGTAGAAGCTTGAGTAGTTTTGGCGCAAAAAATGCTTTTTCTGAGAAAAGAAAGAGGTAGAGAACCTGTTTGAATAATGATAATGGTGTTTCTCTGTTTGACGCAGAATAAATGTTATAAACACGCTGAAAAAACAGATGGATAAGTGAGACATAAGGGTGGACACTTGCTGTTTTAATGAATAGCTAGAAATACACAGAAAGAATTGAAACAGTTTTTTTTGTAGAAAAGTGGTGTTTCACTAAATTAACTGTATTTATGTTCATAGTTTTTAAAACATAGCAAATATTGATTTACTTCTTTACAAAAATATGAAGATAAAAGATGAGACAAAAGACATAGTTCACATTTTTAACAAAACAAATAAATAGTTTAATGGTTTTATGAAGCTCCACATCCTATTTTATTTATTTTTGATTAAACAAAATAAAAAAAATAGTTTTCATGAAAACAGAAAAAAGAAAAACAAGAAATTCACCTAAAAAGGAACATGGCTTAAAACGTTTTTGAACATCTACCTTATTGTTTCTCTCATTTTGTCATTCTCCCTCCGTATCACTAAATAAGATACCAAGATTTCAACTTTTGTAACATATAACCTTCTGCACAAGTTGCAGAATCCCCTTGGTGTCAGTCAAACCTGGACACTGGATTATCAGAAAGAGTCATGATTCATCTGCACTTCTCTAACGTCCAGCAGCATTTTGTTTTACACCAATGCATATGATATGATGATTTAAGGTTTGCTTGCAGCAGCTCTCAGCTCATTCCATTAAACTCTCTACAGACTGTTCTTAAGTTAATTTGAAGGCCACATAATGTTTGGACTCCAATATCTGCAGAAAAGTAAAGTGGTGAATTCTGTGCACTTATTCTCCATAGCATCCACTGACCTCGCTCTATGACTTCATATGGCCTACCACATCATGGCTGATTTGCTGTCATTTCCATTTTGTCATAATACCCCCAACAGTTGACTGTGGACTATTTTATAGCAGAGACGTTTCAAGACTGGACTTATTGTACAGGTTAAATCCTACCCAAACTCCAGAGAGAAACCTGCTTGGTTTTTTGAACCCATCTGTAACGGTGGAAATTCAATGGCTAATTGAAAATTCCTGGCAGCATAGCATGTACATAAAAACACACAGTCATCCAGGTTGCATATGAAAGGAGGTACATGTGTGCATGCTTTTGTGGGACTTCACCATTGAAGCATCTGCTTCCAGCTGCTATATCTTTGGCTCTGCTTTTTGCCTCATCTCCTTTCAAAGACTAGAGAAACCACTCTTTTTTTGATTGGCAGGTTAAACTCTTCAAGGTCAATTCACTCTCTTCCTCTGCCTCTCACTATAGATTATTGTGGTAATATCTCCTGTTCTGTCTCCTTCCCCCTCTTGACTGATTCTCAGTTTACACTCAGATCAAGAGATTGTGTCCTTGCCTTGTCGTCTGGTTCCTAAATAAGCGCCTGCATAATTTGTTGAGCATCATTATTGTTTCCCTGCATGTTTATCAAGGGGTAAAGAGAAGTGTTCCTGGTGATATAGGCAGAATTTCTTCATGTGAACTGTTTTTATGTTGGGCTTCGGACTAGTTTTATTTTAGAGTAAAATGAAAGTTGCTTCCTGGGTTGTAAATGTCTCCACAAATGTCTACTTTAAGTGTGAGTGATGAAGATGGAAACTATCTATGCAGACAGCTGCATGGAAAATGATTGCTGGACAAAGAGAGAGAGAAAAATCTCCACACAAAAAGAGAGGAATGAAGGAAAATTGTTACTATGAATCACAGTATTTTGTGGTGAAAGCTGATGAGCAGAAGTATTGGAGGAGAAAATGTGAAAACACAGCAGGAAACCAGTGCCGTGTTCTTTGAAGCTTCACAAAGGAACTTGCGCAGATGGCTGCCAAGACCCACAAAGGCAAATGCTCGGCTTCAAGCGGCTAATATCACGATGACTTGCACATTGAGTTCTGATCATGTTATTTGTTTAAACATGCATATTTCGCAACTCATTTTTGAACGATGATGCATCATTGATTTGTGCACATGATTGTGATGGCACTCGCTGTCACCACAGGCCGCAAACTCGAGATGTGATTTACAAGTGAGGACAGCTGGAAAGGCTGTGAAAGTCTGTGCAGATTTAGCAGCCTGAACGAACCCTACATACAACGAATACCTGCCACTGACACAAAAAATAGCCTCAGTTTGCTGTGAAGCAAAGCTGTTCTAGAGCTGATAACAAAAAGAAGAGTACCTATTAGTGTTTCTTCCTCCTTTTGATGTACAATGACGGTATGTCGACAATAGTTAATATGTAGCCGTTTAGGTCTATTTAATGCTTTGTTCTGGTGCTGAGATGGTGAAAAAAAGTATAACAGATATTTTGTTTTCTTTTAAAGACTTGAAGATAACTGTTGTTTGTTAAAGCACTATATTTTGCAAGGTAAATACTCTGTCTTGCAATCTTACTTGTAATTTTAAATGTTAGTTAATGGAAACCTGTTTAGAAAAGCCTAGTTAAACAGAAATGTTAGTAGCTTTCCAAATTAAGATGACAAATATTGTGTGAAAAGAAAACATTTTGAACACAAATATACAAATGGAAATGTGAAATTGTTCTTTGACTTTTGAAAGTGCTCCTCTGCTTGAAGTTATAGAAACACAATTTTTATACGCAGTGTCTGGAAAATGTATGCAGATCTATAGATAGATTGTTTATTCATACAATATGTGCCAGGAAAACTGATCCACATTTTCTCTAAGGGGAACAGAACCATCTTTTGACTGCAGAATAGATCCGCCTGTGATTGTATGAACCATTCTATCTAGAGAGGAAGACTATATGAACTATTTGCTTGAAAGTCTGTTCCTACATGCACATTATTAAGACTTTAAAAAGTTTCAGTTTGGTAAATCTAATGCATTTTTTATAATAAATGCTGTTGGATAGATCCAGTAGCTCTACTAGGTTGATTTAAAATTATACAGCCTTTGGAGAGAATGTAAAGCAAATGAGTGAAGACTTTATGTGTACAGCTCTGAAGAATACACTTAGATCTGTAAAATACACAATTTTGCCTTGTAATTTATCTTGTTTTATACTAAATTTAGTATGTAAATACTTTAACACACTCCTACATTAATATTCCATTATGTACTCGAACCTCAGCTTGACACATAGTGCTTTTAAAGTAAATCCATTGACTCCGCCCTCCTGTAGTCAAATCTGTATTCAGCCACCAGTTCTGGTTCAGGAAGGGTTCAGTGCCTATTTACTAGGGTATTGTGAGTGATTCTGGCCTTGTTAAATCCCATTTTGTTTCGTGCAGCGTGGAGGTTGGCCTCCTCCAGGCATGTGAAGGTGGAGGATGAGGCCGGCACACTGACTGCGTGAGCCAGAGAGCGGTCCAATTTTTCATCCTTATTGCCCGTGACATATCCAAAGTGGCAGAGTGCCGTCCACGGAGATACAAAAGATGGGCAAAAGGGAGGAAAACGTGGAAGTGTGCAGCTCAGATGGATTGAGGGGAGTGGATTTCCATTTCCGTCTCTACACTTCTGAGCAGGGCTCCAATTTCCTTGGCTAAGAACAATGCAGCTCACCTGTGTCTATTAGGGGAGATGAAGTTAGTTCTGCTATTCCATAACGTACTTCCTCTGGGCTTGTTGTGTAGGTGTACAAAGTGTTGAGCTCCATTAATTCATGTCATTTATGTCAAAACCATTTGTTATTTTAATTATATGTGATTCAGTTGTTGTTGGACAGCAATTTGCAATTATAAAATCTCTATCTGACATGTTTTGTTATCTTAATTCCAACCTTTCAGACTCTCACATGCAGGCAGAACAGTTCTAGTCGCCAAGGGCAGCATCAAGGTTACCTGTGGGGGATGTGCTTTCCTTGAGTAGCTGGGACATCACACAGCTGGGAAAATTTTCCTCACAGAGAGATTTCCCCTCTCACTTTTCTTTCACTTTCATTCACGTAGCTGAGATTAAGATCTCTTGTTGTAATTATTGCTTTGTGAAGCGGCCTAATTCTGCCAACATGATGGTATCACGCGATCAGGTGCAGCGGAGGGTTTCTGCCACCAGCTGCTCATGTCCTTTGCATGTTTTAGTGGGTAGCAGTGAAAGGCACGGTTATGTGATATGTGCTCGATGATCGACTAGTTCCTGGAAAACTGCCAGTGCCTTCACTTTTTCCTTTGCCCTCCCCTCTGTAGCATATGGGAGTGAAGGAAAAAATAGAAAATCAACACCAAGCAAAAGAAAAACAACAATAATCCCCTTGGGTATTGGGGATTTTTACAGCTCCAGCTGTACAATAAGGGCATCATTCAACCTTTGCAACCAAGAAACATATGGCTGTCAGCCTCCCCACACACAGGTGCTTGACAGACAGTCAATTCTGCTTAACGAACAATTGTTATGTACTGCATAGCAAAGTGTGGAAATAAGCAGACTGTGTCCATTAGCACACAAACATGCTCTACTCGACGAGGTGCTGTCAGTAAAGGCTGGTAGGCATAACTTGGCTTCAGCCAAAAAACGGCATTTCTAGTATTTCAGACTGCAATCAGTAATGTATTCAAGGTAATTGACCAAATTATGTCTTCACATCTAATCATCCGTGTTAGGTTAATGAACTTTAATGAATATTATACTGATTAATTTTTCTTTTTACATATAAAGGATGGATTTGCTAACATTTTCTGTCAAGAAACCCTGTACACTTTCTTGACTTAAAATATTTGTTTTAGAAATATGTGTTTTATCTGTTACGGAAGTGTTCATTGCCTGTTCTCTAACTTCTAATAACCTAAATTAGTGTTTTCTAAGAATTAAAATAAGAAATACTCTTTTCCATTCATTACTTAATATCTAAAATTCAATTTGGAAAAACAAAGAACTGGTGTTGGCTCATCACTAGACATGAAAATGTAGGACTTGGTGTCACAAAGTGTGGGACCTAAATAGTGAGCCTTGGAGAACTCCATAGTTTAAAATGTAACATTATATGGCAAGACGCGCTTTTTCTATGCATCAATTAGCTGTAATATTAAGTAGTTTAAATGACACATGCACTCAAAGTGTGATTCAATATTTTTTCCAATAATTAATCAAATTAATAACAAAACTCAAAGGAAAGCGTCTTCAACTGTCTCGTCTGTTTGTTGATATCAATCATTTTTGATATCACAAATTATTGTTTTAATCTGATATTGCAGTTATGAACAAAAACCTATGCTTACAGTGGACACATTAAAAAAATGCACAACTGTCTGTATTTCAATTCTTTAGCCACTTTTTTGAATATTATAGTGACCTGAAGAGTGTCGGGGGAAAGTTTTGTTTGAATTGGCAGCAGAAACTGGAAATAGAAGTGGAACATATCATCTCTTGTACCAGTGGACAGGCGACCTTGTTTCTGTTCTAGGAACCGGAAACTTCATGAATTTGCATTTATCTCAGATGAAATTATGATTGATTTCATAAATCAGATCTGGTGTCTCCTATTCTCACTGTTTCATAATCAAATCACTCTTTCACTGTTTGTAGCTTAAACCGAGGCAGGTATGGTATTAAAAAAAAAATCTTAGTATTATAATGTGATTTGCTGCAAGAAAAACAGAATTGCATCTGCACAGTCGTGATCCACAGAGGGATTATGCTTTGTTTTTACCAGAAGCCTTTTCCTGAGCGAATGAATTCATTCACTTTGATTTAGTGGCTTTTCTTGGCAGGGTGACTGGATAATTGGTTATGGTCAACTCTCATAAGGTTTACTAAAACAATGGCAGGTGTTCTGATGAGAACAAGCAGAGATTTATCATAAAGGTTTTGTGTGAATGGGTCTGATAAAAATGGAAATCTTCTAGTGTGTTTGGGAAAAGCAGATTATTACCTTTCAGACATTATGCTATTTCCTTTGGGGAGTCAACGTCTTGTTTTGCGTGTTTTGATTTTGTTTAGTGTCTATATGTTGTTTCCACATGTTTGAGGCAACATTGAAATGTCAAGGTGATGCACACATGCTTGTGGGTTTGGGATTTTATCTTGCTGTTGCAGTTTATGGATCTACCAAAGCCATAAAGAAATAAATTGCGTGTTAAAATAGTGGCTACAGATTTCATATTGTGTTTAGTGAGCACATGATCGCATTTCTGCATGGGATTTGTTATTGGCTATGTTTTATATATGTCAGTTTAGGCAGAAATATGAGATTTGCTCAGCTGTGGATCGTGACTTTCAATCCTGTGTGGGAGATGCTGCTACTCCCACTCATCCCCCTCCCTTCCTGTCGCTCTTTTGTCTCACTCCAAATTCTCTTTAACTTCACCTCATTTCTCTCTTAACCTGCTCTCTCAACTATAACATGTATATTAAATTAAAGGTCTTTGGTTGGTTGTATAGAGAAAACTCAGAAAAGCATTAACAGTCTTGTTGTTTGAGTGGATGCTGAATGAGATGGAGGTCATTGGGTTATAAGATCATAGAAAGTTAGTAATCAAGCATTATAGCAACGTGTTTCCTCTTTCAGCTTTTCTCTATCATGCTTGTATAAATGCATACGACTTTACTCAGCGGCTATTGTGCAGTAATTAATAGACTTGCATTGGTTATTGATATCAATTTTACTAAGGTATAAAATGTTTTATTTACTGCTGGTCAGCTGGCTGAAAGAAGACTGCTACACTTTCCATCCCTTCCAAGAAAGACAAAGTTGACAGGAATAATTACACTTGCATAAAATACCCAAAACTAATATAAATATATTATATTTAATTACAGCTGGAAACTAAAAGTGTCATAATTTCAGGCTGGCTATCAGTCTCTTTACTGTTTCAGTAAAAATAAAAACCTTTAATTTCAGTAATGTTCTGTAATTACCGTGATAGAGTAAATGTAATACAGGTTGTGCTTTGGCAGTCTCATCGAGGCCAATGCCTAATTCTGTATGAGATTGTCAAACAATGACACAATCCTGAATGTCCCACTTGAAGAGCTTTGCTTGAATAACAGCTTAGCAGAAGGCCATTAGAGCTTTGGGTTTGTTTTTAAGAAAAACCGTGTGATACTTTATCAGCAATAGTTTGATAAAATGTAGGTTAATGAATGAGATAGTCCACCTTCTAAAATTGGGGTGAGGACCCAACATGTGAGAGTGGGTTCTTGAGATCTTTTTGATAATGTCAAATAGAAGCATGTGTGTTTTTAAAAGTAGAGTAAAAGTGGAAAAAACAAAGTAGGACTAGATAAAAATAAAAGCAACATTGATTCTGATTTTGTTGCCGTTGTACAACCTTTTATGTTTCTCAGTGGCAATCCTTGTGTCCTCAACCAAGAGTTCGTCATGGCTCTCTTATATTTTTATTTTTTGAATCAGAAGCTAGAAAGTTTGAGAACCACTGACAGTGCAGTGTGAATGTAAACCACACCAGCTGAAAATGTAACAGAGTCCAACTGAGTCTACCAGACTGTCAGGTGTGAAAACACCCTTAGTTGAAGGATTAGTTTTTACTATTAGGTTTGCTTCAAGAGATAGTGGTGTGTCACAAAAAACATGACCAAACCTGTACAGCTCAGACAGCAGGCAACTACAGTCCATCTTTAAGAAGAAATATTGCGACTCTTTTCCATATGCAAAAACAAAGGTTTGTTTCAAAGTCTCACACTTAAAGTTTATTCAAAATGTTTAAACTATAATACAACACATAAAGTGATACCCCACCAAACAGATAATATGATGAATGTGGTTTTCAAAGTAATCAAAAGTGTTGGGGTCAGTCAAGAGAGAAGCAGAACTTCTTTCTGATGATGGTGCAAAACAAATTTTGCATTGTCTGGCATTTCCATCTATCTGACCTTGGATGTTCTTTATGGCTGGACAGTAACGGGGTTGCTAAGGTAATTCAATTAACAAACCCTCAATGGGCAATGGTAATTACTCCTCACTAAATCCACACTAATCTCCCCTCTGAGTCTCCTTTCACACACTCGGCCTGAGGCACTTTAACATGCAACGCTGACTCCTCAACTCTGTCCCAAACAGGAGCCATCCAGAAGACACGCAGTTTCTATCTGCACACAAATCTCCAAATCCATCAGGTGTGTGTGCTTTTGTTTCCACCCTGCCTCATATATTTGCTGTCCAAATCTCGACAGTCATCAGTTCTGGTAAATCCCCCTCACTCTGCTCTCTCTATCTTATGTGTGTGAATCAATGGGGATCTAAGGTCAAAGGTGCTTCTCTTCTCTCCAATTGGAGGTCATAATTATCACTGCAGACATGACTCAGATGTGACCTGTGAGTAACTGGAGTTTGAAAATGAGGAGTAGAATAGGAAGAGAGGAGATTATGTGTCTCTGATCATGTTAATTGGACCTTCCACCAAAAACACCTGGATTTATTAAAGTATGTCTCAAAGTACTTCATTCAATTAAATTTTGTTTTCGAAATTCCCACGCTACGATGTAATGACACCAGGATGGTTTAAAAAGATTCCAAAAGAAGTTCAACTGTACAGAAACAGACTCAATATGGTTAAAAGCTGGTTATTGAATTTATTCAGAATAAAGGTTGAGAGCAGCAGAATTGTCACATAATCACTTTTCGAAGTTGTGTTTTAATAAGCAATTAATATGTCTGAGATGTAGTAGATAATTTTAAAAAAAATTCGGATTAATTATGTTTTTCAAGAAGAATAAAATGTGCAGTTGAACAAAGATGCTGAAGCAAAGCAATAGTCTCAAAAAGAACTCAAAAATGAAGATAAAACAACCTTCTAAGCCACATGTGTCAAACTCGAGTCCTGGGGGCCAAATCTGGCCCATCATAGCTTTTTATGTGGCCCTCTAGATTCTAGACTAAACATTAATTCTGGTTAAACATAGTTAGCAATCAATTTAATGCAGTTTTTATCTCTTTACTGCCTAATTATTTCAATTAGTTCATCCAGTTTCTTGTGAGATATTGTGGAAATTCACACAAAATCAACAAATCCCTGCATTTTTTCCCACTAATACATAATTGGGAGTTTATTGCATACTTTTTCCAAAAATTGTGAAAAACTTTCTTACTTGTACTAAACAGCTGCCTCAGCCTTAATTGATATCAGATTATAGTTCATGATCTATATAAAAACATTGCATTTACCATCATAAATAAGCGAAAAATATTTCCAAATTAGTACCAGAAACACTTTGATTTTTAGTGCAAAAAATCACAAAAACAATCACAAAATCCTGGAGGGACTGAAAAGATGTTCAACAATATTACTTAATTTTAAAAATTCATTGATATTTTAAAAGTTTATCAATACATTTTGGCACAACCAGCCGTTTAAGAGCATCCATGATCTTGATTTGGCCCAAAACGAAAATGAGTTGACATCCCTGGTCTAAGCGATGAAAAAACATCAAATAGTAGACAACATTTTCGATCGAAAACAAAAGGGTTTCCAAGCAACTCAAGAAAGGTGTACTGGGAGTGTATCAGGCCCCCAAGGGACCACTAGCGAAATTTGGTTTTGGGGCCCTCTAGTTCTGCTAACAATGTGGACTGGCATTTATTGGCCAACTGATTTATTTTTCGAGACATTGTTTTGCTTACTTAACTTCTGACCGGAGCTTTGGACATGTGGATGCGCTCTGCACGTTGCACAGCAGCTCATGTTACCGGCAAAGCATGCGGTACCTACCACGGCCACCAGGGGTCCCCAAGAGCAATTTTATTTTTTCTTACCAATAAAATAATGATTTCTATATACATTATCAAATATATATTACTGTAAAAACAAATTACTTTATAGTGAAATTGTGTGTTTTTGATATAATGACATAGAAATTATTACTAAAAAAAATTAAATAAAATCAGCTCCACTGAGGGGCCCCTTAGTGGCCACTAAGGCCCACCCAAGGCGGCTGCTTAGTTTGCTAATGCCTTGGGCCGGCCGTAGGTACCATAAAAGATCATTTAGATTATTTAGTTGCTCGTTTCACCCAGAAAAAATCCAGGAATGTGTAAAGGTTTGTAATCTTTGAATGTCATAAAACCAGAGAAAAACCTTCAAATATATGAAGAACAGTGGTTGCTGGAGGTTCTTAGAAAGACAAATGGTAACATTTACGGTGTTTGCAGGTGAAATCTTCTGACAAAGGTTAATAGAATAAACATTGAGTCTCTTAAAAAGTCAGCTGCTAAAAAAGATAAAATGGGTGGAAAACAACCCTCCCCTGGGCTTCCTATTCGCCACTTCAGGATGAATTTTGGATTTTAACCAAACATCTGTGAGACGTCCGTGTCATTGGAAAGTATCACTGACCCCAGCAGGTGTTCTGCGTGTATCGCTGCAGTCTGTTTGTTTGTGTGTGTGGGTGGGGAGTTTGTGTACAGTATGAACCTCATGCATGCGAGTGAGAGCAGCCGGCTGGTGGTGAAAAGCTGCACCTGCATGCATTGAGAAGAGTTCTCTGAATAGCTCCATATTTGAACAGCCACTTGTCTACAGATAAAGCTGTTAGTGATTCGTGGCAGCTTCCTGCCTGCGGTTGAGAAGGGTGCAGGGGGGGCATGTGGAGGAGAGAATCAAAAAAAGACTGAGAAAAAAGAGATGAAATGAGAGCATTAGCTGTAATTACGGCTTCTTTTCTCCATTTGAAAGTGCATTTCTCTGTTTCCAAGAGAATTAGTTCTGGATACTCTGGGTGGGTCAAAGCAGCGTTACTGTGAATCAAGTGAGAACAGTGTTGCTTCTAAAGTAGTACAACATTTACATGTTATTTATGACCTTTACTGTTAATTTTTTTATAACTAAAGGTGCCACAATCACATCTACAATGGCAGTTTTAAAGAGTCCATCTTGGCAGTTGAGCAGATTACACCAACCCTTCATTTTGTATCATTAGACCAGTCTCTCAATTAATGCATCACATCTTGTCAAGACATGCTGATCTCTGATTTGGTTGTTCTTTCTGGTTTCCTCTTATGAAGAGGTGCACCATGTGATTTAAGGTGGATTTTGTCACTTAAACTAATCGAGTCAGAATAGAAAAGTGGAGAAGCAGTCCTACAAGTAATTGAAACTTCTTTCCAACTAACTTGCTATTAATCAAGTCTGGAAATGGACATTTGACAAATGTTTAATTATGTTTAAACATTTGTCAATTTTAAAGTGAGAAGTTTACCAGTGTGAGAAGATGTTCCTTCCACAAAAATGATATAGCAAGAACACATTTTACACATAATCATGCACATTAAACTGTACTTGCGTTCATTTTAAATATTAAGGAAAATTTTAAATATAGTACATTATATTTAATTTTTCAGCCATTTAGCATTTACAATTTTCAAAAATTAGTAATCAGTTAACAACGCAGTTTGTGAAACTGCTTTGAAAAGATTACTGCCGACTCTTGAATGTTTTCTATCATACGTTGAATAAGACCAGTAATTTGCTGTGTCCAGAGTTGACCTCTGCAATGCTCCTGACATTTGGGAAATCGTCCTTTCGTTCACCTATTTCCTTTTATTCTGCTGGTATTTTTTCCTTCTAAATGCCATTTCAACCTGTTCAGTCCCGTTCTACTCTGTTAATCTATCCATTTTCATCTTCCTTTCTTCTTCAATGGAAGTCGGCCATTGATGAGTTTCCAACCTTTGTTGGGTTCACATTTCCTGTCCATTTCTTTTGAAACTAAGTGTGTCTCCCATCACATGGCAAAAACACTCTTAGAAAGTTTTCAGTTTTCATAACAAGAAGAAATGTGGCCCCTGATGCTGTACTTTTGAGGGGTAGAAAATATTTTCACAAAGGCCACATTGCACTCGTTTAGTTACTTGTACCAAAATAAGTTTTGAATATTTATGGAACCATAAAACTATGAAACATAAAGCCATACTTGAAGGGATTAAAATAAATTCAGCATTGAAAACATTTCCTGTTTCTAAGAAATCATTGTGAAGCAATGGCCAGTTGCTGTTAGCATGACTGCCTTTGACTAAAAAGACAATATTTTAGAAGCCTCCTCTACTTTTGAATATTTTGTGTAGCAATACGTCAAGAAGGTTGTAAAAAAAATTAACCAGTGGCAGACAAGGTTCTGTCTATTTATTCCTTTATTCAGCAAATCTGAAAATGTTGCTTATTTTGTTGATAGTTTTTGATTAAACCTTATTAAAGAAGCTTGCATCACTCCTATTTTAACATTTTAACACTGACTATATGCTTTAAAATTCATTTTACATTCATTTTAAAGCTCAATTCTGTGTTACTGAATTGCTAAAGCATCATACTTGCTCAGATTCCCATACCAAAAGTTACTCTTAGTCAGGAGAACCAAATGCACGACTCACCATATTGAGCTCTAGTTACAGTAGTAAAGCGCTGGGATGTGTTGAACAGACTCAGATATTTTCTTTACATGGTTGCACTCCTTCCTGCTCTCATTAGGGTCTAGCTATAAGACGACTGAGCCACAAATTTGCAGTGGGCGCATCACTCGACCGAGTAATGGAGCTGCTCCAAAAATCTACAGAGCACAGCACCTATAGCAGCAGGGAGGCAAGGCTTATTTAAAGAAGAGCAAGCTGTGTGGAGTCCGGGCAGAGTGCTGGTTGGCAATCATTAACAGAGACGCGCTGTTTGCTTTGTCTCTGTCCAGACTCTGTGTGTCTGTTAGCGTTTGTCTCTGTGTGTGTTTCCGTAGTCAAAATGAGCATGTAGCTCACTATGCAATAACAACCTGGATACTTTATTTATATTCTTATATCATGTCATATCAGCATTAATGCATCTAAAATTAGCAATGATTGATAATAGAATCGTCTGGTACAGTGCTGGTTTAGATATTTCTTGATCAACATTGGTAATTTATCAATTAACAGTAAAACATCTGAAGAGACAAAATTCACACATGAAGCATAATCAATATCTATCACTCCCAGTACTTGGCATTGCTTTAACACTTGACTACAGTCCAGTGCAGTCAAAGGGTTGTACACAAAATAATAAGACGGTATGAATTTTCTCCAGATTAATTTGGAAAAGATATAAGTCATTATTTTTGGATTGCAAAATGCAACGATAGAAATAATTAGTCAAAAACACCAGATGAGGTCAAAGATCACAGAGTGCAAATACCTAACAACATACATTTTATCACCAACATAATCCATACTGTCACATTAACTTATTATTTTTCTTTAAAATGTACATAGTGTGCTTTTATTATTGACAGATATCGTTTTCAAATCAGTGGGCTGCAGCTCATCCAAAATGCTGCTGTTAAATGAACCATTGGTGGTAAAGTCACTAAACTGCCACCCAGTTTGTAAAATGGCCAATTTTAAATTCAATGTTACAGATCTGGGCTCAAATACTTTCTAGAGTTTCTCATTAGGTTTCCATCTTGACCTCTTAAGTCATCAGAGGGCCACTCAGTCACTCAGTCAGTGTTTCCAGGACCTGAACTGAAAAAGGTGAAACAGCCTTTATTTTTTTATGCTCCTCTGCTCTGAAACAAACTCTCACAAACTCTCTGAAAGTCTGTGATGTGCAGAAAAACTTGGTTCCTTTTCATCAAGACTGATAGAAATATCTACTTCGGTTTACCTGTGAATGTCAAATATGTTTTTTTTTGTATTTGAGGTTATTTTTAATGTCATCCCTAAGTTCACTGTATTTATTTTTATCATATTTACCTGTCTAGTTTGGAAAATCATGTAAGAATTATGCTTGAAAACACTGCTGGTATGATTGGTCTAGCTTTGTCAGCTGAAGTGGAAGAACAACGGTCCTTCTGCTGGTCCTCCTTCGTCATTTGCCGTCCTCTCTTTGGGAGATCCGAGTGCCGCATCCGGTCAGGCTGAGTGTCTGGAGGATGCTAGGCAGCTCCCCGAGGAAGAGCATTAGCATACACTTACTCTGGGAATGCCCTTGACTAGCTGTCTGTAGAATGGGACGTGAGCAGCATCAGATACACCTGCGACTTCCTAGGAGAGACAGAAATAAATAGAATGAGGCATGGAGGGGGGAGAAATCAAGAGGAATAAGTGGGAGTGAGCAACCTCAAACAGAAATCATATACACTGTGAATACCTCATTAAGAGTATTCATTAATCCCACCATCTAGTGTTATTGAGCGTGCACAAGGGCTTTGTTTCATTCTCTCCGATAATATCCACAGAAATGGGCCATAAACCAAGAACAAGTGTGGAAATGATGTGTGGAAATGCACATCTAATAGTACCACAGACTGATATTTGTTTTCTTGGAGCAGAAGGTGTGAGTGGGTGGGGTAAAAATGTCAGAAAATAGTGAGCTGAGAGATCGAGGGGCTGTGTGCATTTTGTCTGACAGCAGAGGAGCAAGAGAGGGAGAGGTAGGGAAGAGAAAGGAGTCGGAGCGGAGGAAGGGGGAGGAGGCTGGAGTAGGTGGGCGGGAAGAGAGGGAAGGAACAGCGAGCCGCTCTCTCGCTCGCTTGCTGGAGCTGCTGACTGGGTGTTCAAGTGTGTGATCGTGAGTGCTTCTTGAGGCGTCGTGTGAATAAAAGGACGTTTCTTTTCAAGCCACTGATGTTTGTTTTTCCCCTTTTTCCTTCTTCTCAAAGTGCAACATCAAGCAGAACTTGTCTGAAGCCCTTCCTGGGATTTTGAAGAGAACCCAAAGAAACACAGCGAGCTGCCAGGTAGGAGATCAAACCAGAAATCATTCAGGCATACATTTACATGAAGGCAGAGCTTTTGTTTGTGTTGCTGCTTTGAAATGAATGCATGCCATGGCTGGCCGCTTGAAATGGAGATTTTTTTGATATGTGTGAGCGAGTCCGTAAACATGGCTCACAGGACACTGTACTCTAACTGTGTCTAGAGAAGTCAGGTTGGATTTTGAAGAGAAAAGGAGGCTCTCATCATAAGTGACGGATGTCAAAGGGTTTCCCATTTATTCCTGAAAAGTGTTAAAAAAATGTAAAGACAAGATTAACTTGGGAAAAACATTGAAGGTTTTTTCTTGTCTCTCTCATTTCTGCACACGTTTTTTATTTTGTAGTTACTTCATTAATAATTAGTTTTTGGTTTCCATCCTGAGTGGGACCTGGCTGAATTTGGCTCTCCATGCTGGTTAGGATGAGGGTTGGGCTCAGCTCCTCAGTGGAGACAATAACTGAACTCTAGAGAAGCCAACAGATGTGACATATTTACCACTTGTATCCAGTTCGGATCTGATGTTGCTGCTTCCCGTTTGCCTGTGTTTGCTTTCTTTGTCATGTAATGAGAAGTTAACAGTGTAATCGAATCACTGTACTTCCTTCCCTGCTGTTTGTCATTTCCCCCCCCTGTCATCCCTTATCGCTTCCCCCTCTCTCTTTGGCCTCATTATCCCTGATTCGCCTGAAATGAACGAGTCAGTCTCTCTGCCTTCCTCCATCCATGCATCCTGAGGTGACATAGATGTTTTATCAACGTGTCTGGAGCTGAGCAGAGCTTCCCAGCTTCTGTTATTGTTTGCACTTTCGCTCACTTAAAACACGAGCGAGGTAAAATCCACTGTGAAGTTGTCAGACTTCAAACTAGTTGGTGTCAAGTCCACTTTTCTTACATCTTCTAAATCCTTACTTCAGTGCTTTGTGGCTCCTTAGAAATACCTGATTGCGTTTTCAGCAGTCATTGTGAAATTGAAGTTGGTAGGATCATTCTTTCTCTTTCCTTTCATCTTGAAACACAGTTGCACACATTAGAATCTCTCCGTGTCTCCTTAGTCTGTGTGGTGTGTATCCAGCAGCATTAATAGTTAAAGAACAGAGTGTTTTTATTGAACAGCTGTTAAGCCATGAATGGTACACTGTACTACAGCACCGTGCAGCAACATGCTGACCTTCACCTAACCTTGCAGAGCAACAGTGGGTGTTTAGACACTAAATAAAGGATGGCATCATTTACAAATCACATATTTTCTCATGAGAAGTTTAAAGGTAAGCAACAGCAAGCAATGAGATGCAGATATGCTGCTTTTTTTGTTGAGTGGACCTATGTGTGGACCTCCAGATCGGTTCAGGACATTAAAGCTTCCCTGTAGGTGAAAGCATCTCTGCCCAGAGCGGCATACGGCTTCTCTCGGTCCACTGGATGCAGACCACTCTCTCCGTGACTCACTGCCTCATCCGCTATGATTGGCTGTCCTTTCTACTCCAGGGAAACACAGGATGAGGTGGGATCAGCCTTTTCTTTTACAGTTCATTAAAACATGAGAAAGCACAACAAAGTAAGGGTTAGGAGGTTTTGCGTCCTTTCACGACGTGCACCCTTCCTCCCACTGAACTCCTCTCCATCAGTGCAAGACGCTGTGACACGTGTGGCAGCTCAGAGAGCAAACAGGGCGTGGAGTTTTCCGCCTGCTGAGACTCTAGCTTGGTTGGCGCTTTCAGACGGTCCCAGCTGAGCCGAGGTCCGGGTCGCTCCACCCAGCCAGGCAGCCGACAAAATGATGGTCTCATATCAGTGAGCAGAGCTTCTGGAGCGCTGGTTCAGAACCACGGACAGCGCTGCTGCACAGCAGAGCAGGAGAGACGATGCTGGGAATCAGCACCTCCTTTTGTAGAGAACACCACATAAAATGCCATGAATGTGATGCAAAATATTTATTTTTTAAAAGCAGTGATGAGGTGATTGGATTATGTACTGTGCAGAGTTGGCAGGTACGCCATTTGGTTACGTAGGGAGCAGTTTGTTTCTAAAGTGCAGATTATAACTTGAGAAAATAGAAAAGCTGCTTTTGATCAGGTTGGCTGGCCTACCGCTGTGGTGCAGCTGAATCCTTAGAGCATTTCTTGTAATTTATTGGAGCATTACATTGTAGTTGCTCTGTGCTTAATTTCTCTTAACACATACCATTGAAGAACAAAGAAAACAGCTTAAATTAGACATTTCTGTTCTTTCTCTCTTGTTTTTTGTAGTTATTTTGATGAAATTTTCTGTTATGTTTTAAATCATTGAATGCTAAACTAACTGCATAAAGTTAGTGATAACTTTGTAAACAAAAATAATTTTAAATTTTAATGTTATTTTTAGATGAGTTTGTTTCATTGTGACTATTCCTTATGCTGCAAAATCAACTAATTGCTTCCTGTGAGATATTTGGCTGCATTTTCTTGAATCAAAACCACAATGTGCTCTTAGCAATGTTTTGGGTGAGTGTGTGTTTGACTATACCGTTTAATTATGTTGTCAGTAAAAAAACCACTCAGGTGCCATTAACCCCAGCAGAATATTAGCATGCATTTATGCAAAATATGGCATTTCAGTTATGATATGGTGGTTTACATAGAAGCATTATTAAAAATGCACTAACAGTTAATGACAAACACATAAATTAAAATAAATTTCAGGTTGCTAAGAACTAAAATGTTCTCTTTTAGATAATCAATCAAAATGAAAAGCAGATGGTTGACTATTTGTGGCAGATTTTCTTTTTTTTTTTTTAATGGTTCTCAAAATGTTTACACTTATGTGTTGAGAACTAGACGTAACATCATTGTCAAATCCTAAAAAGAGAATTATGGTAAATGGAACTTTGTCATAAATTTCAATAGAATATGTTAAATAACTCAAAGTGAAGAAGTGAAAAAGTTGGAATATTTGCAAAATTAGTGCATTTTCATCTTAAATGCTAAGTTAGATACAAATTTTACCTATTTCAGATTAATTTTTAAGAAAATAATTTGGAATATAGTGCAAGTTCTCTTGTGTAAAAAATAAATGTTAACCATATTCTCTCCTAAATCATTTGTAAATTACTATTGCTAAATTACTGAATTTGTTTACTGCTTTTGTTGGACCATTAGCTCTATTTTTGGAGAGTCTTTATTAGTTGAATGATACATCACAAAGAATAAATTGAATTAGATGCAAAGCTAAAATAAGTTCAGTTAATCACTATTTGGTTAAAGATCACTGTCCCTGATTATCATACATTTACAACTGAGTTAAAACACTGAAAGGGGCTCTTAAACTTGATCATTTCAATTTGCCCACATCCACAGGACTCTGCACACATTTGCACAGCAGGAAAGTGAAACCAGTCTGGCCCCTGAGCTTTTGTTTTCAACAGTGGACAGCGAACCAGCCATTCTCCATGTACTGTAATTGAGAGGGCTAATAACCAACCAGGGCCATTTGTATATGTACCTATTTGCATAATCGAATAGGCATGAGTTAAGTGTTTTCCACTAATGTGTTAATAAAACTGTCTGCTAACGTGCCCGGTGTGTTTCATGGCTCATTGCTGTCGTCAGATTTGTCTATCTGTACCTTTCACCTGGGATGATTATTTATTTTATTTCCATCTGTTCCATAAATGATGCCGGTCTTGTTCTGTTCTTGTTTCTATATGATGTGTATTTGTGGATCTAATGTTGAGATCGCATGTGTGGCAGGTTAGACAGCTTCTGGGCTGCAGGTAATTTTCATGTGTCAAACAGACCAGACTGAACACGTTGACTGCAAGAGAACGGTAAAAGGAGTGATGGTAGGAGCTGAGCATATGAAATATAGTTGTATGAGTTTTGTTTTTGAAGAAGAAGTTGGATATTTTCCCAACTTGGTCTGCAGGGACTGTCTCTGTTGCTCCACTGCTTAAATCTATGTGCTGTCTGCTACAAATGTGATCTGAAAGGTACGTTTTATCACATATCTCTGACTCCGCGGTATGCAAAGTATTCACCAGAGACCCCTGTTTACTGAGAGGGAAGAGGGCAAAGCTGACAGCATCAGCAAAAGTGCAGTTTCTGCAGCATTGAGTGCACAGGTTACTGAAAGGTAGAAGGAAACTCGAGAGAAGCTCACCTCAGATGTATTTAATAGTTGCATAGCAACAACTCGGAGCTTTTCAGCAGATATAGCACCAAGCAAAGGCTTGTTTTGTGTTTGACAGAATGTGGAATAATGGGTAATGAAAAGAGGAAAAAAAGCTGTGCAGGAAGACATCTACTTTAACTATGTTTATTATCTTTATCCTCATTTGGTATGCTGTTTAATTAGAAATGAAAGCTCCCTGCAGCCAGGTGCAGTACAGCAGGGTCCAATGGGGGGAAACTACTGGACCATTTCTCTGACAACATAAAAAGCTTGTTGGAAATAATGCAAATATAATTTTGAGGCCGAAAAGCAACAGTTTTGGTCTTTTTTCTACCACATCAATGGTAGAAAGAAGATCACTGATGTTAGTCATGGATGTGAAGGGAAAAATATGTCTACACAGATCCTCTGTCTGCCGACAGCAAGTCTAGAGACGTGTGCTGTAAATTGATCAGTTCACAAGTGGTTAATATTGTTTTGTTCACAAGTTTACATTCTGTTACATCTGACATAAAACTAACATTCAAGAAAAATAAATGTATTGTGGTGGTCTGGAGTTGCTTTGCTTCTTCAGCCTCTGGATGACTTGCCATGCAGGAATTATGCTCTGTACCAGAAATTTCTGGAGGAGAATGTCCAGCGATTAGGTTGCGGTCTTAAGATCAAATGCCCTTGAGCTGTGCAGCAGGAAAATAATCCAAAGCACACCAACAACTCTACACCTGAATGTTAAAAAAACAAATTATGTTTGACAGACCAGTCAGGCCTATAAACCTTCAAAGGTTGCTGACATTAGAACAAATGTTGCGGTGCCACATGGCTCAGTAGTAGAGCAGGTGCATCGTATACAGAGTTAGTCCTCATTGCCATTGTCCCTGGTTTGATTCCGGGCAGTGGAGGCTATCAATGCCATAAAAACATTTAAAAAGAGTAGACTAAAATAGATCAGGAGCAAGGTAGAGGTATTGGCTGCATCATACTCTTAGGAGGCAACAAAGCTGTGTTGTTAAGCTTTATTTTTACAGATAACTCTAATGGAGGTGTGAGGTTTCAGTTTTGAAAAGTATCTCAAATAGTCGGAGACTGTCTCTTCCCTGGGTTGGTCGGTCGACCACCACCTACTTGTGGTTCAGTATTCGCAGACGCGCCTGTTAAGTAACTTTTTTGTGGAACGTGACCCATAATTATTAGCTGAAAATATGCCTGTTTGCATATTTTTCCATGGAGCATATCTGAAATACTCAAAGAAAATGAAACTTCGGAATCTGAAATAGTTTGGCAAATTGCTACCTGACATGCTACTGATTAGCATTTGCAAAGTAGCCAATCAAGGAACAGCATTCATTTCCCTTCTCTTCTCTGTGCAGTGGAGATAAGGAAGCCTGTAGATATTAGCCTGTGTTGTGCCAAGATGGTTTCCATTGAGGATAGTAAGATATATTTGGTGTTTGATCTATTAAAATAAGCAGTTTTAATAGTTTAACATTTTGACCTCAGTCACATGATAGATTTTGCTATAATTTAGGGGGTTTTTTCTTGGGATTTGGTGTGCAGAATCTCTCAAGAGATCCCCCGTGAGATTTAAAGCGGACCTCAAGTTTCTTTGGACTTTAGCTATTTCTAAGTAGCTGTGGTCCCTAACCGCCATGTCCACTGGGGCCCACCGCATCATTTATTGTAGAAACCCTAAGAGTGTTGTGGATGTAGCTAGTAAATAGGATATCTACGTTTCATGTATTTTGTCACATTAAGGATTTCGATCATGTTGTTTTTACTTTCAGGCTTTTATTTAAAAGGTCTAGGAGGCTAAGATCAGCAGCTACATAGAACTTGCATCCTAAAAAAAAAGCTGAAATTTGTCCTGCTCATCCTGCAAACAGAGTAGTTTTCTCCCAAATCCTTCTCAACATTTAAGTAACAGACTTCTTTGTTTCAGTAGCATTGTTTTCTGTACATTCATTGGGGTTAGTGGTCTCATCTTCTATCTGCGACCTTATTATAGGGTCTGCTTTTCAGTGTTGAGAAGATGTGTTCTGTTAGGAGGCCAAATCACAGAAAGAAGAAAGTCACAGGGTTATCTACAAATCAGACATGTTCTCCCACCTCGGCCCTTTAATGCACTGACGCACCCTGAAGCAGAGCAGGCTGTGTTAAATGGAGGGTGATCACTGATTGTAGATGTTTTTTTTCCCCCATCTGCCCCATCCAGGAGGCTCGCTGTAGGAGAAACAGATCCCATTACAGATGTGGCTTAAAGCACACACACACAACTACAGAATTACATGAGTTAACATTGTACAGTATTTGTGTGCAAAGTTTGGATTTTTATGCAGATGGAGTTCAAGGTTCTTGGGTTTTTACCACAGATGCATAAGTGGGTCATAGACAAGGCAATGAGGAAGAATAAATCTACATTTTTTTGGTGAAAATCTGCACACTAGTCAGGTAAAATGCAATCAGTGCTTTTGCGTTTCCTCATGACAACCCTCCCGCTCCCCTTCTCCCCCCACCTCTCTGATTTAATGCATGTCTGTGTATTGAGATGAAGTGAGAAGATGAAAGTGAAACATGGAACCAGTGCAGAATATTTCTCACTTTTTTATTCAGTTAGCTGCATCTGCCGTCTCCTCACCTGTTCTTAGATCAGCTAAAGAAGGTGAAAGTGTCTGCGTTCACAGAAACACTCCCGACCCCTGTTGTTAACTGCAACACGTCGAGCTCATGCATTATTCATCCCCTCCACCTTCACCTCCTGCCAAAAGTCGTGACTGACTTTTGGAAGGGGACGAGAAAATCTGAAGCCATGTGAACCAGATTTGCCCTTCTGCATTTAAATCAATTACCTGAGACCACCTGTGTGTGAAAAATGGTGACACATTGTGATAAACAGCTTCTTACTTCCAGTCTGCTTATCTGCAGTGTAAAGTAAACATCACATGAAGCTAATTGACAGAGTTTTTGCAGACTAATCCAGCCAAGTTTCAACACAAACTATGTAATTAGGACCATAATCTTTAAAATTAATAATAAATCGAGAAGCTCCCTCCACTCAAACCCTCGCCAGTCTCTATCTGAGCCATAACTGTCAGCATAAATAACCTCTCTGGATCCTGATATGATAAATCCCCCAGAGAAAAAAATTACCCAGGATGCACACATAGAGAGAGAGCGGAGTTCACGAGGAGAATGAGCTGCATGGTCACAGTTCGTTCTCTGCACTAAAACGTCTCCAGGGTGGGAAATCAGCCAGAACTGACCTGTTTCACTCCTTTTGTAAACCAGAAAAACATCAGCAAGTTTGTTACACTCACTTCTGAGAAAACGGAAGTTTACACTTTACAGAAACATTTCAGTTTGTTGCTACAAATCACAACATTTCGAAGCCGTAAGTTATATTTCAGTGGTTAGAAATCAGAAGAGGAGACCAAACAGAGAACAAAGCAATCCTGTAATTGAGATATTCTGATCTGACAGTTTATAAACAACAGAAAATGAGACAAAACTCCACATGGAAAACACTGGAGGATGTACAGAATACGCAAATCTAAATTTGCTAAATTTGCTCAGAGAAAATCATCCTTGCTCAGATAACTTGAAGTCACTGTTTAAAATGACTTTACTCATTAGATTACTTTATGCGATGAATTATAATCTAAAAATGTTTTGTGTGTGACATGCAGAATTAAATCCAGCTCACTTGATAAAACTGTCTTCAAGCTTTCTCAACCAGATGACATCTAATTAATCACATTCTGCAAATTTGTCTTGCAAACAGTCAGTAAAGATTTGAGATGAGGAAAAAATGATCACAAGAGAAACAACCAGAGATCCGTGTTCACAACACCTCTGCAATTGGACACAATCTCAAGTCAGTCACATTATTCTCGCTGTACTTTGTCTGATTTTCACTGGAAACGAAGCTGGAGTTTGTTGCTGGAGCTTGAGGTTTAAGAGCTTTTTCAGTGAGCTGAATTGCACCTTCGGGGCACTTCTTTTTCTTTTTCTTTTTTCTTTTTTATCCGAACACACCAGTCAGATCTGTGACAGCGTCTAACCTCAGGCTCTCCACTGCACCCGTCTCTTACCCCGCCCAGCTTCTCCCTTTTGGCCCATCAATCACTCCGGCCTGCATCACGCTCTAGTAAGCTTGACTGGCACTAAGGAGTGAATCTGGCTTTGCTGACGCTGGGTGTGTGGGGCTGTTTACATCCTCATATTTCTGTTTTCCTCCTAGAGATGTTCTGAAAGGAAGCAAACTACTCATGATTACTTTAAAATTCTAGATCAGAGCAGCTTTTTGATTCTTGTAGATTTATCTCATCCTCCTATTCTGATCTCTATCCGCTCTTGCTCCTTATAAAGGCCAAGAGGCTGGTCACATCAGCTGGTCAAGGACCGTCCTTGTCAGGTCATTTGGCGTATAAACTGCCCGTCTCCTTTGTGGCTTTAGTGCTCACTCCGTATCCGTTTATTGATTCCAGCGCTGATCCCTTTCAGGCAGGCCTGAATGTGCATCTCCGACTCGGAAAACATCCCATCATGTCGCCTTGCTCATTACAGCATCTGAGCGGCGTCCTTCTTTGTGTCAGCACGATGAGCGGTGACAGCACTCCGAGTCATGTCCTTTTGTTGTGTTTACTGGAGTGAACTGGGAGCCGTTTGCGGACCAAAGGCTGAGCTGTAAAGCTGAGTTAGGTCCAAGGTTGAGTGCTGACCCAATGTTTTTTTTATTCTCCTTCTTCCTCACACCACATGGCACTTTTTTTTTTCTTTGAATCAATGACCCAGAAAGGCACACTCCCTCTAAAATCATTAAACGCATCGTGCATTTTCTCCTTCCTGCTCATGGCTGATTGATAACGATGCAGTAATGAATGTTTTTTTAACTAAAATGATAATTAAAATGTTGTGGAAATCCAAACTAGATCATTTCAGGCCTAGACTGTTAATTTTAATTTATGAGCCAGGAATGTCTTGAGAGGGTAATGAACAGCATGGCCGTCCACATTTATAAACCAGAGTAAATTAGAGCTGTGACAGCCTCTAATTAAGTCTCAAGTCACAGCGAATGATTATTTTGCTGTTTTGTCATGGAAAAGCGGAAGACAAGGACAGAAATAAGGAGCTGTAATTGGAGTGACACACGACAGGATGAAGACAAAGTTCAGCAGTGAGGTTGGAATTGAAAGTTTCCACTCTTTAGAGGAGGTGGAAATAGGATGGAGGTTTTTCTACAGAGGGAGCAGATGGGCCTGTTCTGGCCAAGAAAGGCGCTTTGGCTTCTTTTATCCTGCTTTCACAGTGTTTGTTCAGTCTTTCTGGATGACTCCCCACCCACCTGCACTCTCTTGTCCCTCACTCAGAGTCATTTCCAGACATCAAGCACCTTTCCACTAACAGGCTTCCTACACAGCGTGGAAAGGTACAGAATTTGATTTAATTTGTTTTCCAGGTCGGGATGATGATGGAAAAAGGAACATTTCCACACTTAATATCCTATTCCTCCTGTCTGCAGAAGAAGCCCAAATAATCACACCTCCACCACCGTGCTTGACAGTACTGCCAATATGCTGCTTTAATATATTGCCTTGGCAAATTTAAGTTGTAGTGCCATACTTTTTCAGATGTAATAATTTCCACTTTGATGAAAGAATTATAGACTGAGTAACTATGGAAGTGGCCTCTTCAGCCGCCTCAGATTGATGGACAGCAGCTGATTTTCTAAATCACTGCTGATGTCTCTGCTTTTTGGTAATTCCTTCAAGCACCCTTACAGGCTTTAGAACAGCAATCTGACAAAAAACGTAGGCTTTTAAGAGCTTCTCAGACTTTATGATGACTAATTAACCAAGTGGATTTGATTAGAGGCACCTGGCCTCTACGTTTCCTCTTAACTCTTACAGAATAGGTCCTTGTTTTTAGCAAATCTGGTTCTACATTTTGTGCAGCTTTTGCTGGATCTATCAGGACTACCTTCATAGAATTGGATCCATGTTTGCTGTTGTACATTCTGCTAGCAAGCAGCTTTTTAAATTTGGTTGTCTCTCTGACCATTTGCGTCATGATACCAACATTTCACTACATTTTGTTTTTTGCTACGACTACAGCAAAAACCAAGTCAAAAGTCAGGACTTCTGTGGTTGACTCAGATTTAACATAAAGTTAAGACCAACCAAAAGAATTGGACCAAAACGTGACCTGGCTTATTGGATATACTGGATACTTTTATAGGTGTTTATATTAAGAGTTTACAATTAACATTTTGATTTGAGGCAGGATGTGTATCTTATGAACCTTTACCATGCTGGTTATGTTTCCCAGGTGGGACCACCAGATTTTTATACAAAATTGTTCTGGTATTAAAAGGTTCATTCTCACCTGACCAAAGTATTTGGTTTCACTTGAAATCTCAGTAACATTTGGCAAACATCTTTCATTTATGTTTGTGATGGTAGAAAAAGCGTTTCTCTGGCATGCCTCCCAATCATCTGATTGGTAGTTATGTCATAAAAACAAGCCATAGATATATTAAAAAGTTGCTTAAAAATCTCATTAACAGGGAAGAAATAATTGACTGGGAAGAAATTGAAACTGATTGAATTAATAAATCTCTCCTATTCTCAAATTGAAGTTTGTATTTAATAAAAGTTCGGCGTGAGATTTTAAATTTCAATAAAATATATTTTATTGCTGTTAACACATTTGTTTTCATGGTAAGTGTGAAAAGTAATAACCCATTAATATTTTTTTTTTTTTTTTATAAGAAAAATGCAATATGTATTGAGTCTCATTAAATAATAAATAAGCATGTACTTAAAACATAATATTAAACACCAGAATACATATTGCAAAACAATACAGCAAGATGTTGGTTTAAAACAGACACTTTATTTTAAATTAGCATTTTTGAGCATTTTACAGACATTTTCTCTCTAAAAAGGACTCACGTCATACAAGAGAAGATTTATTTATTTTTTTATACTTTACCTTGCCACTCCACACAATCTCTGTTCATGATATGTTCTCCCTTGAGACACTGTAATAGAAATGGCCCATTAAAAAAAAAAAACTGACGGTGGCTGTATGACTAATATAAGCCATCCTGTGTTTGCAGCTGTTTATTTTTTTTTCTCTAATTTGAACAAAATCTGCTCAGTTGGAAGCAGTTTTTTTTCCCTGTTTTCATTTATTAACCTAACATGTGGCTTAAATATGTGACAAGCTAAGAAAAGGTATCCTAACACAAATCTGTTTAGAAATCTGTCCCTGCAGTGTTTGTGGGCTGGAACATCTGTTACTCTAACCAGGCGCCTATAAGTTCAGTTCAACATGGGAAAAGAGATTACAGGCTAATTGTGTATGAGGAGAAATTGTGTAAGGCTGCAAGTATTTTAATATGCAAACTATTCAAAAGTGAGATAAAACAGAGCACAGGTTCCTGCTGCTCAGATAGTGAATTAAAACTAAATGCGCTTCTCTTTGCATAAGAACAAGCTCCGTCTTAAGAATGGATCCTGTCACATCTCTATTTTAAGGGTGGCTAAATTTTCTCACTAATTCCCAATGTTCTGAAATGTGTAAGAGACGGCTTAACACCGTGCACCATCTTCGGTTTCCATGACGACCGTGATCCCTGTATAATAATCGGATTCCCACCGTAGCTGTGAAAACACTCGTTCCCGCTCAATCTAGGCAAATTACAACAAGAAAAAACTGCGATGAGGAATCTTGACTGATCTGGTAAACAATTCTGTGAAGATCTGCTTATTTTTGGATGTCGGGGCCAGCCTGATGGGTCAGACCACAACACATCTATTCATCTATCATAACCACAGCAAGGCTATGGTTTCGAATAAAAAGAAAGATTTCAGATGTGCTTTTTCATTTAAGAGGAACAGAGGGAGAAGATGGCATCAGCAAATTTACATTTAAAACATTTAAAAGGTCATTTTTGACATTATTTATCCCTGGATTCATCTCCTTTTTTGCCTTTCAATTCAAATTCAAAAATATTTTAGCACAAAGTCATATCATCCAAGTATCTTCAATGATTTGTTGTTCATGGTGATTCTGTGGACAGAAAGGATGTGTGTTAGCAGTCAGTCTTGCAGTGAATCTGAAGAGACCTCTGACTGAAGACTGTTGCTTAATAAAATAATAGTTTCATAGTTATTAGGGCAACAGAGACGATATTCCACAGTGACACTGTAAGTTGTTGCCAAGCACTGCTAATCGTCTGCTAAAGTCAAAATGAGTGTGTTTAAAAGCAACAGCCTGAATGAAAAACCAACACAATCCAGTGGAAAGTAGTTTAGTTTGAAACAACACAATGAGTCTTTTGTTCCTTCTCTGACTTTTTGTAACATTCAACTGGTCATAAAAATAGTTAATTTAGATAATTTTTCTTAGTTAAAACTTCCACACCGAAGAGAGTTGCTGAGTAACAGTATTTACTAATTAAGAATAAGTGGACATTTTAAAATTTCACATCAGCATGTCATTGTTGTAATTCATACTCGAACAAAACATAAAACATTGCTCCTCCTCGCTATATTGCTGGAAACGGGGCACCAAATGAAATTCCTGCCTAAATCCTTGGGCTGCATCAGGTTTTTCTTTTTCATGTTTCTTTTAAATATGATTTGAAATTTGACAGGAATACGTGACTTGTTCTGCATATTGTGTTCACATCCAGCTCTGCTGTACCTCCCTGTTGTGCCTCAGGGTAGCGGTGCTTACTTGAGTTGTTTTTAACCTAAGATATTAAATGTGAAAGCACCTGAACACATTTGTAGAGGAATAGCAGACAGTGTCATGACAGTAAATATATTGCAGATAATGAAAATAGGGCATCCTTCAGAGTATGAAGAAGAGACATCCACCCAGGTTTAATTGCATCCTCCATTTCCAGTCTCTGGGTTTTGTTTTGTCTTTTTTCTGTCTTGCATTATATCTGAGAGCAAAGGGGCTGACTCCATTAATTCTTTTCACTGGCACAGTCTTCGCCTTTCACATTTATCTCCAGCTCAGCGTATGACAACTATAGATCCTCTCTCCTTTGCACAAGACAAATGACCTTATTACCAAGGAGGACCATTCAAAATAGGATCATGTCAGGCATGGCGAAATGCTTTTGAGAACGTACAGAGCAGCTCCGTGAGCCGTGCGCCGTTTCTCTGGGAAACCATCAAAAGGCCGTTTTACAGACCAAACGAGTTTTTAGAGCTTGTTTGGGCTTTCAGCTCGTATTAAGAGGCTCATCCAGAACCAGCACTAAAGTAGACAGCAGGCTCTTTCTCTATATAATCCAATACTGTCCAGACATTTCTAAAAGTACCTTCAGCAGAACACAATTGTTTTACCATAATGAAGTTTTTGGTTTACTGACAAACATAGGTACTTGTCATGCCCTTCACTTTGTGTGTAGTTTTCAATGTGTTTGCATGAACTCTTTCCCCTCCATATGTTGTCATAGCACTGAGGGCCAGAAAGATAGGCCAGGCACGCAATGTTCTCCCTTGTGGGAAATTAGCGTCTTCATGTATAATTGCAGGATAAGATAGCAGAGGCAGGATGCATTTTCCTCAGTTGTGTACATATAGCCCCGAAGCCCTGATACATTATCTACACATCACTGTGAGGAACTTTCTTTGCTGAATAATTAATGCTCACAGCTGTTTGTGCAACAGTTAGAAACCAGGTGAGTTCAAACAAAAGACGCCATCCTATCAATCCAGAGCTGTTCTCGTTTGATTTTTTTATTTTTTTTCTTTAGAGATGAGCAGGAGATAAACAAGGCCACTGTGTGTAAGTGTCCAATCACAAACCATCAAGGCTAAACCAGGATGGCAGATATTAAAAGCATGACTGATGGGCTAATAAACCCATCATATTTGTGTCAGTCATACAGAATGGGCTCCCTGTCCTCAAAGTGGTTTCACTGGATTTGCATAAATTCAATATTCCCACACAGATCACCTATTATCAAAAAAATTGAGATATTTATTATCTATAAACCTAAACAATTTACCCCATATTAGAAAATTACAAAGATGGCTTTTATTAAACAACAAAAAGGAATTTTTACATTGTTTCTGAAGATTCTAAAAGCATTTCTTTACTAGGCTTTTAAAATTAGAGATTGAAATACATTTTTGCTCATTCTTTACAAAACAGCTCGAGATCAGTAGATTAGATGGATCTGTTTTCATATTTTCTCATTTGGATGTCAATTCGAACCGTTCTAACTCATCATGCTTTAATCTAAACCATTTCACTGTAGCTCTGACTGTATGAAACTTCCCACCAACTATAATTAGCTTATCCCTCTCAGCTGAAGCGAAGCATTCCCGCAGCATGATGCTGCCACCATCAAACTCTTTGCAGCCGCTAACAGTTTGTTTTTTAGTTTAGAAATGCCCTTTATGCCAATTCCCAATCTCTGCTGATTGGGACATCATGCTGGCACTGTGGTGTGATACCAGACCATTTGTTCAGTGATCATTTTCCACTCCAACTAGCTTTTCTGGTTTTATTTGATTAGAGTGCATTCTAATCAGTGTACCAGCTAGACAATGGTTTAAATTTTTGGGAAAATAATCTGTATTTCCTACAGATGCTAATAATTTTATTTGGACCCAAACAAGAAATTTTCAGCTTTTCGTTTTTTACATTCTTTGGAGGACAAAACTTCAGATTACTTGTAATAGCTACATCAACTCTTTGTTGAATTTTAAAGAAAGCTGATGCTAGAATGGTTTAGAAAACCTGCCACGTATTTCTGAAATTTCAGATGTACAATTTGGCAACAGCGTTCAGCGCGCCTCTCTTTAATTACTTCAGTCAGAACTTGATTTTCTTGGCACATTTCTTTTCAACACTTCTGATTAAATAGTGAAGCACTTGTGATGATAACTGCAATTTTTGAGCCAGCATTGAAGACTGAATGCTCGAAAGTGGCTGAAAAATATGAAAGTAAAATAACAGTGCAGAGAAAATGTTGCACTTTCTTCCAGAACCGCCTTTATGTTTCTTTCCATCTTGGCACTACCTATAGCTCCCATTCTGGGTGCAAAGTGCAAATTCTCTGAAGAACAAGTAAAATGGAAACCCTGTGCATGCAAGCATCTTCAGCACAGCTTGTTGATACCACAGGTTTAGCCTAACTGAACTTGTTCCCGCCTGAGTGACTTGTCGAATCATTCATCCTGGCTCTTTGCCCCTCAGGTGAGCTGCGTTCCTCACTCGATGTTTATGCAGGTTGTCAACATTTGACAGCGGACGAAACAGGGCTGGCAGTTGGTTTCCCCTTCGCCTGATCAGTGTGGACCGTTGGCCCACAGCTGAAGGTCAGAATAGGGCAAACACAAACACCCTGAGATGCATGAAAAATTGTCCATTTGAGAGCAAAATTTATCACTGAATAAGAAGTATAAGGATTATTTTATTATCTTTCATTTTTTGTTTTCAGTTTTTATATAATAATATTAATATATAATGTAACTTTTTCCCAGAAATCTGTCATTTTAGGTTGTTTTTGATGGGCTGCAGGAAATTCTTTGAAAGATTTTCCCCACATCAGTTCTTTTCTCAGCTCACAGACTGCACAGCTGTTTTATCTCTTGAACAAGGACCAAATGGTTGTCATTTCCCACTTACTGCTCATATTTTTCTTTAAATGCCACAGAAATGCATTCAGCTGGAGCTAAACGGAGAGCAAACACTGTCAAATGTTGTGATTCTGCTTTCCTCCCGGCGGTTCTCCTTCTGAAAATCAATATCTCCACGTTGCTTCGGTAGATTCTTTCCACAAGATAAAACCATAAGGACAAATTTGTCTACCCAAGGTCAGAAATTCACAATTTTTCTCTGACACAATCTAAAGTAGTGACGAGTGGTGTCTTTTTAGAAAGCTGCAGTTTCAGCTTCAGTTTCATTAAATCATCCAGTTTCATGAAAAAGATTTTTACCCATTTAAATGTTTGCATTGGCTTTTTTCCAAATCGAAAACATTTCATATTGTAAAATGAGTATCAGGCATGGATAACCCAAAAAATATTTAAAAAATTCAGATCATATCAAAACTAAACTATCTCCATGTGAAAGTATTTGTAACTGTGATTAACCACATTTTCTTTTGTTTCATTTTACTTAAACACATCCAGGTTAGGGTTATGTTTCATGATCTGCTGACTGCTGCTGCAAAGAGTAACACGGCCAGTTATTAAGGGAAAATTACTCTTTTTTTTTTTTTTCCCTTAAGAAACAAAATTTTATCTAATAACTTTATCTAATATTAAAATGTATTTTATCTGAAACATTTCAGTGTGACAAAGTAGGAATTTGAAAGAGCTGAAGTGGTTTTATAGTTACATTTAATTGAGTTACTTCCAAAAATTTGAATTTAACTTTATCTTAAAGTCTCAAATATATGCAAAGATTCATCTAAATATTTGTGGTGCAAAATTTTTTAAACATCTGTTGACATTAAAAGGCCTGTTGACCTTTTAAAGTTTTGATAATCATGATTGAAAACTGCAAGGAGTTTCCCTAAGCTTGCATAAAAAGTACAGAATAGAACGACACAGCGAATAATTGGAAAGGAACGGATAACATCCAACATAAAACTTCTGGAATCTTCCAAAAGACTACAACAATTTGAACTTTTTATGCCAATTTAAATGAGCTTAAGCAATTCTGTCATAACTATCCTGTTAGAGTAACGACTGAAGCTTCTTTATGGCTACAAAAAGCGAGTAGTTGAAGCAATTAGCTAAGGAAAATTTAACCAGTACTTATATGGAAAACTTATTTTCCTGAAGCTCCCTGAGCCTCACAGCAAACTCTTTGTAAAACAGCTGCTATGTCTAATTTTGAAAAGTTTCCAGTTTCCGATTTTTACATCTGAGCAGACATTTCTCACTTTCTGAACTCTTGTGCTGTGGAAAAATGTCTCCCCTGAATAAGTAGGGATATTTCTTCACATTCCCACATGGAAAAATAAACAGCTTGTTCAGTCAAGGGCTATCAGCTGCAGATGGCTGAAGACAATAAACATGATCAAACATGGAGGCTGGTATTTTGAGGCCTAATTCTTAAAGATGATGTAATCTGGCTCTTTTTTTGCACCATTTTCTTATTTTCTTCCCAAAAGGATCTTCAAAACTTTTACATCAATGTGACCTTTCATTTCAGCGTATGATTAAATGTCCTGATTCATAACTTCCTTTCCAACCATAAACAATCTAAGTTGTGTAATGAGATGTGTGGGCTGCCCCTCACTATTAATGGCTTCAATAAATCACCTATTTATCTGAGCTGACGAGTGGTGCTGAGTCGCAGCACTTCCCTCTCCCAGCAGCACCTTCAAGCCATCCCGTCCTGTAATCTTGATTAATTCTGTTTACCTTGGAGCAGTCATTATAGAGAATGGCTCCTATGATTTCAGCAGACTTCTTGTTTTGTAGGTTGGAGGTTGACCTCGATGTTGTTTGGCTCCTCATTTTCCCCCCAAGGTTACAGGGAGTAAAAACATTGGCTTTCTGCACATTTGTTGGATTCTCATCTGCAAACAGCGTTACATACAGTGCCTCTTATGTTTACGCTACAAACACAAACCTTATTACATTTATATATTTATATTACGATTGTGAAGTCAAATGACAGTTACATCTTAAAAGTATTTCCTTTATTTATATTTAGCCCCTAAATAAAATCCAGAGCAACCATTTTCCTTCAGATGTTGCATAGTTGATGAACGAGGTACATTTGCATCTTATCGATCTAAATCCAGCTGTTCTGTGAAGACCTGAGATGTTTGTTGAGGAACACTAGTGAATAAGCATCATGAAAATCAAGAAATACACCAGACAAGTTGTGAATGAAGGGTTTGTAGAGTAGAATTTAGTTATAAAACAATATCCCAAGCTTTGAGCTCCTAAAAGAGAGCAGTTCTATATGGTATGACCACAATGGTAGCAAAGCCATGCAAACTGAAAAAACCGATCAGCAATTTTTCTGAGTATTAGCAAAGGTGTCAAAGGTAACTTTGGAGGAACTGCAGAGACTTGCAGCTCTGGTAGAAGAATCTCTTGGCAGCATAAATATTAACTGTATTTATAAATATGACCATTGTGGAAATGGAGCAAGAAGAAAGACATTGTTGGGAATAAAAACTATTTGGAGGTTACAAGTTTGTATCTTGGCATTTTAGGTATTCCATATAGAGAAGATGGTTGCTTACATGCAAATCTACAAGAAGAATTATGTATCTTAATTGCTTGATTGACTTTATTAAATCAACACTACATCCAGCGTGAAAGTAGGCAGTAACCTGTGTTTGTGTAACCTTCAACAGTTTGCTGGTTTGTGTATGTTTGTATGCAGAACATTTTGTGAGACAGAAAATAAACACAGCATTCCTGTGGTGAAACATAGCAGCCGTCTCTATTTGACACTGTGGGAATGATATTTATTCAGCAGAGACAGACAAGTTTGAACTAAGTACAAACAGGACAGCCAAAAACGATCACAATTATTTATTGTTCGATTGGTCTTTCTTCAGAAGGGAATCTGAAGCTGATTACAATTGATAGGAAAATGGATGGAGGTGAAACAACGGCAGAAAACGCTGAGGGTTCACCTTCTAGAAGCACAACAACCCTAAGTCTTTACTGGAATAGATTAGATCTATGGCTGGACTTGAAAATATAAATTCATAGACACTTTTTCTCCAATCTGACGCAGCTTGAGCTGAAAATGAACAAAAAATTTTAAAAAGCTAGTAGACATTTTCCATAGCTGTGATTGCAGTGAAAGGTGATTTTACACAGCATTGACTCCGAGGGACTGACTACAGATGCACACCACACTTTCGAGATTTTGATCATAATTTTCCTTCTACTTCAAAGATATGTTCTGCTTTGTATTGATCAGTTTCTTGTACATTACAGTATAAAGTAAGATTGTTGATGCGATGTGCCGTTATAATTTGAGGGGGAAGAATTATTTTAACATGCTGATTACAGCAAAGATGACACAGCATGGCACTTTCCCCCAAGTCTGAGAGATGAATAAAAATCATGGCAAATGGCTCTGCCTGCTCTCCATCTTTGCGTCTCTATTTGCCTAATGATCATGCAGGAGAGGGTCCCACTCCAGCTACAATGCTGCCTGATTGTATGGTCCTCAGCATTAGCAGAGATAGCATGTGCAGTGGGCTTACTTTTCCCCCATCAGGTCATGGATGATGCCTCATTCTGTGTTCACTTTGTCGTTTTACTACTAATAGCCTTTTTCTCACAGGTAGACAAACGGCTGAAACAAATCTGTGCTCTTTGGTGCTGCTTAGCTCGGTTGGATGAAGGTCAGTGATTATATCTGATTTTGTGTTTTGACAGAACGTTTCTCTGGATGTAGTGAGTGCAAAAACAAATAAAAATGGATTGCAGATAATTCTGTGGCTGCAACACTTATCAAGCAGTAATGAAATGAATTTTAGCTCGGTATGGGAGGTGATACATCTCTTTATCTTTGTTAGAGCTGGGTGTAATACCACCAGCAGTCCCACGTACTCAATTTGAGCTAGTAAAGTTGATTATGTTCTACATGGTTGAATGTGGAAATTTTATGAGCTCTTGTAGAGTTTGTTGCAACAGGGGAAACTCATCTTGCTTTAAACTTTCCCTCCACTTTTACTTAATACCTGAAGATCACAGCGCTTCTAATAGTGGACTGGAGATGGAGGAGATGTAAGAAAAGCAGAAAAAAAAGAAAAAGCCACCCCCTTCCACACTGATCTCAAATGGAGCGGTGTAATAGAGCAATTTCAGCTCTGCCTGGAGCAAACTAGTCCCTTTATTCACATTCTCTGGTCTCTTCCTCTTTGGCTAGATTGCCCCAGCCCCTCCACCCCTCACCTCCTATAAAATGGAAGAGGATGGTAGAGCTGTAAGCCGTACAGGGAGGCACAGCAGGGACAGAAACAGAGCCCACATTAAGGAAGTTACTGCTGCATTTATATGTATTGTTCGTTCTGCGGGCTCCCAAGGTGCTGGACCTTGTGCTCCAAGGTGACAGTGGCTTTGCTGAAGAAAGACCTGGCACACACTTACAGTATATGGGTCCCCCTGGTGGAGTACTCGAGGTCCAATCACATATGTAGCTAAACTAATCCAGCTGCACACTGAGAACAACCTAACTGACTATATTTTGGGCTTCAGGGCATGTTGATATCATCTATTTTTCCCCAAATCCTTTTCCTTGAACTACAGGAAATTTTTTACATAGCATAATAGGTCTTTTTTTTTTTTTTTGAACAGTTGCTTCGAGTCAGTGACTTCACAACCCTCTGGCGCACATTCAGCCTAGTTATTAACACTTTTACTGGTCTTGTTATTGCTGTCATGGCTCTATAAAACCAAGTCTGTCACAGTTTTGTGCTTATGTGCCTATGGGAATAATTTGAGGCATTGGATTAATGTTACAGCTCTTGCACACTGCCAGAGGCAGTTGAAGCTCTAGGCTATCATGTTTCCATCTGTAAGGCATACATTGAGTAAGATTTTAGCATATAGCTATACATTAAGAAACAGATCGTCCCTCTGATGCTGCTTCTGTTTGATTTAAATCAGATATGAGGGAGTCAGCATAAAGCACAATAAAGCCCAAAGGGGCAGCACGGAGCAGAAGGCAGCAGAGGCACATCTGCTGTATGAGATATGACATACGCAAAAGCCACATGGCAAGAGATGCCATCGGCGAGTGCAGCAAAGTAACTATAGCAAAGTCAGGCGGCGTCTGACATTAATCAGCATAAACCAGTGGTCACAAAGACAGGATGTTAAAATAATCTTTAAAAATCTGATTAAAAAACAAAAATGACGGGTAGTAACATGTCTTTACTACTTATAATAGTTGGGGTCCCAACAAGCATTTGAGAAGGGTTCTTAATTATAGCTACAAACTAAAACTTTAATTATTCCCTTATCTGTCTCATCTATTAAAAATCAGCTAGGAGGAGTGAATTATCGTTGATCAGACAGTTTGAAAATGACAAAAATGAATTATAAAAACTTTTTTTTTTTTTCTTTTTAAGTGCATCTGTGAGAATTTGGCAAAGCCAAAACTCAGGAAAATGGGAGCCTGTCTAAAATTGTCTTCATCCTTTCCACATTAAACTTAGAAAAAACATAAATATGAAGCTCTCAAAAAATTACATAGTTATATTTATTAAAATTCCCTTAAGATGTGTCACCTGTCAGCTCCTTGTAGCGGCCTGCTGAGTGCCGGAGATAGGGAGCAGCCATGAGGATTTGGACGGCAGGCTGTTGTGTGCTTTGACCTCAACCGGACTCCAGAGTTTGGCTCTGGACGGAGCCAGTCAGTCGGCCTCTTCTCTGTCTGATCGGATTGGGCCGCTTTTGAGAGACACAACTGTTCGTCGGTGCCCAGTGGGGACCGACTGGCATTCTGCTCGTGCCAAACTGGCCCTCTGCTAAGATGTCCCACCAGTCCAACTCCACCTCCCAAATCTCTTGCTGTTTACAAAAAACAAGAATTATCACACCAACCCATTCTCCAGATTGCTACCTTTCATTATCCAAATTACCAAATTGGATCCATGCAAAGTTAATTTAAAAAACTAATTTAAATTAGCAGTAATCTCAGTAGGAATATTCAAGAGATCAAGCCAAAATTAGCTAATTTGGTGCATCAGCCAACTACAGTTTGTTCTGCCTTTCATTTAATTTATTTACTCCTCATGCTTTCTCACTTCTAAACAGCGACATCTCCTTCAGCGCCGTTAAGACTTCTGACTTGTGTTTGTTTTGCTGGCTGGCTGAACTGCTCTGTCAGGAGAAATGAAAGGCATCAGGGTTGTTACTGGGGATGGATGTCAGAAAAGATTCCACAATAGGAACAGGCAAGCCCCTGACATACTACGCTCCATAAAAAGAACATAATTGGCCCCCTAATTGCTCTCAGAGGCATGTATCACTGCCCCAGCTAGTTCTCTGCGCTGGCTTAAGCCTCGGTACAAGTCCGGTGTCAGATTATGTGATCTGCCCTGAACCCGAGAAAACGAGAAGCAAAAAGGATCTCTTTCTTCTCCTGACGGGGGGCGCAGCTCTGTTTATTGGCCTCCGGGGGGCGCTTGCTTCCCCAGCCAACTATCCTATTTGATGACCTGTTATTACACTGATCCCAACAACATGACATGGTCACATAGCATAACACACTTTCTTTGATTACTTAGAAAGCATTGCAAAATGTTTTTGTCATTTTTTTGTCATGTTTCAACCACAAGTTTGAATCTATTTTATTTATATTTTTTGTAATAGACCAATGCTAAATGGTGCACAATTGTGTTGTGGGATTAATTTAATTTTCCTCATCTTTTAAAAATTAGGTTTTGGTCCCATCTGATCAGATCACCTCCTTGCATTTCCTTCTTTGTGGAATTTTAAAAAACAATACTTCTTACGGCTTTCTTTCTGCATAACAATAATCTTGTTCTCTAAATCTGCTCAGTATGCCATGTCTCATCTTTTCAAAATGTTTCACAAATGAAAGAAACAGAAATGAGATATAGATCTGACTTATGCTCTAAATCCTCATAAGGACTCGAACATAACTCCTAGGCTTTTTATATCGGACTTGGTTTCTGGGCAAAAGGCCGCAGGTGTTTGCTTTGTTTGCTGACTGATCTGGTACCCAGAGGAGCTGGGCATGTCCAGCAACTGACTGTCATCCAGGAACATTTGTTCATCCCCAAAAAGCAGCAGTTGTTCTGTTACTTTCATTTATAGATGCTGTTTTGCTCGATTTGTCCAAATTATGAATTATGAAGACATAATGGGAAGACTTGGAGTTCAGACTTTCTCACACAAGTAAAAAAAATTAGCTTGTTTCTTTCAGCCTTGGTAATCTTCTCAGTGATCAGTCTGGATGGTGATAACCTCCTGGCCTCCTCTTGGTGCCTCTTCGCCAGCCTGGGATGTAATTACAGAGAAAATACCGGCTGAAGATAGAAAATTGTTATTTGATGAGCTATAAACACAACACCCCGATGAGTTCATGGCAACCTTTGCACACTTCAGGCACATCTTTATCCATTCAAACTGATGTTTTGTTTTTATTCACTTTGTCATTTAGTTAGTTTTATCAGCTATATCTCCACAGCATAGGTTTATAACCTGGATATTAGACTCTGTTAAAGTCAAAGTCAGTTATTGCATATGCAGTAAATACACCAAACACGACTGAAATGGAAATGTAGATAATTCTAGGATTCATAAGTCGGGTAGAAGAAATAACAGACAAAAGACTTGAATGTTTTCAGTGTGTGTTTGTCATCTCTCTGCTTCAGCCAGTCGTCTGTGAACTGAACAGGCAGAGTCCATGCGGACTCTCCATGTTTGCTCTCCTGAGAAGACGCAGCTGTGGATGCGAATCTGGTGAAGTTGGTCGACTCTGACTCATGAAGTAGAGGTTTATTCAGGTGGAGATTTCATCAGGCCACGTGGAATTAACACTTTGTGGTGAAACTGGATGTTTTTGGTGTGTGGAATTGGAGTGATCTACTCTGACAGATTGGTGTGTCAGATGCGGTTATCTGAAAAGTACACAGATTGAAGTTTACTCAGACAAATTCTGTCACTAAGCTTTTTGGGAGGCCAAAATAACTTCAATTGTTGTGAAACTGAGCTGGTTAAACAAAAAAAGCATGACTTTGTGCCAAAGCTTTTTATAAGAAATAATAAGAGGAACCTTACTGAAAATTGTGCGTTGATTGCAAAACAGGGGAACAATCACAGGAATTTTCAGAGCAGCATTTCCTTTTTCAAAGATTTAATTTTGTTTGATTCAGTTAGTTTTAATAAAAACTCATAAGTAATCAGCAACATTTGGAAAAAAGAAGATAACAATGAGTGTTAATTTAAAAAAAAGTCTTAATCTGCTTCCTAAAATGCTACAATCTTCACTGTTTTGTATCCTGTCTCTGACGTCTCACTATTTTCCAGAAATAAAAACCAGATCTTTGCTGATTATTTGGTGTTGAATCATTCAAGGAACTTCTTTCTCAATAGTCTTCTACCTTTGCACAATCAAAACGTTTTATACGTCTTGTCCCTTTTGACAAATCCCACTACAGAAATATGCCAGAGTTTAGTTGAAACTACAGCAACTAAATTATTGGTAATAGGGACATGCTTGCTTTCAGATACACCCTGCAGACCTCATTTATTTTAATCTCAGATCCACACAGTACTCAAGCTCCAGTGATGCATAACTTGAACATGGTAACATGGAAGCTGCACCGCTGGCTTGGCTTCAACAAGCAACGATTATTATCACAGGAGGGCTTCTAGAGGTGGAGGGGAGGTGTCTGCTGTTGCCTGGAGGTACCATTACAACGGCTGTTTATGTTCGAGACCTTAATGGTTATACTGGGCACATCGTGATTATGATGGTGCCTCTAATTGTCCAAACCAGTGAGCCTGTTGTCGTGGAGCTGCAAAGGGTTAGAGGTTAGTAGCTCACTGTTGTGCAGTGATTAATCTTTATGCATTTTGATTTTGTGTGCAAATAATGTGAAGCTTGTGTCTGCGGACTGAAGAAGATGGAAGGAAGAGAAGCGAACAGGGAAAAATCACAGCTGGTGCTAAATAGAGCCATTAATCACTTAATTGATTAACGGTAATTTGGTTTGTTGCTTAGTGATGTGTTTGAAGCCACATATTCACAAACTGTTGGAGATCCAAGTTTAAATCTTAAGGGACGATTTTCTATTGTAGACGTCCAGTGTAATAATTTGCTTTTTTATTTATTGATCATTGGAGTGAACCAGAATCTCCTATCTGTTGAGGGCATCTTGCAGAATCCTCATACAAAGGCATTATACCCCACTGTTTACCCATCTCTGGGTTTCATCTATGCAGGAATTGTTGTGATTTTAGTCTGCATCATTCCAGAGCAATTTTCAGTTCAATTTTTACCTCCTGATATTGCTCCATCTCGTCCTACTGTCCATACTGAGCACAAATCTCTTTAATGGCATGCACTTTCACCGTAAACTGTCTGCCACATGTAAGAGTCTATTGCCAAAAACTAATAACCCATGTGCTTTATTTACCTCCCAGTTATGAAGATTGTATATCAGAGCAGTGCAGAGAATTGTATCTGCAACAAGTACTTCAGTGTTATGTTTTTTCTACCCGACGCTCCGTATCTCTGGAGCTTTGCTCCACCTGCGGTCAGGCTGATAACGACGAGCTTGCAAATGAGTGAGCCTCCTCTAAATGAGAAAATCAAAACTCATGCGACTGCATTGTCAGCCATGCCTGATGACAAACGATAAGCCTAAAGAGATCTGAACACTGTATGGGCTTTTTTCCAATGTATCATGCACAGTGTTATCTGCATCGGCTATCAGCACTGTCAATAAGTTCTCTCACCTCGAGACAGCCTGCTTTGGGAAGGCTGTTGTGTAAATGAATCAGTCTGACACTTGAGGATAAGTTCAATTGAATAAATGATGTAAAATGACATTTTCTTCAATATTGTCTTAGTTCTTTTCTACGCCTTTAAATGCTTTGAATTACAATTTAGTGGATTTTGAAGGACTTCTTATACGGTCTTCTATTAGAAATGATAAAATGACCATGTGGTAATTTTATAATAAGACCTTAAGACATGGAGTTAAGATAAAACCCTAAATTAGTTAGAAATTTAACAACTTAAAGATCTACTACTGCCATCTTGGTGCTAAGAAACACATCACATCTTCCGGCATCTAACTGAGTTCATAACTAGCCTAGCAACTAGCATAGCAAATCAGGAATGAACAACCCATTTTGCAGACGGTCATAATGTCAGAAAATATGTTTGACCTAGTTAGTGAAAGATTCTCCTACAATATTTCTCAAACTGAAGTGATTCCTACGTAGTTTGAGTGGCATGCTACAAGAGGGCTAGCTAGTAGTTAGCTATGTGAGACTAGCTAACCACGGTGTTGTGAAAAAGTATTTGTTCCCTTACATATTTATTCTGTTTGCTTTTTTGTCATGCTGCAATTTTCAACTCATTACACAGACTTTTACACCTAACAAAGGTAATGAGTGTAAATACTATAAGTACTGTAGTTTTCTAATGATATTTTTTAATGAGCAAAATATTAGTTTCTCGGATAAACTCTTGAAAAAGGTTATGCAGTGGACAATGATCCAAAGCAAACTGCGAAGACTCAATAAAAAATAAAACAGGATGGATTACAGAGATCTTGTCAAATATAAATAAACAAATCAGAGTATATGGTGGTACATACTTTTAACAGAACTGGTCACTTTATTAATTCGTTGTCAAATTAATATGCTAAGGTGGCTACAAAGAGTTAATATGATAATCATCCCTTATCAGCTAAATTTTTCCTCCAGTGCTCTGCCATAATTCATTCACATCTGTTTGCAGCGGCAGATTGATGACAGTTGGACCGTTATTTCTGGTGAAGTATTTGTCGCCTCTAATCACACTTTCACATCCACTCGGCGGCACCTTCATCAGATTAGAAACCTGTCAGCGTCGTGTGGGTGTGCGTATTTTGAGCTGCGTGTGGAACCTCAGCGATCCAGCGACTGAAATGCGAAATCAGACCACCGATCTATTGGAAGTGTCAATTAGATTCAAGATGTGGGTGCGTGTGGTGAAGATGTCCCAAAACTTGCTGAGTTATTCCATCACTTAGACGTCGGCTGATGTTTAGTGACCCAGAGTTCACCTAGTCAACAAGCATGCAGGAGGTTTTCAAACTGTGTAATTCAGCCTGTCGGCATAAACTTTCAAAGTCGAAAAGTCACTCACTCTCATCGTCATTGAAGAGCAAATCTGATAAGGCAGGGCTCGTATTCCCTCCAAAAAATGTCATCTAATGTTAGAATGTGTTGTGGACGCACGGTTGCTGAGCAAAAAAGGGTTTGCTGCACAAAAAATACCACCACTAAAGTACCTCATCCCCCCACTTAAAACTTTTTTTAAGATGTCTTAGATGATCTAGCTCCTGCTCATCTCTGAGTCACTGACTGTTTAGCCATTTTCTTGTTTGAGCTAATCCACATCAGCAAACCACACACTCTAAACACAACTAAAAGGTCAGCTGCCAAGAGCCTGGAGAGAGCACTTGAAACACCGTCTGCTTGAAGAGAACATTGAGAGCTCCGGGAATGTTTTTTTTTCTTTTTCTTTTCTTAAGACGATGAAAGGCAGCAAATAAAGACAAATAAAGAGACAGAAAAACATTATCTGCTACCGAACAATTGGGGATGACAAGTCAGTTCTAATTCATCCTGATGAATATTTTAAAATCTGCTTCTTTTTGGTGAACCCGTCTCTATGGAGATATTATGCTTTGATTAGACCATGTCAGTTGGGATATCTGTGACTGAACCCTGCGGAGAGCAGGGTGCAGCAGAGGGAGGTGTGAACGAGTGGGCAGGGGAAGAAACAACCCTAGAGGGGGCAGGGCTAAAAAAAGTCAAAGTTAAATGCAGTTTCTCATTATGAATCCTTTCGCCAAGGTGGGATCCTTTTAAACATCTTCTCAACTATCATGTTTAAAAGCTTGTTTTTTTACTATCATTTTTTAAACAAAAATTCAGTTTTCCTTAAAAATAAATGTGAATATTAGGTAATCTAGAAAGATTTTGAAAAGAAAACATGTGACACATCAGGAATACTACTGATTGGACATCTGGTCAGCAGAAATTCACTGATATCATCCACAACAATGCCAAGACAGAAAAAAGCAAAGGCTTAGGAACCTGGTTGTTCAGAATGCTGCACTTTAGAATGTAATTGGAAAGTTAAGTGGAAGGAAAACAGATCTCACCAGGTCTTGTTACAACCGCCTTGTTCTTTGTGTTAAGCCACATTTAAACCAAAGATGTCTTGAGCATTTTATCTGAGCTCGGAAGAAAAAAGGAGGAAAAATACTGGACTGTTGCTCAGATGAAAGTATATTTTGCATTTTGAGACAAAAATAAAAATCCCAGAGTCTAAAAGTAAGTTTTTTTGGTGACGGTTTGGAGAGCCATGTTGTCAGTCAGTTGGTTCATTGTGTTTTCTGCTTATAATTTTAAACATATCACTATGTATGTAGATGTTTCATTTATTATAATTTTGGAATTAAGTTACTGAAAATGGTTTTCTTTTGTCATATCTAATGTATTGGGATACGCCTGCATAGAAAATAGAACAAGGAAAATAATTGTTTGTGATATTAGAAATCTTAAATCAACATCCACCAGCTGAACAAACTCCTGAATTTTATTCCGGTAGGAATAGCAGATGGTCAATGATAACTCTGCATCTGTTAAAAAATGCTTTCTACTGAAAATATAAATTTGTGAGCATGTTCTTCCGAATTTTTACAGCTGTACTGAGATACATCGTTACTGTTGGCTGACTGACAGCAAACTACATCAATTCAATGGATCAATTCCTCAGAGACAGACACTAATAGAGCTTCACAGTAGGTCGAACTGACAGGAGAGTCGTCCATTAATCACATTACTTTTATAATCCTGCATTAATACAGCACCCTCTGCTATTACTGGCACCCCTGTGGTTATTGCTTTTCACAGTCCTGTTTGCCAGTAGGACAGCAGTTAGCCTTCTCCTAACATTTCAGAAGTCTTGGAGCATAAAGACTCCTCTTGCTTTTTCTGTTTAACCCCCAAGTTTTCCACAGGATTCTGTGTTGATTTAGCTGTAAGTTTTGGATGCTAATCTTGTCAAAAGATCTGGTAACCATTTTTAGTTTTCCTAACAGACCTCATATTTATATTTAAAAGAGTTCCTCCACCATACCAGGAATATTTCTGCTAATTTCCACATCTTCATTTCATTCCAGAACCAACTAGAGTGAATTTTTCTGACATGCTTTCTGTGATGGAAAAATTACAATAAGGTCACATCTGCCAATCATGTCATATGAAATGTCTGTGAACTCTCACCAAAAGAACCATTTGGGTTACATGTAGAAGGTTGGAAGTTGTTTTCTACAGCTGCACCAGAACCAGACTGTCTCGCCCCTTGTTTTTATTTCTTTATCTTTGGTATAAAACTCATTTGTTGTCTCTGCCTGGCAGAGCTTTTCATCCAGACCTGATTGTCCTACGAGCTCTCAATATTGCACAATACATGAATAAACCTGATTGAGTGATTATACCTGAACAGTGATTGGAAATAGCATTTTTCCATGACACTTCCCAAGTGAGTTGACATGTACACCACGTCTGACAGTTGTAATGAAGACTTGGTGACTACAAGATGTTACTTTTTGCAGCAGCTCACTGATGTTTTTACAATCATCCTTTCTGTGCACAGTGGCATGTTAATTTTTGGTTCTCATCCAGCCGTGTTTGTCACAGTTCCAGTTGTTTAACCTTTTTAATTAGTGATTGGAGATATGGGTAACACTATTCGAGCAGCTGCTGTTTTCTGGCTACATCTTCTTATTGAATTATTTATTTTCTTGTCTTTCTCATTTTCTTCTATTCAAACATTTTACAAAAGGTAAATGAATGTGCTCAAATTTTAAGTTGGGACATTTTGAATTTTAATTACAAGATTATACAACTACAGTGAAAAAAAATATGTTTTTTTGTTTTTTTTTACATGACATCCGCAGTGCCAATTAATCACACGTGAGAAAATAATTGAACAGTTTTTGTCAACTATTTTTACGACACCAAGATAAAATGATAAAAGAAAAAACACAACTTAGATGATTAAGAATGCATGTCTTTATTCACTCTTATTTTTTAAAGCCAGCAGTCACAACTTAGCGGATTTTATGTACCTACTATCTTTCTGGAGCCTTCCGGGTTCAGTTTACCTTTTTAACATAAAAACCTTGTCGCTAAATTGCTGTCTCTCCCACTCTGTCATGCTCTCAGTGGTTGCCAGGCAGTTTTTCCCTGCAGGGTGACCCTGAATGTACATACTGGCTGCACAAACAGCCTCCTTTCATCTGTATGACTCACCTACCAGTGTTTGCACCACGGCCCCTGGCCTTGCCTCCTACATCATTCTGATTCCAGCAGACATAACTCCCCAGGCGCTGCTGTATTAGCCCTGGCCCTCACCCACCTCTGTGCTTTAACCCCCCTCAAAGCACAAACCAAAGGTGAGAGGCACCAAAGGCAGAAGGTGGGATTTGAAGATCATTCTGTCAGTCTGATAAGAACAACAAATGGATGTTTGATCAAGTAAATCAGCGATCTGTGACGTAGTAAACCAGAGGAAACCAAACAAGCTGGTTTGAGTTCAATACCAAATCACTTCCTACTGATAAAATACTTCCAGTTCATGACAGAAGCTTAAATTCCCTCAGCGGTGGTAAAAAAATATCTTGTGTATCAACTTCATTAAAGTCAAAGCTTAGATTTCAATCCTTGCAAATTCTCCAGGTCAGTGTCTAAATGGTGGCTCTGTTTCAGTTTCACATGTTGAGTTTCTCTAGTAGCTTTTATACAGACAGTCCTGTTTACACCGATGTGTTCCTCCTTGTGGTGTTTGTCATATAAATAGACTGAACACGTCATGCAACAAGTCAGGTGGAGTATCAGACCTCCGCAGCGCGAGGAACAAGAGGAGCTGATAAGAGCTGTTCAGATTGGGGGCTCTGGAGTCGTTTTCTCTGACAGACGACAAGCCGGACTTTTCTAACTTTCCTCAGCGCTTTGGAAACAGTAATTGAAAATGGGGGAATCTTTGTGCTTTGACTTAATAGAGCTGTTCTGGCCTCACTGGAAAGCAGGGTTAATAACTTTCTGCAGTTCTATTACCCCCTGAGATTGGCTTCAGGTGAGTTAAGAGGCTTCACTGGACAAGGAGAAGTGGCCTTGGGGCTTCTCAGCCGCCTCTTATCTCTGCTCGCTGCCAGCAGCTCACCTAACAATCATTTATGTCACACATTACATACAGGAAGGACCCCCCTTGTGTGCTTGCATGTGATAGGACTGTCTTGAGGTCTTTAAACAAATGAGCGGCAGGCAGATTTTGGTGGACACTTAACTGACGGGCTGTAATTAATGTGTCACTTTGTCATTTTCCTCAAGTTACGAAGGACTGCTGGGATTAGTACTTTCAAACGAGTGCAGAGGTGTTCTGGGTTTTTCTCCTTGAAGTCCATGGTGGTTTATCAGGTGAATTGCTTTGATATTGACATGTGTCGTAGCTGCTCCATAAAATTGATGTTGTCTTGTTGAAGCGAAGCAGCACTGACATCTCAACTGTTTTTCTTTGCGTAGCGAAATAAAGGAAAGAGTTTGTCCACGGCACAGAGTTGTTTTTCTCTGATTATTTATTTTATTAAATTTTTTTGCCTTTTTAATGCAATAAATTAGTTAAAAAGTCATATTTATTTTTGAAATCCCCAATTAAAAAAATTATTTTGTCGTTATTGTTGTCCCACTTGGAGCTGTTTTAAATAACCAACCTGGAGGAAACTTTTCTAGCATTTGTTGTAGAGCTGAGCTGATACAATCATGTCCTAAAGGTGGAAATTTACCTGTTTTTCCTACCTTATATTCTGCTCCACTGTTCAAAAAGTCAGTTGGCCCGTCTGTCCATCCAATCAGTATTTTAGGAGATTACATATAATCTTTAGAACTAGCTGATTACAAAATAACAGAACAAATAAAAAGATGGAAAAAATCACATTTACAACCCAGTTAAGCATTCTGTTGATATCTGTTTGCTGCATCGTTGTATTATTCATGCAACATGAGGTCTAATTTGCGTAATATTTTTAATTTGTCATTCATTGTCGTTACTCTGTTAGTACTCCCTTTGGAACTAAGCAAGTGTCCTTGGAATGATTATTAGTTTATCCAAATCTGCAAAGCGCCGTCTGAGTGTCTGTCAGAGGATTATGCAAAAACCACAGGAGCTCCCACACTTTTGAAGTGTAATCAAGTCTGGTTTAAAACCTCCAAGCAACTGTTGACTGTTAAATAATCAACACCGTCTCACTTACGCTCAGGAAGGCACGCAATACGACTTCATTAGATTTTAATTGTTTCGAAAGAAAATTCAGTTAACGACTCGAGATTCAAATTAAAGGCACTTATTTTGTTTACAACTACTGTATCTGACTGAGATGCTTCACTGGTGGAGTTTAGTTCATAAAAGCACTCTTTAGTTTATCACTACATAAATGTTATCTGAAGGATAAGCTCTGATTATTAGGACCCTCAGTAAAGATTTGTAAAAAGTCTCAATAAATTGATTTTTCATTACAGGAAGATTCTCACACTGAAGTTTTTAGAGAAATCCACCCTTTAATTTGAGTTGAGGGGAATAAATTTTGGAACCCTGACATTTCTGTGAAATAAATATCACTAATTAATATCTTTTACACCTTTTTAGGTTACATGGTGTGTCTAGTATTCCCTGACTTTCTGTTTCCCTGAGGCTTACATATGATGTAACACAAAAGCCCATTTCAGGGTTAACAAGTGAATAAGTTTGTTTAGGATGGATGCTTCTTCTTTCCAACCATCACAAACCTAAAATAAAAATGATGAAGACACTTTCTGGAACAATTTGGTTAAGATTGAGCTTTTTAAAAAGCAAATTCTCCAGGTCTGACTTGAAACTAAGGTTGATAATGTGGAAAATGTGGTTCATTTCCACTGCTAAAAATAGTGGAGAGTCTGTAATACTGTGGGCTTTTCTTGAAAATGCAATGTGAATCTTGTTAAACAGATCTAGCACATTCAAAATGGGTCCACAAATGGTAGCAAGAATGGATATTCAATGGCTGTCTCAAGGTTTTCTAATGTCAATAAGTGACAGATAATTTTGCAGGATTAAGTGTTTGACGGTCCTAAATATCTTTAATGGTGTCATATAGTGACTGGTGGAAGTTGTTTTTGTTTTTTATCCTCTTAAGCTGCAGAAGCATCACAATAAACTTTTGAATCTAATTCAGCAAGCAGATTTGTGGTTCAAACTCTGCAACCTTTAAAGGCCAATGAAATTACTTTAAAATCTGTTTCTGTATTCCTACACGCAGCTTCAGCTAAAAGTGTTCACTTGAAATACATACTGTGTCCTCTCAAATAGAGAATATTCTTATTCTGGCTCTATAACTCCACTGAAGTTGAACTGTATTATGTTGGTAGTAAATAACCGAGTGATAATTTTTCACGAGGTTGTTTCAAATAGCTTTAATTAGATGAATACCCCTGAAATTAAACAAAGCAGAGCCTTTGTTTTCAAACCACACAGTTGTGATCATATTGTTTAACAAAATTAAGACCTGCTCTATTCTTCTCCAAAATCCTGAGGTGTAAAACCAACCCCACTGGAAAAGCAGAGGATTCCACGTGACACCAACTCGTGCTCCAAATGTGAGCTAAAAAAATGGTTTTAATCACATCATTTGCTCTTGATTTACTCCATTATGTGCTCCATTATCAAAATGATGATGTTAACAGCATTCTGATCCACGCTGGTGAGATGGGAATCTGTTGGTGCGGGAAACCAGGGAGCTGGTGGGGAAAAAAATAAACATGAAAGGATGATGAAGGAGATGGAACGAATGATAGAGGGAGAGGAGGAGGAGAGCGAGCAAGCTGACCCAGTTTGTGAAGGAAAGAGAGGTGATGGGAGGGAGCTGTGTGCCAGCTTTTCCGCTGCGATAGGGGACCTGCTGGGCCATCTGGCGGCCCTTTAATTGGGTTGGGGTTTTACACCTGAGCGGCACGCCTCCAAAAAGATGGCTGGTGCAGAAAAAAGGAAGCTGGAAGCAGCAGTGTGTCACATCCTGCAGTGAAGCAAAACCAGAATGACAGCAAGCGTCGACTGGGTCAGATCCGCTGATGCTCTTGTCTTGTAATATGTTTTTTTTTATTTTCTTACATTTTGTGAAGTAGATGGCAAAGTATTCATAGTTTTCTAATTAGTGCATAAATTATATCGTCAACTTGTAATATTTACTGAAATTTCCTTTTTGCTGTACGTCTCTATTAGTGATTTTCTTACTCAGATTGGATGAAGATCTGTGAACATTAATGCTGGTCTACTGTAACAGATTCTCACTTGGATTTTTATCTGGACTTTGACTAGGCCTTCTCTAACACCTGAATGTACCAATCTATTGTAGCTCTGGTTGCATTTATGCTTCTGGAAGACGAACCTCTAATCAGGTTTGACCCACATCTCTTTACCCACAGCATGATACTGCCACCACCATCTTTAGAATGATGTGTTCATGTACGATTAGTTGTCCGTCGCAAAGCATTTTGCTTGTATGTCAAAACATTCACTTTGTACCACCTTTTTCCACATGTTCATTGTGTTCCTCGTTTATGGCAAACTAAACAGGATTTCTTATGAATTTCTCTGTGAACTTGCTGTGAATTGGTGCTATATAAATAAACTAAATTGAATTACTTGAGCTGTGCATCTCTGCAGCTCATCCAGAGTTGCCATGGATTCTGTGGCGGCTTTTTCTTGTCTTTAATTTTTCTTCTGCTTGTCAGATTAATGCTAGTATGTCAGTTTGGGTGGTTTACAGTTGTGCCACATTCTTGCTTTTTTCAGATTTGTACTCTTAAAATGTGCAAAGGTTCTAATAACCCCACCTTTATCTTCTCCTCGACTTAGTTTTTGTTATTTACGGTACTATTTATTGATTAGTGTTGTCTAAAGTAGCACTGAAACTTTCACAGAACAGATGCAGTTAGGGATTTCACAACAAAGGGCTGTAAATAAATACAGTCCACACATTTCAGATTTGTTTCATTTGGGCTTCAATCACTTTCTGTGAGTGACGCAGGTAAAAAAAACCCCACCAAAATTAAATTGGAAAAACCTTTAAAAATACAGCGAAAGCATTATTTAAAGTGGCAGGGATGTGATAGTGACAGGGTAAATATGGAGTCGCATTACACATACAGCGTGATTATCCTGTGAAGGTAGGCCTGCGAGAGGGAAAAAGGTCAACGCTCTCTGGTTTTCCATGAAGATAAATAAGCCTCAATCCACTCCAGCAGTAAATGACACTGGGTTTCAAGTGGACTGCCTGCTGTCTGCCAACCAAAACAACATGGAAGTTGTCATCTTATGCTTGACTGGGCAAGTAGCTATTAAGGCACAAATGTAAGCTGAATTATTGTTTCAGTTTTTGTCAGTAATATGAGGGCTACCACGAGAAGCACAACAATGGGTGGTCCTCTATGCACAGTTTAGTATTCAGTTGTCTTTTTTAAAGTAATGTAATGTCTTTTAATGTAGATGCTTGCTTCATTTTGCATATCTATTCACTGGAATAGACAAATTTACATAAATACTCTTATTTATTTTTTTACATTGTGCAGAATTAATTCAGAAAATTGTACTTCATGTTTACTCTCCCACAGAGGGGATGATCAATTCTTTTTTTTCCACATAAGAAGCCTCCCACATGCACTCTGCAGAGCATCATTGTGCTCCCTTAAAGTCCTCGCCCCATGTTGAAGTATCTCTGTCACTACCAAATGAATCGGCCCCCACACTAACCTTGCAGCATTCAAAGGGCGGCTGAGCTAACAGGTACATGCGTAGGTGTTCATGCAACCATGAGAAAAGAAGAAAAGGTTTCTTAAAACTCATTTTTCAAACCTAAACCACTTCTGATGCGTCATCTTGTTGTTTGATCACAGGCTGTTTTATTTTTTGCTTTTTCTCTTTTTACATTTTCAACACCCTTGTCTTAAACCGTCTCTGTTGATGAAGGTGAAAGATGCTGTGAAAGAAGTGTTAGTTTATTGTTAATATCACAGCTGGAGAGTGTCGGGATAGGAAACTTTCTCTGAGTTGTGAAAGAGCAGCAGCGGTCGTGAAGCTAGAACCAAAGTATCCTGGAAAAAAAACTGTTTTGCTCAATAGATTTTGAGTTTTCATGGATAATAAAAGACTGATGTAAACAAATTATGCAGCTAAAATTAAGATAATTATTTGCTTTTCATGCCTGCTGAAATATGTTTAGCATGTTGAGGATCAATCCTATCTCAGCAACCAACTAATAATATGTGTGGAGACTTAAATTGTGTGTATTTTAAGTGGCATTTTTACAGAAGTGCAACTAAAAGCCTTTAGAAAGCAGTTCTTTTCCAAGGACTTTCTTATTTGACCCTGAATGAAAAAGAGAGAAAGAAATCAAGGAAATATTTTAACCAACTGAAGGTGGGAAGATAAGACCTTCAGCAGTTAGTCTTAGTCACTGTTTCTTCTGAAAAAGCAACTCAACTCCTTATTTAAATACCTAAAAGGATCCCTCAACTGATATAATTTATAGCAAACAATATTTAAAGTCAATGCAGTTATTTATTAGTGGAAAATGCTTTATTTTGATGTCATTTCCCTATTTTAATTCACAGACTGTGTGCATTTGTGCCATAAAATGTTTATTAGTTGTGAAGATTTGTCACTGGTCAAAGAAATTGCAGAGGTAATTTCTTCTATACATTTATGTTGATTACAACCCAGTCAAAAAAAAGTTAATTTGTTGTCAAAAATGTTTTCCTTTTCAGTCAGAATGTCCTGACAATCTTCCAAGCTTAAAATTTATTTGGATCAATACTGGGTCAGTTTGACATCTATCTTTCATAAAAGCCTTGGTTAATGCAGGAACATTGGCTTTTTTCCAAAACAACCTTTTTTTCAAAACAATTTAGCTGCTTTTTGGCAAAATTACTCTTGCAGGCGAGTCCATATCTTTTCAGAATAATATCATTTTTCAAATATAACATCTGCTGGCAATCAAATTTAGCTAATTAGCTGAGACACTGGCAAGCGAAATTATAATTATTTCTGATAAAAGGATAGATTACATAATAGAAGTCCTAACTGAATCACATGAGCAATAATACTGATCTTCATATGACAAAATTCTAAGTTTAACAAACACAAATTGGCTTTTCAGTCTGTTTTCCCTCTTTTTTTAAGAAATAAAAGTGATTCAAAGTGTTAGTCCTCAAATATTAAAGATTTATTTTAAAATGTTATTGCTTTTCTGCATAACCAGTGACTCATCTTAGTTTAAATTAACTCAAATTAGTTTGAACATCCCTTCATATGCACAATAAATTATCTTAATGCTGCCAGTGAGGTTATAAAAGTGTAGGAAATAAAAGCAGCGTTTTCATCTCTCTGGTATCCAATCTGCTTCACTGACGTTTTAAAACCTCAATTTATTCAATGAAGGAAACTTTCCACATCAACTCTGACCCGTTTCTTTATGGTTTCTGTTGGGGAGTGTTATCCTGGCATCTTGTTCTCACAAATAAATATAATTTGTGTCAATTTTCGAGGTTGCATTTAGACTTTCAAATTACTTCACAGAGAAACATTCAGCAAATCTTAGAGTCACATCCAGTGTAATGCCTGGGTATGTTAACAATGAAATAAATGGGGAAATATGAGTTTAGTGAGCACCAACTGTGGGAAGGAGGGAAAATTAGGCCATCAATCTTTGCTGTGTACTGGTTTTCTTTAGCACGCCATTATCCTCTTGAATTGCTATGGTGACGGAGCAAATTACAACCTGCGCACCAACGGCACACAAATAGTTCCTATCTGCTGCAGAACTGCTGCATGTAGCTGCTTCGTATAATTATTGAATTTCACTTAAACACATTAAAACATTTTATCTGGGAAGTAAATGCATCCATTGTAAGATACATTGCTCTACACAAATTTTAAGCCACTCTTAATTTTCCCTATATCTTGTCACTGACCTTCTGTCTTGTTTTTATTTTTAAAGTAGACATATTGTATGTTGGGTCTTAATGAAGACATCTTTACAACAGAAACATGCTGAACTACCACATTTTTAGTTAAAAAACACTGGAAATTATTATAAATTTTAGCAGCTCAGAACTTAAAGCTACAAGTGAAATAAACATGAAATCCCTTTTGCACTTAGTAGAGCACCCTTTTGTTGCTATGACCTTCTGCAAACATATTTCATAGCCAGAATAAGCTTTAAAATTTTAGCCCCTTCCTCATGGCAGTTGCTTTTTCAGGTCAGGTAGCAAGACTTCGATGGCCAGTCTAGTATCTTCGAAGACTTATTGCGAAATCGAACTTTGGTGGATGAAAAATAGTTTTCTCCTTTTTCTCTTGCCATATTTTAACTTGCAGTTACAACCAACCTGATGTAGCTGATGAAGCCCTTGTTTGCTTGCTTGATTTGCTAATGTGTGCTCCAATGAAGCCAAAACTTTGACTACAGAAGTCAGTTAAAGTATTTGAATTTTGGTAAATACTTCTGATATTAGTGTTATGTAACTATTGAAATAAAGTTTGTAGTGGAAGTTATGTAATTTTTGGTCAAACTGCAGTTTCACAGTCATGCTCTGTGGCCCTGGAGCAGAACTGAGGCGATGTAGAAACCCCATACAGACGGGACATCCCATTGTGATGACATGCTTGGAGACGATTTATCTGGTAAACAATGAACATTAAGCAGCAGACCACATGTGGCACCGCATGAGCGCCTCTGCACAAAGAGCAGTGGATAACATATGAGTCACTCTGTTTCCTCTGCAACCAGACCTTAAAATAAAGTAAATACACCTGGTGTGTGTGTGAAGAGCTTTGTGTTGTGAGCTGCAACATATGTCACTACTGGGAGCGCAGGATCATAGTTAAACCAGGTGAAGAGTTGCACTTCATCATCATTTTATTGCTACTTTGTGATCTTAATATTGAATTTTGACATTGAGTGAGGATCTTTATTCTGATTTTAGAGAGCTGGCCAGTTTTCTGTGGACTCCAGCTGATGTTTGCTAAGGCTGAGCCTACAGCTGCTCACACATTCTCCGTCATCTGACGAGGCAGGCTCCCTGCCTCCGACATGCATCTGTCACAGAGACTGAGGAACTGAAAGAATCCAATCTCATCTATCCGAACTGTATTTATTTTCCTTCTGCAGCTACTGCCTGGCTGCCCAGCATCGCCACCATGAATGAGAGTCGAAGGGAAGCGCTGGCGGCTGCGGCCCCTTCGCTCACCACTGCCTCCTCCTCAACAGCTGGCTCCAACACCACCAGCATGGCCGGACCGGGGGCAGGGGAGAAGGATGAAGCCTTCTCCAAGCTGAAGAACAAGTTCATGAACGAGCTGAACAAAATCCCATGTGAGTTTTTTTTCCTTTATTAACTCATGCATGTTTTTTGTTGGGTCTAAGTATTTACCACCATGTCAAAAAGATTCACATAAAGTAAAATCACTTTTGGCAACAAAAATGACCTGAACTGAGTTTTCTGTCTGACTTTATCAGACTATCACAGTACTTCCTAAACCTCACACTGACCTGCTTCAGCACACCTGATTTCAATTAATAAGCCTTCCATCATGTGATCATATTTTCACTAAATGATAGTGGGAAATCCTTTGTATTTTTCCACATTAGAGCTTAGAATTTAAGCAGCTAGTTACCATATATCTATATGGTCTGATATTCAAATCTCTTTGCTTTCTTTGCTTAAAACTGTTAATGAATAAAGCAGATGTTTTTAAGCAGTATCTTTACTAACATTCAGTCGTACCTACGACTCTCCAAGACAGATTTTCTCCAGGGTCTGTGATTCAAACAGCAAATCATTGAGAATCTTGTAAGAATCTCTCTTCATTCTCCACAGAAACCAAGTTTCTGAAAAGAGTGAGTCACTGACTCTGCTTTCAAATGGTTTCACAGATGCAAAATGTGTATAATTTGACTCCTTGTGATTTTAAAGCTGTTTGTCTGAAACCTTTCAGTGTGATCCTGATTGTAAACCCAATGAGTCAGGGATGATTCAGCTGAAGATGCGTGTTACTTTTTGTAGCAGTCAAGGTCTGACTTGACCTTTGATGAAAACTTCAAACAATCGAACGCTGAAAAATCATGAACTTCTCATCTTCTGTTCGCTGTTTCTTAGGAAACAATAGGGAAAAAAAAGCTTTCCTCTCTGAATATCTCAGTTTATACTTGATGAAAAGGTAAAAAGTAATTTTTATTTTTCATGTTTAGTGCAAAAGCAGAATAGAAAATCTTACAGTTGAAAAAAAAACAACTCTTCATAATTAATTCAGTAATTCTGGAGAAATAAATGTTTTTAAAAATCCATCCATCCATTTTCTTACACCTTTGTCCCCAGTGGGGTCTGGAGGTGCTGGTGCCTCTCCAGCTGCGTTCCGGGTGAGAGGCGGGGTCACCTGGACAGGTCGCCAGTCTGTCGCAGGGCAACACAGAGACAAACAAGACAAACAATCACACACACCTAGGGGCAAATTAGAAAGACCAATTAACCTGACAGTCATGTTTTTGGACTGTGGGAGCAAGCCGGAGAACCCGGAGAGAACCCACGCATGCACAGGGAGAACATGCAAACTCCGTGCAGAAAGACCCCAGGTCGGGAATCGAACCCAGGACCTTCTTGCTGCAAGGCAACAGTGCTACCAACTGCGCCACTGTGCAGCCCATTTTTAAAAATCACTGTTGCAAACTCACTAGCAGGTTTGTTCGAGTGCCTGAACAAACCAAGGTGGCTGTACGTTTGGGTCAAGATTTTGGTGCAGTGCATCTCAGTGTCTCTGTGTGCCGAAGGGCTGCTGCTTCTGTGCCGAACTACCTCTGTGCTGCACATATGGCTGCTCTGTGGGGGGCATGGTGTCTGTCTACCTGCTCAGACTTCCTGGCCTTTGCTGCTCTTGGATGCTGAGCGTTGCAGACTTTTTGCCCTTATCGCCGTTTTAACAACTCTGCACCAGGTGGCAAATTAGCAGCCAAAACACAGTTAAGAACATAAATACAGCTCTAAGTAGAGCTCCTTTAAATCAAGTCTTCTAGTTCATTGTCTAAAAACAAAACAGGATTATAACTCATGATTGTGTTCAAATGAATGCATTCATGTCCAACAATTATTGAGAATTTCCTCTCTCTCTGTATGGCCCAATTTCGTCAAAATTACTGGAGAAAAGTAAGTTCTTCTCAGCAGAGGGTTGAGAGAATTTCTTAGCAGAAGGGTTGAATGTATTTTTCTAGCTTGTATCTATTTTTTTCCTCTTTGTTTAAACTAAAGGCTGAATGTTCTTATTTTTCACTGAGACTTCTGTAATGTAAAATGTTATTTTAAGGCTTTGTACATATTTTTTTACATCAAGAATATATTTCTTAAATCAAAACTTCTGCACTTTTATGATAAAAACACCTGACAAAACACATGAGTGTGTGACGTTCTTTGCCTATCAGAACAAATCTCTCCACGGAGGTCTGAAGGTTTTCATCAATATCCTAAATTATAATTGTATATAACAGGTTTGTGTGTAAGTAATATCATCTCAATGCCACAAATGTCACCATTGCAGAGTTTCATAGGAATGATTTTCCATGCTAGGAAGTAATTTAGCTTAAATAAAATCCATTATTTATATATATATATGTACAAAAAAAAAACTCTCATGGCTGCAGCTGAAGAGCTTTATCTGTGTGCATTCATTTAAAATAGAAACATGTTTGAATATCTTTGAGGATATTTGATTTCAGAGGATTTACAACCAAGACCTGACAAGTTTGATCTCCCCTCTGACTTAACAATAAAAGTCTATCATAAAAGACAGTCCCCAGAAATCCAACATATTTTTCACGTCCCTTTTGGTGGCAGGTTGAGTTTTCAATTTATTTTATTTTCTATCATTTTTTTTAACTTATCTTTACCACACCTGGCAGAAAAGGTTTTCTAAAATCATCCAAAACTGACCATCATGCAGGTTGTCACTGCTGGGCCATACCTATTACTATTTTCTATCACCTCATCCCCCCTATCAAAAGCAGGGGACTTTGCTCTGCAGTGCTGCCAAGCGGATGATGAATGCCCAAAAGACTTGTTTACCTTGTGGAATATCGATGGGGTCTGGGGGAAAGTCATGCAGCAAATTTAACAAGAAAATGTGAGAGGTGAAGCTGCATGCTCAGCACCGCCTTTCCACCGCAGCTGCAGAAGATCTTCTTTCAGGCTTATAACCCAATTTAAGCTCCACAGGCTTTGAATGTGTGGTGGCATGAAGCTGTCACAAAGGCCTAACTCGCTGCTCAATTTCTGTCAGTCATCACGCTTCTGAGCCGGGGATTTTTGTCAGCCCATGCCTCCTGCTCAGCAAAAACTAAACTTATATAAATCATGACAAAATTACCTTTTTCCATTTGACAATTTGTGAAACGCTCCTACTTCTGGCAAAGGTTACCAATATATTCTCTATGGGAGTTTGTATCATTAATTTAGAATTTTTTTAAAATAATGCATTCTAATTTGTGCAGCAACTTCACTGAAGTTGTATGATGTATATTGCTCTGCCTGAAAAACAGAACCAATTAAGGAACGAAATGGACAAATTAATGACACTTATGCATCTAAATTTGCAATGTTTCTTTAAAAAAATAAAAAACTACATATCCCAGCATTTTTTATTTACACTAAATCACTACAAAGATTGGTCAAATAAGAAACAAACAGAAATCCTTTTCATAAACATCGTAAAATAAACAAAATTAGTTGAAGACTTTTTTGTTTCAGCTGTTAAAATTTTGTATCCTGCAAAAACTTTCTCTATTATCAATTATTTAATGCTCAGATATTTTGCTTCTCCATAATTATAAACACTTTGACAGCCAGACTTGAAGTCCAGCTGTAATCACACTAAAACATGCAGTTACTGCTCACTGAAACACAGCAGCTGCTGCTAAGAAAACCAGACTGCTAAACTTCTTGTTTCTGAAAATCCATTGCAGATAAGAATTAATCAATAAACGCAAACTGTTTGAGTTATAACTACAAACATACAAACCATTTCTCCAAATAACAGAGAGAGTACTGGAAGAATAAATGGTGCATAAAGAGAAAATCTTTCTCCAGTTGAAATATAAAACTATAATCTGTTAGAGGAGAAAAAAATATTATCCTGCAGAGCTAAAAAATAAAAATAAAAAAATCCCAGCACATAGTTATGTTTGTGTTTGAAAGTGTCTGGTTTGATTTAACACTGTGACTACTCCCAGTCAACAGACAGCAGCGTTTATTAAAGAGGATTATGGTGGAGGATCAGCAGGACCCGTTGGGTCTTCGTGCCTGCTGGTGGCAGGCCTCATCGTCCGCCGTCATTTTAGGAACTAATGTAAAGCTCTGAAACCCTCAGGGATTGGTAGCCTAACACGGTTCACATAGTGGCCTTTGCACTCTGACTGTATCTCTAGAAATAAATGAAACATGAACACCTCAATTTTCATGAGGATGGTCATGTAGCAACCAGAAAATTAACTTTTTTCAGCCAAACAGGAAGTAATACTACTTGATGGTGCTTCCGCTGCAGCTCAATGTTTGGTGTAAACATAAGATTTACAGAGTAAAATCTCATTATCATCTGCTTTCAGCTCTCATTGCTGATTCTGCTGCTATATCGTCAGCTTAGCCAAACCACAGTGGGGTAAAGCCCTGGGCAGAGTGTTGATCTCATAGGCGTAACAAGATATAATGTGAAGGTTAATTGACCAACAAAGTCCTGTCACACTGAATTAGTGCGCTCTGGAAAGTGGATATAACCCAGATGCAATATAGCACATTAATAAACACACAAACATACCCAGACACTTGTTAATGTGTCCAGCATGAACCTCTCCTTCTGATGTAAAGTGCTCAGTATTACAAGTGAGAGGATGAATAAGAATGTGACTCCTTGTGATGATTACATTGAGACAGAGCAGGCAGCTCCAATACAGCTTGTAAAGATTACAAAACACATGAAATGACAAATTACAAAATCAGTCGCAAAATATCCACAAAGTTCTACACGGAGCATGTGTGAAATCTATTTATCTGATGCATTGTTTCACACTGAAATATTCCAAGTAATCAAATAAATTTTAATGTCGTAAGTAACCCAAGGAATCAATATTTCATTTATTAAAAGGAAACAATATAAGTGGATGTTTTCATCCATGTTCCCTCAGAAAAAAGCTCAGAATGGATTCAGTCACTCCTGCTCAATATTATACAAGAGTCACCATTTTTTCATGCAGTCTGAATAAAGTCCCTGTAGAATCGCCGGCACCACCTTAAGAGACCAAAAATGTCCCTGTCGGCTGCTGAACACTGATAACTAACCAGCAAAAACCAAACCCAGTTCTGTTGTCACGGTAACAACTGAAGCTAACTGGCGTTGATGTTGTGAAGCTAACAGTGTCCTCAAATAAACTTCATGTACGCAGCTGACAATTTAAAAACTGTTTAACGGCATTACTTAAATGTAATTCATTTTATTGTAATTTTTAAGAGCAGAAAATCATTTTTGCAGTTATTCAACACTTTAAATCTTTTGCACTAATAATTTAATGAAAAGTATAAAAAATGGATATGAAGCTGATTTCTTCTAATTTCTTTATACTTTACTTAAAGTCAGACTTTGTTGCAATATTTTAAAGTGACCCTGATCAATGTGTAATTTCTACAATTTAATTTTTATGAGCTTTAATTGGGCACAAGATTGTTTGGACTTGAAAATTGGTGATAGAAAACTTGTTCAATATGCAGTTATCATATTTTTTTCCTTTAAGTGATGTCAAAATAGTTGGGTTGTAATCAATATATCAAAACAAAACTCCCACAGTAAGGTGCTTTAATCACACAAAGCAACTCATTTCTTTGAAAATGTTCAAGGACAGAATTTAGTAAATTTTGGTAGCAAAATATATGAATGAAAACAAATTGCAAAGAAACTACAAATTAATTTTTCATATTGATTTATATAAAGACATCTGTAGATAGTTGGAGTTTTCTTCTTTCATCATTTTGAAACCTAAAAAGTGTCTTGAGCCCCAAGGGACAGCAAACTTGGATTCCACCATGCATGTCCAGCCCACCAGAGAAACTCTATTTTCCATGCCACGTCGCCCGGTGGAACAAGAGAAAAGTGCCGGGAGTTAGAGTTCAGTGTGCGCTCCCGCTCACCCCCTTTTTCACTTTCTCTCTCCATTTCTCTCCCGAGAAAAGACACTCAGACTATGTAGTTAATTAGGGAATGCTTTTATTGCTTTCTGGGACTCAGGTTCCTTTAATTAAGGAACACAGAAGTGCCTTTCACTGGAAGATGTGGGCTTGATGAATAAGATAAAGTCAGGGAGTTTTTGCATGGATTTCAGTTTAAATGGCATTCCATCAGGCTCTTTGAGCGTTGATGAAAGATTCCAGCAGAGAGACATAAGTATTTACGAGATTCCTGTTAATGAATGCTTTCATTTGGGAATAAAAATAAAATCACTATTCTACAGTTTCCAAAGAAAGCTGATTGCTTTTTCAGAGCACTTTGCCAACTCGAGACCTGTCACATCTGTGACACTTTGCTTAAAAGCCTGTCTCCTCCCTTTCTCTTGTGTTTGCATTTTGTGACTACAGGATAAAATATGGATCTTGAATCTTATTAAACATTGACACTACAAGTTGAGATGAAAACATATATTCATGCATATAAAATCTAAAGTTTGCTTGAGTTGTTAATGTTTTATCACTGTAAAAAGAAGAGAAATATCCCCAACAGAAATTCCAGCATCAAGAGTATAAATCGGACGTTATGAACAGCGCCTGAGCTGCACTTTGTTCCATATAAAGTTTTAGGAGGCTGATTGCGAACGAGGCCTATCCAGTGTCACCTCCATTACCGTGGCGCTCCGAGGCAAGGCCGGCGCTGTAGATCCTAAAGTTATTTCAGAGCATCACTCACTGTTTTTCCTTGGAGGAGAGTGCTTATTGATTTTGTCAACAGGGAATCGATTTGTCTTCTTTCTCTCTCACCTCGGCAAAAGAACCACAACTGAAGGCTAGTCAGCACAGCCGTAGTGTGAACTGCTGTAATTTAAAAGATTTTCTTTCTGTTTTGATGGAAACTTCTGGGGTTTTACAAGATAGACTTCAGAGGACTGGAGCTTAACGTGGCTCGTGTTTTCAGTTGGCATGTTGAGTTTATGAGAATGTTTGGATTATTTTCTGAGATATGGATTGTGTCGAGTTTTATATGTGTTTTGTTAGAGTTGATTTATTTTTCTCTAAGGAAATATATCAGCTAAACTCAAGCTATTTTCATGTTTTCTGACTGTTTTATTTATCACAATGACTACATCCCTTAAAAAATACCAACCAGTTTAAAAGTTTTAGTAGATATTAGCTTCATATTATTTTCTTTGCTCCTCATACAACATATTATAAAAGTATTCACCATTTAAGTGTTTCCACATTTTGCCACTATCTAAACATAAACTTATATGTATATTATTGGTATAATATACTTGCTATATTATAATAAGTATATTAAACTGTGTTTCCTTTGACTTCTATTAAAAAAAATTGGGGTGTGGATTTATATTTCACCCCATTTTACTCTCACAATGACTAAGACAAATGGAGCAGGGGATTGAACCGACAACCGACTGGTCACAGCACAAACCCCTACTTAAAAGAAGTAATGACAATCATTGTGATAAAGTTGTCTTTTTTATTTTGCTTCCTAATTATTTTCTGCTTTATCTTGCTCTATCACACATTTTGGGGTGTGAATACCTTCGTTTTTCTAGGCATTTTGATGTTTGTTGGACGACCTTGACCGCTGGAGGAGGTCATCTCGTGAGCTCTCTTTACTATTTTCAACCTGCCGATTTTCCTCCAACCCTCACGTTATTGTGTTGGAGACATGGTGTTCCTATGTGTCAACAGGAAGCAGGAAGCTCAAGCTGACGGCTGACTGCGGCACAGATAGGTGTCACTGTGTTTGCAGCTGGCTGTCATTGTGTTGGTTGAGCTGCGGCTCTGACAGTTCATATGTGACAGGAGGCTGACTGCTGCTTGTCCCAGTTTTTCCAGTCGAGGCCATGATGGAGGCCAACAGCATATGCTAGAGGGAACAAACAGCGAATCAACCTTTTTCAGAACAGAAAAGCATTCTGATGACATTGAATGTGTTGTAGTTTTTAAAGATTTAACATAGAAATTTAAATTAAAAAATAATAGTTCAAGCTAGTAATGAAAAGACGTGAATATAAATGAGTAGGTGATGTTAATTTGAAATGTTGGACATAGTTATGTCTTTTTATAAAGGTATTTAAATATGCCAGCCAGTGGTGTATTTTTTGATTGTTTCGATTTCATATTTTTTGTGAAATCCAGAAATGCAAAGGAAGGTTTCAGACCAGATTTTAACCTTTAGAAGTATTTTTAAGATGTTCATGCATTGGATTGGATTCAAACATAAAACTAGCAAATGGAAATGTTTTCTCTGATTCACTTTGTTGTGATTTACATTGGTTTGTGAAGATTAAGAAAAATAAAGACATAGACAGTAATGTATTTTCTCATTTGAATAATTATTTGCGTCCTAAACTTAATTATTACTTGTCATTAGCAGCAACATGTAACATCAAGGCTCTGATAACTTATACTTGTGGAAGAAATTTTATCCACTCTTCTTAAATCAGCCATGTTGGATATTTTATATATTTTTTTGACAATAACTTGTTGATTTCCATATGATTTTTGTCTTGACTTCAATTACTGAGGTCTTTTGCAACTTCCTGGTTCTCATCAGTGCATTCTTGGAGTAATTTTGGTGAGCTCCTGTTCCATGTTTTCCCCATATTTCTGGAATCCTAAAGCTCTACAAACCTCCCTTGACCAATAGTCTAATAGTTTCCTTGATTCTGCAGTTGTAGCAGTGATTAGGCCCAGAATAAATCAGCTGTGCAAAAAATGTTAATTCATTATCATTTTTTTACTTTGTCACACAAGGGTGAGGTGGTTTGGATAAGTTTATTTGCTTCAGATAGAAACTACTTGCATAAACTGCTTTTTGTGTTTAGTCTGGCTGTCTCTCTGTTATTTTAATTAATTAAATTAACATTTAGGTGTGACAAAAAAGCAAAATGGTGATAAGAAACTAAAATCTAGTTCAAACGTTTTCAACACTGCACAGAGACCCAGTATATAACAGAGGATGTGGCAGGTGTCAGAAAGAAAGAAACCCCAATTTAAACCTGTCCAGGTTGAGTGCGTCATTGGATTGTCATGGTCACAACTGAATTAATGCCCATCAGACACACCTGCAAAATCACCACCACCTTGACTCCCTGTGCACTCTGTGCTGACGCTGATTGCCATGAAAGTGTCAGCTTGACTCGGAGTCTTTTGTTTAAATGGCAAGTGGAAAATGCCAACATCTGTTACTTCCACTAAATTGGCTGAAGGTGTTCGGTCAGGTTTTCTCCCCGTCGCTTGGAGTCTGCCACTTCTTGATGGGCCCAGGCGAGAGCTAAAGTGAAGATCCACGCAATTTCCTGCTTTTATCTCACCTCTTTGTGTGTGTAATCACCACTTTTCAAAAACGTTCTTTCATGTTCAACGTCTAACCAGAGTTCTTCTTTTTTTTTTTTTTCGCAGTGCCGTCATGGGCCATCGTCTCGATTGCTTTCGTGGCCATCATTCTGGCGTTAGCTTGCTGCTTTTGCGTCTGCAAAAAGTGGATTTTCAAAAAGAAAAACAAGAAGAAGGGCAAAGACAAGGGCAAAAATGCCATCAACATGAAGGACGTCGTGGATGGGGCCAAAACCGAGGTACAGACTTTAATCCGCTTTTATCTCTTATAAATTAGCTCTGAATCCTTTGAAGAGGCTAAGATTATGCTAAAGCTTGTTCATGTGACCACATACAAGAAGTTGAAGGTTTTTCTCTTGAAATAAGTCTTGATATGTTTTTGCTTCTGTTTGACATTATTTCATGCTTGTTTTCTTTTGCACATGATGACAAAGTTGCACCAGAATAGTGAATTTAATAATCAAATGCTTGTACTGCTTTATTTTGTGTGCATTCACTCCTTAATTATTACACGCAAATTAACTTAATTCCCTGAATATAGATAAAACATTAAAGTTTTGGTTACTTAGATGACTTAAATCTCTGCCATCTCCTGCTGTGATTGCTTCTTTCTTGTCATATGTGGACCTGCTCACTTGTTGAAGAGTGTGAGTAGCTGTGTAATGAAGTGGTATCCACCCAGAGAAATGACATTACCAAACTTTAAACTACTTTTTTTAGCAGTGCAGAAGGGGACGTTGTGATGTGCAGACAATGAATCGTGTCTATATGGCTTCATTAAAGGTCCCATCTTCAGCGGCCCCCAAACGAAAATGTGTTTAATAAGCTGCAGCAACACCTCTTCCATCAGAGGTGGCTCACAGTCACAGGCAGAAAGTAACAAATATGTTTTTGGAAATATCAGTTGACTGAGAACTGTGCCACAACTTTACAATCAATAAACTTATTTCCAGTTTGTTCCTGTAAGTAAGAGTTACTATTCTGCAATTTTTAGATGGATCCCTGCTGACACACCTCTGTTAAATAACAAAATTCTCTCATCTGCATGTCATTGAGCTCTGCAGATGCCTTGTAAGCAGCCATTCATTTGATTCAGGTGTGTTGCAGGATTTATGCAGCTAAATATTGCAGAATAATGCCGCTTCAGGACTGGATTTGAGTTCAAAATGATCTCCTGCTGGACAGGAAATTGCACTTGGTTTAGAAACATATGGGTTCAAAACAGGAATTACAAGCAAGCTGACTTCACTAATGGTGTTTCTGCCTTTTTGTAAGGTTGAAACTGATATGCAGAAATCTCCAGTCTAAAGAAAGAAATACTATAGATTGTGAGGAAGCATCCTGATGCAATGGTTGAGTAAAAAGCGTGGAAGCAGTAGCATTATGCTTGCTTTGCTCATCGACTGTTTTCCTGATATCCCTGCTGCCCTTCCACAACCAAGAATTTATACTTAAACTGCAATTATTTACAATAAAGAGATGTGAACTCTCTTTTTTTAAAAGAGCATATCTCTGAGCTCTTTGAATCTGCTTCTTTAGAGGCAAGCAGTCATTTCTCCTGGTGTGCCCAGACTTTAGTGTGTTAACTCCTGTGTGTGGTTGTTTTAATTTGTGTTTCTTCCTTCTATGTCCTCCTTATCTGTGTTGTGTCTGATGACTGTTCGGGATGGTCACTGGCGGTAGGTTCCCAATTGCTGTTGGATCTTCTTAAGCCTGCTGCTCTGATGTTTTTTGTTTTTTTTAATAGCCTCTTGACAACAACTACTGCTCCCATAGAACCAAATATATGTAACTATGCATACTGTACATGTATATCTACTGTATATATGTGCCTACAACCTGCATATGCACATATATATGTATGAAAGAGACACTGGGTGCGCATTGATGAGGTTGACCCACACAGGCTTTCTTTTGTGCCGAGCTGCCAAGGTCTCCAGCCTTTTGAATCATTTATATTTCAAATGAGAGCAAAAGTAAAATGATTGAGAGTCTTCACAAGTACAGAGCTTTATGAAACTGTTTGTGATAGACATACACAGAGCAGTGCATAATTGTGAGGTGAAAGGAAAGAAATTAAATTTTTTTTTACCATTAAAATGTGAAAAGCATGGTGTGCATTTGTATTCACCCACCTTGATATGCCAAAATTAAACCCAGATTGCCTTTAGATTTAGTAAATAGAGTCTACTTGTGTTTAATCTGGCATGAATCCAGCTATTCTGTAAAGGCCTCTGAGCTTCATTAAAGATTAATATTGAATAAACGACACAAAGAACAACTAGCACAGCAGACAGGTCATGGATGAAATCATAAAGAAGTCGTTTGGTTAGTAAATCTCACAAGCTGAGTGTCCATTGACATTAAAACTGCGCAAATTGGAATTATGAAAATAAATTTGCTTTTTGGAAACGCGCCAAATTTTAAAAGTTCTTGCACCAGGATGAGGTGGGTTTTTGGAAACACTGCAATTACAACATTATTTTTTCTGCATTAGCAGTAGATCAACAAAACTTTGCACACATTTGTAATGAAATCGCAACTACTGAGCCGTGTTTCATTTGAGCACAAGTCCAGCTCTAAACATACCGTCCTCAGAGGCAGAGGTTTGACTTCCAGCAGCACAATGTCCGTAAGTACACAGACAGAGCTGCAATGAAATGTAGATCAAAGCATATATTTATGTTTTAGGTTGGTGCAGTCAAAGTCCTGCCCAAAATCCAATTGAGAATCTAAGCCATGACATGAAAGTGGACGTTAGCTATTCAGCAAAGAATAATGAGGAAAACATTCATGCTACACTTTGTAGATTTTTGCTTCAGAAAACTACAATTCTTTTTACTTCCTCTGCATAATTATGTACTACTTTGTTTCTCACATTTGGTTGTACGCGTATTTTGCAGTGCACGTTTTGAAGCTGGTTTAGATGTAGCTTAGCATAATTAGTTTTTCTGTCAGCCCAGATAAAAATGATCACACCATTCCCAGGGATTATTTTTTTCCTCAATCATTTTACCTGCTGCATTTTTCTCTCTTTGTCTGTAATATCATATCACTCTTATTGGATGATTTTTCTGCTAAAGGCAGAGACCAATCCCAGCAGCAGCAGCTTCCTGATCCAGTCTGTGTTGTTCAGCCTCCTGCTTTCACATGATTAATTTAACTAATAGAAGCAGGCCCTGATGTACAGTACATTACAACCCCCTTTTTTTACCAACACCTTCCACCCACCGCTGGCATGATGCTTCTAGCTACATCGGCGTAGAAGGGGGTATAGCTTTAGGGCTATGATGACAATGTGACTGTATGTCTGAGGTTGTAACCAGACATGGGAATGAGGAATCACTAAAGAGCACTGTTTGTATGACAGAGAATGCTCTGCATGCCAAACGATGAGAGGCACCTCGGAAAGGCAACTCTTGACTCTGAATGACTGAGAACTAGTCTTTGCCTCTTTAATCGCATGTATTTTTCTTATGGGAAACTCCCTCTCTCCTACCACCCTACCTCTCCTCCCCCCACCAGTGCCACCACCTGCCACCCTCACTTCAGTGCCAGCCTAGAGAAAGGCCACTTTCACCTCTCATCCACTGCCACTTCTCACATTTCCCAGTTTTGTTCTTTCTTGCCAAAGACTTAATCTGCCATCAAAGGAAATTGTCCTACTGCTATATTTTCTGAAAGCATTTCTCTCTCCGTCTTTCTGTCCTCCCTAAGTATCTCTCTATCCTCTCATTGCTCTCATTTCTGGCGCCAATATTTGATCTTTCCTCCCCCAGACTCAAACACTCAGAGACTAACATAAAAGCACCAAAAGGGACCAGGCCTGGGGCTTTAGTGCATCACAGAGCATGTCCTGATGTTATCTGCCATGTTTTAGTGCTTGCTCCCCCTTATCCCCTCCTCGTTTTCCCCCTTTTACAGTTTGAAACAAGTGGGGGCTTTTGCAGGAGTAGGTTTTCGCAGGCAGGACCTGGGTGGGCGGGGGAACGGCTGGCTGGGTGCTAGCGCCCCGCTACAAACAGGCGGCACTGACTCTTGGTGGGTGTCTCCTTCAGGCCTTGAAGGATGAGGAGGATGCGGAGACAGGGCTGACTGAAACGCAGAAAGAGGCCGAGCCAAAGGAGGACGAGAAACTGGGCAAATTACAATACTCCCTGGATTACAATTTCACAGAGAATACGGTAAGGATCCGTTCTCCAAATCACTCAGTGTGTGTAGACTTTGCAAAAGACCTCCTTCTCGTAAGTATTGTCACATCTAACTTTAAGGCTGGCTGTTTGACAGTATCACTGTATGCCAAGGTTTTAAAAAGCTCTAAAAACTTTTAAAAGTTTCTGTTACACCACTAATAAAGAAACACAGACAGTTCTAGTGTAACGATAGGAGCATTGCTCCACCATTACTTGTTGTTTTGCACTGAAAAGGGGCTCCTGCACCATACTTATGTTCAAAAGACAAATTAAAATGTATAAAATAATTCTGTTTGCAAAATAAATAAATAAAAACTCACAGTGGTAACATAGAAAGAAAAGGAGCTCCAGCCATAACTCTCATTAAAGTATTTAACAAATCCATTTAAATAGCTACTTGAGGCGGTTTATCTAAATTAAAACACAAAATTTAACTTTAAGTGGCTATTGCTGTCTCAAAATAGTTCAAGCTTTTCATAATTTCTGTCAGTAGTATGAATAGTTCCTCTTTTTCTGTTTTAAATATAAGCAATTTGATTCTGCCCTTCATTTCTGTTGTACTGAAAAGTTGCCACACTGCGTTGAAATCCTGCTTTAAGATCTGTAAAGAATCAAACTCAGCAGAGCATTTTTGCTCTTTTTGAAATACTTCCTCTGCAAACCCTTGTTTGGAGTTAATGGTTAACTTTCTGTATTTCCAACTGGAACTTCTAAAAGAGCGACGCATTAAACTGCCGGGATTCAGTTTGTGTTTTATCTGTTTTTCTCTTTTATTTCATCCTAATCAAATGTGGCCCCTGCAGATATCCGTCGTCTTTACAGTTTTTCCAGTGAGTGAGTTTTGAAAAAGCAGAATAAGGGATTAAATCAACTTCCTTTCACCAGATGTTGTGCGACAGATAATGGAAGCGGTGCATGAACACACTGTCCCTCGCTGGGCTACCTTACTCCCTGTTATAAACAGATCTGACAGCCTGGGATTAGGCAGTGCAGCTTCCGGCGTCTGTGCACCAAGCATGCCTTTGTACACGAATTCAAACCTGATTGTTTTGAGCCTACGAAGACAAATTTCAGTTTGAAACAATTACAACTTGAAATAGTTTTAAGAACCAGAAAGACCCACCCATGTGTTGATTTGTATTGATAGTTCTTAATCAGTTAGTTACTTGTTGAAACAGATATTTCAGTCACTTTGATGATGAATGGAAAGTTGGAGGTTGGCCTTTATTTTTGGCACATCACCTTCTCCATATTGTGCTTTTCTTATCAGTGTTTGGGTAAAAAAGTTGGTAAGAAGGAGGACATTTATATTTGAATCAGATCAGATGCAATGGCTGGCAGAACTTTCTTAAGAATTACAATGGATATCAAGACAGCAGGAGGAGCTTAATTCTTAAAACAAGTTTTTATTGTTGAGTTTTTTGAGTTGTATAATTTTCTCAGAGATTTCTCTCAATCCAGATGTGCATCTCAAAAAGGACTTCTAGTAGGGTTTTTTTTGCTGCAAACATCTGACTTTATAATCTTATCAAACTTCAAATACTTTTTTGTGCAAATTGCTGACTTTAAAATGTCAAAGCATATTTTTATCTGTGAAAAATTATACATTTTTTGGGGACAATTTCACTTTTGACATCAAAGAATCTCCAAGTTGTTTCTTGTAAATATGAGAAAATAGTCTTGAAATATCTGTGGGAAGAAATTTTGGCACAAATTTTATTTTCTGTGGCCATTTTTTTCCTTTGATCTACAATGGCCCTAATACTCCATCACATATTACAGTTTTACATTTAATCAAAGCACTAAATGCATTTGGACACCTTGTATGAGAACGATGGAGTTCAGGTCTGTAAAATCAGCCCCTCCAATAAACAATGTATGCATATTTTTAAACTATACACAACACAGTCCTATACCTGCACTCCATAATGCAAACAATACCCTCTCCCTGCTCAATATCAATATGTTTTACAGCTTCACCTGTGAATTATTCCTGACAGTGATGCTGCTAATGAAATTACACAGTCCACACATCGTAGCTGATCAGTCATCCATACCCTTATTTCTTTCGGCGGAGACAGCCTTTCATAAAAAGGATATTTTATGGACGATATTACATTTCACAGTGCTGATCTGTCTTGTACAGAGAGGTGGTGACAGCTCTCTATGAGGTTCTTGATTACAAAGGTAATGAGCTCCACCATGGCTCTAAAGTGTAATGAATGGATGACAGTTTTCACATTTGTGACACTGACCTCAAAGAAGCTATAGGCTGAGCTCACTGGAGATCTTGGAAGGTAAGAACCAGGCCAAACCAAAAACTCAGGAAGACACTGGATTAATTTAGACAACTTTTAAAACCTTGATTCCTTCACAAATAAGGTATGAATATAAAACCTAAACAACTATGCTGTAAAATGTTGCAGTAATAATTTACTATGTGCTAAAATAGTTAAAACATTCCTGAAAAAGTAGCCTTGGAGGTGTCAAATAAGAGTGAGTTATAAATCCTTCTGAAAACTGTCTTCACTCATGAAATGCATTTTTTTGTTGTTGTAAAAAAATAAATACCATCAATAATCAAAATGTCACAGCTATGCTTCATAGACATGCCGCGCAAGCATACTATTTTGTCTTTGTTTCACCTTTAAGACCCTCACTTTAAGATCTCCCCGCTAATTGATGTCGGTGTGTTTAATGGGACTCTTGTCTCATGAAGGCCCCAAACTTAGCAAATGTCAAGTCCTTCCGAGGAGAAGCTGTAAACACCAGTTTCCATGTGTGCAAATACTAAATCAGGGGGATCAGGGTGCAGAAGCACTTGGAGATTAATGTCAGGTCCACACGGCAAAGCATTGTTTCTCTCTGTTAAGCACTGCAAATAGCTGCTGCCCAACGCTGGATTTATACACTAATGAGAGGAAAAAAGGTTTTGTAAAAGATCCAAATCGTTCGGGGTGCAGGGAGGAGACTACATGAGGCAAAGACACCAAATGAACCACAAAGAGCCGTCTCAGCACAGCAGGAAGAACCGCTTTCAACATCATTACCGTATTCATTGTTCTTATCGCAGGTCCGGCACAGGCATACAGAATTGTGTCCAGTCAGAATAAGTGAAATGGAAACTCAATATTTATAAGAGATGAATTTAAAAAACAATCATATTCGTTTCATTATCAGTCAGTCAGCTAATTTCCATACTAACTCTCAAAGCCATTGTGGTAATATTACCCGGAAAGCCAGTTTTTATTCGGTGGAAGTGTTAATCGATGCATTAGGGAGAGAAAGTCCTCGGTGTAAGATGCCCCGGTGTGTGTGTGCTCATTCTGGTCAGCAGGCTGCTCATAGGACTGCAGCTCAACTCACAAACAAAGGTTATACCAGAATCCTCTGCTGTAAGTAGCTAAACAGGAAAATCCCCACAGATGTGCAAACACAGAGCCACTGTTGTTCCAGTTCTGACTCTGAGGTCTGGTGTCAGCCAGATGGTTAAATGCAGGGTTTTTTTTGCCATTTTAAATGATGAAACACAACAAAGCCAATTAGCAGAAGCAGCAAACTGGAAATCAACCTTTCCAGGCACATCCTGCTCCAATCTTTCCTCAGGCATCACTGCCTTCCACAGTAAAGAAGGTGTGACATGATGTGTCTCCTGCTGACGGTGCTGATGGATGGACAGATGGATGAAAATCAGGAGGACAGCATGCATTGAGCAATTGTTACACATAAAGTCTAAGTGCCACTTCCTGTCTCCGGTGCTAAGCTTACTTCTGTGAAGGTTAAAGTAAATGACAGCTAGATTGGCTCCTTTTTGTCTTATAAGATATGCAAATATTTTCTCAAGGAGGTTTCTGATATGTTCTGTCACAAAACTTTAAGAGCTCAAATGTATTTACTTGTCAACGAAGGAAATATTTTTCTAAACCTGGTCAGCAGGAAATTAAAAACTTACAGTATTTATAATTAATCAATTAATCAAGAAAGCATAAGTTAGTTCAGGTAGCTCCTTTCCAAGTGAAATTTCAACTGATTATAGTAGAAAATGTTTATATTATGAATTATAAGTTAGTATATATACTGTAAATTCAGTAGCTACCTTAAGAGTGGTGACTGGTGGTCGTTTAGGTTGACCACAAATACTGTCTGTATTTTCTCATCTGGAAACACAATCTACTGATTTTGGAAAAAAGTTTATTTATTCGTTTATCCATTCATAACTGTTAGTTGTACAAATAAATATCACTGAGAAAATCCTGTTGAAGTGATAAAATAAAACTTTTATGCCCCACTACTTTGGAATAAACTTCCACAAAATTGCAAATCTTCAACTTGTTTTTTCTTAAATCTAATAAAACACGAATAGACTATACAATAGGTGAGGTGTCATGTATAAAGATTGTAAAGCTTTCAATGATTTTTTTTTGTTGTTTTAAGATATATTAGAATTTTAAAAATTAAGTTGTAGACTCCAAAAAAGGTCATCCATATTTCAGGAAATATATAACTTCCTTATATATTTTACTGTCATGTTTTTTTGCTACATAATTTAAAATGTATCTGCACAACTGTAGAAGTTTTGGTAAATGGGTTCTTTCCAAAAACAAAATCATGCAAAGCCACAGAAATAGTCCATAAACTTTTTCTTTACATGTCTTGGTGGTTGTTTTTGTTCTCCACATGTTTATTTGCTGCATCATCACCGGTGGAGCTCCACACAGGAAGCTGATGCAGCTCCTGTCAGCTGTGGAGCTCCACGGCTGAGCGGCCTGGTCAGCCTCCAGATTGCGGATTGATGGCTGCCTGATAGGAAGTTGATTGACTGACTAGCAGGACCTTCTGAGAGGCCTTTGAGTCGAGCCTCTGACTGACAGGTCAATCAACCACCCAGGACCCCTGCTGCGGTTATCAATTGTCAACCGTATGAGGGGGAAAAACACACGTCTCATTCCTGGTGTGACACACCATGACCTTTACGGACTCTTCAGGAGCCGTCATGTTCTGCCTTTGTAACCTTCTAATACTGGAGCCATCTCCCTGTTAAAATGACACCAAATTATCTTTAGGATACCATTATTACCTAATGATTGATGCTGACATTTGCAGAAAGTTTCCTTTAGGTACAGAGCTGCCATACTTTGGTGGTGTTTCTTTATCTAATATATGATTTGTGTCAGTCGACAGGCAGAGTTATAATTTGTGGACTCCCTTCCTTCCTGTTTCAGCTCATGGTGGGGATCATCCAGGCTGCAGAGCTGCCTGCCATGGATATGGGAGGCACATCTGACCCTTATGTGAAGGTCTACCTTCTGCCTGACAAGAAGAAGAAATTTGAGACCAAGGTCCACAGGAAGACCCTAAACCCAGTCTTTAATGAACAGTTCACCTTCAAGGTACGTCTTGCATTAGAGGTTTGAGCTTTGGCTGAGTGCTCTAACACATTTGCACAGTTTTGTAGCTGGAAATCTTTCACTTCTGTTGACAATCTGATTTGCATGCAGCCTTGAAATCTGGGAAGGTGTGCAGACAGCAACCAGCTGGTGCATTAACAAGCTCCTGACAGAATATCTCTCACACACACTAACACTCAGGCTCAGTATGATTGGGATTAACACAGGCAGATGCACCCCAACACCCGGACCTCCACACAGCCGTAATGGATGCATGGCTGCTGCTTAGCAGTGGAGAAAGTTTTGTCATTTGTTTGACAGTGGAGAGCTCAGGCGTTTGGAGAGCTCAAGTTTTTATTTTTAATGGGGTAATATCTAGACTTACATCAGAAAGTTAAATCCAAAAGCACCTAAATCTCATTAAGAAACTTCCGTTAGCAAACACAAAGAAGAAAAAGTCCAGTTCTGACAATTTATTAAATTATTCAGACATAAAACGACTCCTAAACTCAAGGCTTGAGGTGTGAGAACATGAGACAAATTGGAAGGAGCCCATTTCAATTTGACTTTTGGGCACTTTCCATTCAAATACAGAATCTGACTGGGCCATCCTTATTATAGCCTTTTTTAATTTAGCCAGGTCCTTGGCTTTATTCAATCCAGAAAATATTTAAAATGGGACTTTTTTAACCCGTTCAGTCCTGTTTAATTTTTAGCCTAAGCAGAGACCTTGAAAGTCTGGCTTGTTGCTTATTTGACCTAAATCAGTCACCTTTAGGCCACATGTAGGCATAATGTAGTTGTCTCCATAGACACATTATCTGCTTCTGATTTTAGATTTCACATTGCTTAGACAGGATTTTATTTTATATTGATTCAAAGACAATTCTTTCTTTGATTAAATCTGTGAAACAATCCTTTTTGCGATTGCTTTTGTCCACTGTTTAGACTTTTTCATAATCAGCTAGAGCAGCTGGGCTGAAGATAGTCCTAAGGAAATGTTTAAAAGACCCTCAGAAAGCCTGGATGATTATTAATATAGACTCCTACAAAATATAACAATATATCTATATATATTGGAAATAATAATACATGACAGACAAAGAAATATTCTTGTTTGTCTACCCAAACCTAGACCTGCTTGTCAAGTCCTTTAAAACTTAATATCTCAATAAAAATAATGAATTTCAAACAATTTTACACTAATGTGAATAAAATCAAAGCAGATGGCAAGAAAACTCCTAAAATGAAAGACAACCATTCAAACTGTTCTTGCTCCAGGCAAAGATGTGACTTGAAAACTGAAGCATAAAAAAATCAAGCTACCCATATGAAAGGAGGAACGTCAGCATCTGTCAGGCTTTCCACGAGTCCAAAAAAGATCCTAGGAGGTAGTAATGTCTGAACCATCACAGCTGCTGTGATTATTTTGAGACGCTGGAGATTTACCACTTCCACATGTCTCAAAATAATCCTGGCAGCTGAAATCGGGCCGACCATACAATGACAGAAAATTGAGATTTTGATACTTTGTTTTTGTTTTTGTTTTTTTAATGTAGAACAGGAATAGAAATCATGAATGAATCCAACTTTACAAAACCATATTTAAATAGGAATGTATTACGAATGTCCTTCTTGTTTTCCATTCCATCTTTCTTACAATTTGACATTTTCCAGTTATTCAAGTTATCCTAGAAATCAGCTTAACATTGACAGATTTATTTAAGTGCGTAGTCCAGGAATTTAAAAATGTGGATGGTCTCTACAGAGTCCTAAGAAGAAATTGCACATATGGACCCAATAGCTGATAGACCACAGAAAATTGGGAGTTTTTCCAAACCGCCTTTCAAATGCCAGACATACCTGGCGAATTATTAGAGGGAAGACTTCAAATTTATTTCACCAAGAGGGTGGAAGATTGGGCTTTGCATGCATAATGCCTTATTATTCTAAAATATATGCAAATCATAGCACAAGTTTCTTGTTTAGGATGGAAGGCACGCTGTGTATTGCGCAGTATTTATACAGAAAAGCAATCTCAGCCACATCTTCTCATACTGCTGTGGTGAAAATCTTTTTGCACCTACACAGCAGGTAGGATGTACTGATGTTTCCGCCTCCAAAACGAGGCTGAAACTGACTGTGGACATGCAGAAACCTGGAAATGGATGGCAAAGAAAAATGGTGAAAAAGAATAATTATGCAACAATTTGTGAATGCAAAGGGAGAAGTAGTGATTGCCTTTACACTGAATCAGGATTTTTGAGGTTTGATTTGACATTTGATTTTGCATCCAGGTTCCTGAGACATTCAGGTGATCTTCATCCATTGCGAAGGGAGCCATTTTTAGACTTTTTCTGTACCCATGATATCTTCAAAATGGAGAAAAATCAGATTTAAAGGTTAGTTTGGTTAAACTGCTTGTTTTAAAGGCCCTGTTTTCTCCCTAGGTGCCCTACGTAGAGCTTGGTGGCAAGACGCTGGTAATGACGGTGTACGACTTTGACCGCTTTTCCAAGCACGATGCCATTGGCGACATCAAGGTGCCCATGAATAAGGTGGACTTCAGCCGTGTAACAGAGGAGTGGAGAGATCTACAGAGTGCTGAGAAGGAGGAGGTAAGACTTCACATCAATTATACAAAAATATTACGCAGACATGTCTATTATCTCAGTTATGTTGTGTCATGCAACAAGGCTCAAATTTGACATTGTACCTCTTGTTTCCATAATAGAAGTGTTTTTGTTGCATAAGTGATATTGCAGTCATTACTTTGCTGCTGCTTGTTTCTCAAACACACTGACGTGGCTGATGAAATCCATTTCTCCTCAAAATGTCACTTAATCATATGTCCACACTTCCCGTTCAATTAATAGAAGTTTCCAGTCTCCAGCTCAGGAAATTCAATTTTCATGGTAAATGTCATGGCATATAGCACATGTTGGCAACCTTATTTTTAGCATTACAGTGGGTTGATTTGAAGGTTAATTGTCACACCCGGAGTGGTTGGTGGAGTTATTCAGTTGAAGGGCATCACTTGGCCGTGTTTTGGTGTGGCTGCACTACTGCTTATATTGACATACTGCACCAGAGTGACACTTTATATTTCTCATCTATTTTCCAGCTAAGCCAAGTAATTTGGGGTTTTCTACACATTAAACAAAACTTTCTTGCATGTTCCTGTGCTTGATATTCGTGGTTTTTAATGCCCATGCATTTGAACGAAACGTTGTTCAAATATCGAATCATCAGTTGGGCTTTTTTGTTGTTTAAAAGGAAGAATAAAGAACCTAAATGCTTCAATTACATGTGATTTTATGTTTTGCAGCCTCTGGTGCCTTGTGTTGAATAAAAGTAATGTTATTTATTATTTTAAAGCTTTTATATCTAAGGTTGCTGGGTAGAACAAAGTAAAAGTTGAGGACTTTGGACATTTTAACGATCTGATCCTGCATTAGGCAGCAGATCCTGATGAAAACCTTCTGAAAGGTCAATATTCAGGACAAGTTTGTTGATTTTGAAAACCTTTTCTTAAAATTGCTACACATTAAACAGGTGTGTGCTGCATTTCTTCGTTCGATAAAGGAGAAATCCAGAATATGACTTACTCTTTAAGCCCATCATAACGAGGCAGTTATGATGCTGATTTGTGAGAAGAGATGAAGTGATTGCAGCACTTTTCCCCCAAAGACGTTAGTGCAAAAAAGCTGATTTTAGAAGCCGTGTAAAGCAGAGAACACTTGAGAGATGCAGTTTAATCTCAAATAGACTTAAGTTTAGCAAACTAAATAGCTTTGTTTCACATATTTTTACTTGACCTTTGACATATTGTCTTTTAACAGCTTTTCACACATGGTGATTGACACAACTTTATTTGATTGGCGGACAATTTTAAATATATAAAACATTTAAAACATTTTTTGTGTTCATATGTTTAACACATTAGTTGAGCTGTAGATTTCTCCTTAACAATTTCCATATATGGAAGAAAAATCAATCTGATCTAAAACAATTTCTGTAAAAATCCCCGTTGATACTTTTGAAGCAATGATAGAAAATGTCTGTAGACGTTTACGCCTTCATTCGTGCTGATTTGAGTTGAGCGTTGTTTAATAACTCTGTCAGTGTTCGGTACATTAATCTTTGATACAGATGCACTGATGCTTCTGAGCATCATTTCTTCTGCTGGCATAAACATGTCTGCTGTATTGCAAAGGGAAGTGACAGCTTTGTGTTTGCTCATCTGAATTGTTTCTTTGTAATCTCACCTATCGACAATCCTCTGAGAGTACATTTCGATTTAGTTCTGTTTTTGTAATCATTCTGTAAAAGTTTGAAATCCTGTTTAATGGCTTTATGTCAAAATATACAGTCCATTCTTTGCTTTATGTCAGGTTTTATATTCAAAACCTGATAGCTGTTGTAACATCTGACATAAATTCAGAATGGTCTGTATTTATGATTTAAAAAATGGACTCAACTGGAAAAGCATGGGATTTTGACATAAAATGTATCAAGTGTATCACTATCTATGCTCTCCAACAGCAAGAGAAGCTGGGTGATATCTGCTTCTCTCTCCGATACGTTCCCACTGCGGGCAAGCTGACCGTGGTCATCCTGGAGGCCAAAAACCTGAAAAAAATGGACGTGGGCGGCTTGTCAGGTGAGGCGCTTAAATGGTGTTAATATGAACCGAGTGACTATTTCAGTGACAGGGCCTTTGTCTGTAATTATATGGGCAGAGCAGTACTTTCTTTGCCTTTCCCACAACACCACTGTTTCTCCATCTCCGTCTTCACACAAACTCTGCTTGAATTTCACATGAATAAATTTGTCCTCTGGTTTACGATAATGTCCATGGGATGCAAATCTAGCTTGTAATGGCTATTTATTTACATTCTGAAAATTAAGTGAAACATATTTCGGTGTTTACATGACTCATCACTAAAATAAGGTGATGGATAAGAGCTTCTATATTTTAAAATCACTAGTTATTACCTGGTGCCTTTAAAGCTTTTAAGCTCTGAAAACCTTTTCCTAGTTCGAAAAAAGTGAGGATGTTCATAGATGTCATGGGCTGTTTCATACGTTGGATTTGAGACTTGGAAAAAATTATTTGTGAATTTTGTTGGTTTTGTGACACTTAACTGCACTGGAGTAGAATAATAAATCACCTGATTACTCCTGTATGCTTCTGCATGTTTTATGTAGAGTCCTAGATTACAAGTAAGTAATAAGGACTACATTAGAGGTTACATAAAATGTTTGGATTGAATTTTAAATACACCCTCTCAAAAAAATATAAATAATGTGGGTATCTAGTTTCCTGTTTGGATATTTCTCCTCCTTATGGATGGATTGTGCAGTTTAATGGTTCAGAAAATCAAGACACCTGCTCCCATATTCATCATTTGAATTCACTTTTAGGAATCGGCATGTTCTCTATCAAATTAGGTCTATTTCTAATGTTTGATTCGAGCATCTTTTTGGTCAGATACATTTAAAGATCCCTCCATGCACATACTCTAAAAGCACAAAATCACACTGTAATCTGGCTGTTCCTCCTTAGATTTCTTTCCTCAGGTTCAATTCACATTACCCATTGTGCATTTCCCTCCTGCCTCAACTCTTTCCGGCACAATTACCTCACACCTGGGTCCACTTTCCTTGTGCTTGACAGGCCAGTCTCACTATGTGCCTAAACAGCGTGCAGGACAGTAACACAGTGCGCATTAAAAGCTCAAAGCTCTCTTTCATCTTTGAAACCAATGTGAGCAGCCATTTGGCCACAATGGGAGGGGGAAACCATCCCCTGCTGCCATTTTATGATAGCAGCATTAGCTCTCACCACTTCTGTTTTTGCATCCTGAGATTGTGAACATTTTGAACTTTCACCACATCAATAAGCCAAGGAAAAATGCTGCCATTTTTTGACCAAAAAGCTTTGCCTCTGTGCAGCTTGTTTCTTACGGTCAAATTTCACTTTAATTCTTAAAATCTTTGCTGCTTCTAGTGATTTTTCTCTGTTAAAAAAACAAAACAATGTGTAGCAGAGGGATGAAATAACGGGCAGGTCTTCAACAACAATAATTAACTTCGATGCACAGCCAGAGCTTAAGAAGGAGGACATGTAATTGATGGCCTGGGATCAGCCTTCTCCCCTTTTGTCATCCTGTTTACCATGCCTAATTATGGCTCACAGTGGAAGATGTGGGAATTATCATTAACCAATGTATAATCAGACATTATTCTTTTGATTTGCTCCTCATGAAGCAGACTGTGAGCCTACCGGCATACTGGGTTACTTAAAAAGAAGGCTGCAAAATTTTGTTTTTAAAAGTTCTAGGTGACTTTTCCTGTTTGTGCTTCTTAACCACCGTGATGTTCAGAGCACCATGTTCTTTAGCTGTCGTCTTAAAATAATCCTGCCCTCATTACAGACAACTTACTCCTTTCTTCGCTTTGCAGGCTGCACAGTTTATAGCGACAATACAAAGCCATTATGTTGACTTGGAGGCAATCAGATTTCACTGAATTGTTTAACTCCAGGGGGCATTTTTTGTCCAACATCCAAGAAAATGACTTATTCTCTCTCATAACCTCTAAAACACTTTCAGTCTCCCACGGATGTGTCATTCTATTTTGTGCAGTTTATCTGATTGCAGTGCAAAATGGAGCATCTACATTTTTCAAGCTAATGCACTGTAATACTGGTATTAACGACATCTGAAATGGGTCAGAGGTTTAGTGAAAGGCTATCTTCCTGAGACTAACTCAGTAGGACGATATTAAGACTAAGAAAGTGTTTGCCTCGTTTTGTACTTCTCAAAGTGTCTCGGAGAGGCAGCATAAAACCAAATAATGGCCTGCAAAAAGTGGGGTTATCAAAGCACACAGGTTCTGTTTGGACGGTAATGAAGCTGCACTGCCCTGACCCGAGGCGATATCTCCACATCACGTCTTTCTGCTGGAAGGTTTATTTGTCTTATGCTTCTGACTGGTCCCACAGGGAGGCTTCCTCCAAGTTTCTATGTAAGCCGGTGAGCTTAAGGGATCATTAGGTTGATATAAAAGCAATTTAGAAGTGATTAGAGAACACTTTTAAATTGGTCTTTTTTTTCTTTGAGAATTATTTAAGCTTCAAATTGTGATACTTGAATGTTTACCTAAAAGCTTAATTACCAGGTTGAACTCAAACTTCTAACTCTTAAAGCTGCCACTAATAGATCAGAGTAATTTGTCTGACTACTTAGCTTTGGCACAGATGAACTATGCTGATTTCAATTAAAGCAATGTTTTACCTTTGAAGCTTTTGGGGTATATAATTTGGCTATGATCTTACTGCCAAAATAGTTTGAACCCTTACAGCAAATTATTAATTTCACTGCTGATCAACATTCAAATGTGTTGGAAAAGTTGTTTATTGAGTTACAGATAATCAGCTGGGAGTTTTTTGCTTTACATGCCTGTTGACTTTCACCTTCTGGATGTACTTTTAATGTGTGTGTATTTTCTTTTCTGACATTATTGGTTCAAATCTTACTTTGCAGATTTCATTGGGTTATTTAACATTTTTAAATCTTACTGAACAAAGATTACATGAGGAGTTCTTCAAGGTTTGATTTTCCCTTTACCTCCCCTTATTTTGACCTAAATGCTTAGAAAACACTTAGATTTTAAGATTTCTGGTCAATTTCTAACCCATTTTTAAAGTAACAGATAGTTCTCAACAGGAAAAAAGGTGGTGGTTCTTCTTCTTCACTCTCTTCCTTAAGTGGCAATTTGTTCTCAAGAAATAAAAGGACTGAGGTGGAGATGTGGGTAATGCTCCAGCGTGCTGTGAGGGAAGATCTGACCAAAAAAGTGAAGCTCTTGATTCACAGGTTTGTCTACATTCTGACCCTCATAATATGTTTCATGACTGAAAGAAGTAGATCACAGATACAACAGGTGAAATTTGCTTTTCCTGTTGGTTGGAAAGGCTCTGCTTTAGAGATAAGAAGCTCCATCAATGAAGTAAAGCCATCAAAAAAAGTTTGCTGAGTTGCTCAGGCTTCTGGTCAAGACGCCTCCTGGGTTGCTAAGATTTCCCAGGCTACCTCAGTCAAAAAGAAACCGCAGGATCTCCCTGAATGAGCCGGAGAATGCTGGTGTGAAGAGTAATGTTTGTGTTTCCTCCTCTTGCATATGCTAATAAAAGTTAATAGGTCAAATGGTTTTTAAAGATGAAGACTGTGATTAAATCAGGTGAACTAAACAGCTTAAAAGCTTCCACTCTGGGTGAGGCTTGTTCCAGTCATGTAAACAAGACTACACTATGACACTAAAGGCCTCTGCTAGATAGTAAAGAGCTTGTTAGTGTGGATGTGGACCACAGGGAAGAGTTTTTACTGTAAATGCTCGCGTGTTTGTTGGAGACATATGATTCACCACTGAGCTGTAAAACTGAACCGACAGCCACCCTGGGTGCACCCACCATGGCAAATCCTAAATGATAGGAGGAAAACTAAGATGACAGGCGAGCTATATTTAACTGAGCAGTATTGGTGTTCATTTGGCACAACTCTGCAGGCGCCCACAGTGGCCACACTCGAGGAAATATCTGAAGATGTTCTGTATCTGTGTACAAAACCTGTACTGCAGAATCGATTTTAGGCATCTCCACTGCAGTGAGGGGGAAAAGGAGTCACCACTTTAAGCACTTCCCAGCTTGATATTCAAAAAATTAGACGGTTTTAGGAACTTGACTCTCCTCTGCCATGGATTTGGGTCGGAGCTTATCCACAATCCTGTGTCTAGCTTTCAGAGGAAGATGCATGGATCACTGATGATTCACTCCCCTCCCAAAAAAAAGACCTGGGCCCAGATCCAGGGCACAGATGAGTAACCCTCTGGGCAGAGAAGACAAGTCCCCGTTGTACGCATATGTGAAGAAGCACTCTTGCATCACAAGAGCTCCCATTCAACCATAAAATGGGAGCGATTACATCCGTCTGGGAGGAGACGGAAAAATGGGCCGGATATGAGGTACAACGAGCCTCCCGAAACCCAATAATGCCAAACTGTCATCTGCTGGCTGCAAAGATAAGAGCATCTGGATGGCCCTGATGTGCCATCACATGTGTTATCATGTGTAATCCCATTCAGCTGCTCCATTGTATTTTTTGGGCATAAAGAAACAGTAGAAACTATTGTAGCTTTGCTTTATTTCTGGATTTAAAAGTGTGAATCAGGGAATCAGGCTTTTGAAAAGCAAACAAACAATAGAGTACCATTCTTTACTTTATTTTATGCCACTAAGGAAAAAACCAGGTGCAAAAATTGATGACAACCAAAATCAAAACTATTTGAACAAAACCATCATTATCCATTCTTGCCAAGTGTTTAAAATGTTATTAGAAGGAGCACAGTAAAATAAAGATCTAAGATAATTTATCCTTTAAATTCTGTAAGCCTTAAATATCTAAAGTAACACCATTTTCCTTTTTAAAACAGTGAACATAAACTATCCTAGCAACTTTAATTGTGCTTTTATTGCTGTATAATGTTTGTTATTAAAAACTATGTTGGTGATGTTGGTCTTGTTATATTTTGGGATGAGGATTATGTATTATTTTGTTTGTTTTATGTATTTTGCATACTTTATCTTATTTTATTAGAATTTTGTAAGTCAAATATTTATTTCAACTTTGCTTCTTTCACACATTTTGTAAACCTCAAACATAGTTCAGTGTTTAATTTGTTAAATCCTCTGTCCAGGCTCCATGTTGCTGTTCAATATAGTGTGTGTTTGTGTTGGATAAGCTGTACGTGTGAATACTTTTGGATGCATTCGTTTCCTGCGACAATAACAGTCACTTCCACTCCCATGCACTCAGCCCTCCTTCACTGTTTTCATCTTCCCAGCTTCAGCTCCTCTCAGCAGGAGAGTAATAATGGACACCCACTCCATTAGAGGCCTGTTACCTTTTCACTCTCTGTCATCTATTTATTCTGCTGCTTTTCTCCATCCCCAATTCTGTTTACGCCATTTTCTCTCTATTTTCATGTCAGATGCCTTGCTCCAGTCCGCCACTCTGCAGTCAGGCCCTTATCCCTCTAAATTGGATGAAAGATTAAAGGAGCTAAGCTCATTCAGTTGTTGCTGCTACTGGAAATCTTGCATCCTTTTCTAAGAATATTTTCTCTACCATCCAAACATGGCCTCTCTCAAACTTTATAAAGACTTTGTGCATATTGAATCCAGAGATAAATCCAGATTATCCAAGTCAGTGGTGTGTAATCTACTAATTATGAGATCTGATTCAGTTTTGGTGCTTATCCATTCTGACGCTCTGAGCCTTGGTGGAGGATATTGTTAGCTCTAGATCTCATTTGATCGTTAATATCATTGTGGGTATTTGTTCCTTCCTCACATGCTTCAAGTTTTACTAATTAGTGAATTACCAAAAAAATACATTGCCACAATTCAGAAAGAAACCTTTTTTTCTGTGTTTTTTTTTTGTTTTGTTTTTTTTGCTGGTTTGGTTTTTTCTGTTGGAATATTTAAGGACATTAATTTAAAGAAATAAATGTTTTGAAACCAGATCCACAAATGTGAGGTGTAAAAGCTCACGAAGTCCTCGCCTACATTGGGTTTTATTTTTATTAAAGAACTCATTAAAAACTCATTAAAAGTTTTAATGCATGCTATGTTGGAAATAAAATTGTTTAAACTGAAAAATATAAAATATTTAATATGTCAGACAGTTGCATCAAGCTTATGTCAAACTTAAAATTTACTCGGGTAGAAAAAAAAATTCTTTTGTTCTTAAGAAAAACTTTTAAAGCTATCTGAGAATTTCTGGTTTTCCTTTAATTTAAAACCAGAGTTTCTGTAGGATTGTGGTATTTTACAAACCTGTTTTTCAAAGTAGTCTGAGTTTCTTTTAATATTTTTAAAGTGATTTTAGCAATAAATATCCAGCTTTTCTGAAGCATTTTGCTTATTTTTTCCCCTTACAGTTCTTCCTTACAGTTAGAAGAACTTTAAATTTGATAAAGTATATTTTCTCTTTCCTAAATGTTAAGAAAATGTGTAGCAGTTTTTTTTCCAAACTCTTAGACCAATAAAAAGGAAGACATGTTAGAATCATCCAGAATGAAACGTATGAGTTAATTAGAAAAGTTTGCAGTATTTTAAGTTTAACATTATAATCTGAGATTAAACCAGTAACGGCTTTAGCAAATGCAGAAATGACTGCAGGAGTTAAAAACTTATTAATTACACTGTAAATCTATAAATCCTCCTAATTCAAACACCACTAGACTGATAGTAATGCTAACTTGTTCACAGTATTTCTAGTCTTAAAAGTACAAAATAATTGAGAACTTATGGGGGGATATATTAGTGATTACAGGGACCAGATTTGAAGTGAATAAAGATCCATAATAACTATAATACTGACATTCTGAGATTACATTTGCTGGTTTATCAAACAACTTTTGGGATAATTTTCTCTCAGAAGAATAAATATTCCTTCATTTTCTTCATTTTTATAAAAGAGACTAGCAGCAATGCTTGTATGAGGTGGAGAGGAATATAAATTGACAGGAGTGGTGCATATTATACCCAATACTGAATCCTTTTTCATCTTTTTATCCCTTTGTGTGTCTGTAGAAATTGCAGTGGACCTTGTTACATTCTTCTCCTGCCCATAGTTTAGTCTCATTAGGCTCCCTATGAATGTGCAAATTAACTGCCTCACCTTGTCCCTCCTAATGGCTCGATTAAAGCCAAAATATAAAATAAAAAGCCTTTATTTCATAATTTGAAAAGATGATTGTTCCCGTCTTTAGGAATCCAATCTCATTTGCCGAGCTCCCCTCTTAAGTATAATTTTGGTTACAGTTTGGAGAATATAAACAAATTGGATGGATAAATGAAAGCAATGGGTGGCTTGCGGTTTTCAGGAGGACACTCAGCATGATTGCCAGAGAGTGGGAGAGGACGGACAAAGCAGACCAATTGGGCGCCACTTCAGGTGGCGTTCGGACAGATGACAATGAGGCTCTTGAGAAAAGAAGGTTAACTGACTGATGCAAACACAAGAGGCTGATAGCCATCATTTATGACCTCATACAGAGCTGTTGATCTATTGTAGCATATATTTTCTAAGGATTTTGCTCCTCTTAGCTCATATATTAAATGGCTTTTGGAAGCCATTCTAACTGTGCAATATTAGCATTCTGTAAAACAGCACAGCTGGTTGGTACAGGAAGTTAGAAAAGTAGCAGTTATCAAACTGGTTCACCTATAAACCACTACTTTCAAAGTCAGTGGGCGATGGTTTATTTACATGTATTTTTTTTTTTAAAGAAATGGGCAGAAAAGATAAATGTTAAAATTACAAATTTTCTGTCCACCTGCCCTGACCCTTGTTTTTGTGGTGTTCCTCAGAGTTCAGTTCTCTGTCTTCTTATTCTTTTGACTTTTCCATAGTGTGATTTAGGTGTTGCTTTAAAATACATCCACACTTGCCTCAGACCTTAAACAAGAGAAGTTTGGTATGATTTAACTTCAGACAATGAGGACAAAAAGTGTCTTGTGAAAAGTGTCATCCTGTGTATGTAACAATATGGTTTCAATTGCACACTGACATTGTTTTACAGGTTTCATTCTAAATATCAAATTTGTTTGCTCCTCTTTTCTAGATCCATACGTGAAGATCCACCTCATGCAAAATGGAAAGAGGCTGAAGAAGAAGAAAACGACAATCAAGAAGAACACCCTCAACCCTTACTACAACGAGTCCTTTAGCTTCGAAGTTCCGTTTGAACAAATCCAGGTACGTTTCTTCTGTCTTAAAAATCCTGTCTTCTAATTGGTAAGTTGCCAACAAGTTAGGGGAAAAAATAATCTTTGTATATTAGCTCTATTAAATAGGAGTTCGTTTAGCAAGTAATCCTTTTAGCATCTTTTTCATTATGACAGTTTAATCAAAGGCAATTCAGTTTAAATCGGCCTCGGTTCTCCAATTAGACGAGCCGGTTGCTGAGTGGTTCTGATTCTCTGCAGTCTGTTATTGTGTGCAGCATTTATCTCATTTATCTGTTTGTAGAATTTCTTACAGCGTAATGATCATCAAACCTATGATCAAGCTGATTTTACAGCAGCGATGATGTTCCTCGGGCTACAGGAGGAAGGAAAAAATTTAGTCTTTTATTTAAAATAGGTAAATCCGTTGACTCGGAAAGTATGAAAAAACAAACAAGATTATCTTCTCTGGCAGGGTGGTAATTGAGTGAAATTAATTAAACCTGTCACAGCTCACCAATCACAAGTTTGATACCCCACAATCAATGTAATCAGATCTGATCCCAATCAGTCCTGTTCAGATAAATTCTCATACCTGTGTGCCAGCTACCTGTTTATCACCAAGGTGGATTGAATCGATTGAATCAGAAGCGTGTCACTGATTGAATTTATTGAACACTTTTCGGACGGCACTAAGCACACTTTAAAGACCTAATTTGTCTTGGACAAATCAGTCAAACACTCTGAGCTGGCTGTAAACGTTAAACTAATGAGCTGTTTAAATATCTTCATCATCACCGATGGCTCCTGAACGCTATGAAATCTGCTGACTTTAATTACGTTCTCACACCCACATATTATCGATGTCTTTGAGGAACACAGTTTAAATTGTTGATCGATCTCTGTCTCTCTTTTTACTTCAACTTGTTTACTTTTCCAACAAGTTACTCTTAACAAAAAGTGTTGAATTCATTTTATTTCTGGTTTAACGCTGAGAAATGTTTCTGTTTCTGTATGTATTTCTTCTTTTTTATTCTCTGCTACACCTAAATGGTTCCTATGATTAACCTGAGTAAATACAACAAACGGTTTGATTTTATTAAGCCCAACATATTTAATTTTCTTGCTTAAAATTTAATTTCAAGACAGGAGCGTGTCTCCTGAACTCAACAGCCCCTAAGGAACTCTTGGTTAATCTAAACGGGAAGCAATTCAGATTTACAAATCATAGAGCAAACATATAAGAACCTTTCTAATTAGAGTAACTTGTTTATCTCTGATTGATATGAAGAGTCAAAGCAGAAGATTTTGACATTCCAGATGAAACCACTACATAGATTCAGTTTGAGGAAGAAACCTGCTGATTTTCCATGTTAATGAATCAAGGTGTCTGCTGATTCAGAATCAAAGGAGGCCTTATTTCAATAAGCAAACTGGAGGTGAATGCAGCTATAAAGCCGAGCTAACCCCACCTGGCCTTGAGGGAGCCTTATTCAGTGTTTCATTACATGCTGTATTAGCCACGCTCTTTTAAAGCAGTGGCTTGTATCACACCCGGGTGGCGGCGGCAACAGCGGCTCCATCTCAGTGTGCCGGTGGATCGAAACTTAATCAGGCCGTTTTGTGCACTAATTCATATTCTGAGCTGTGGATTGATGCTGAGGTCCCTCGTCTTTGCAGCTTCATTTTGAATAAACACACTGAAACTGAGGGCTGGAGTCCGAGGAATCAAACAATCAAGTAGCAGTCAATAAAATCCCTCTGCTTCTCTCAGAGGAAACTTTATGGTTTCTGTGGAATAAAGAGAAGCATGTGTGGTAAACATTGTAGACTTGTTGTACAAACCAGAATGATGCATGCAAAATGGAAAAACAGCAGCAGGGATTGTGCACAGAAAGACATTTCAATGACGTTGGTGTTTTTAATTTATTTTTAAATGGGCATTATTATGTAAAATTAACTCTTTTTTATCTTTAGGTCAACACTCCAACATACCTGAAGTCTTGCCTTGATTCTTTCATGCATGTTTTATGAGTGTGAGAGAACCCCTCCCTCATGACTCCTTCAGACTAGCCAGCAGGAATTAGCAAACACCTGGTGGAACTCTGCATGTGCTGAGCTCAATATACGAGCTACTTCTCAGTGCAACACTGGTAAAAACTTTTATAGTTGATAGAGGAGTGATGATGTTTTTGAGTTCCTGAAGGCAGAGATTCAAAAAGATCTTGACTTTCTTAAAGAGACAGAGGCCTAATTTCAAGGCATTAAATTAGAAAATCAAATTCCTTTTGTCACATTTTATATATACAGCATTTCTATGACAACAGGGGGTAGCATAGTAGTGTGTGGTATAAGATGATACAGTAGCTGGAAAACACATAATACTGCCCCTTTAAAACCAAGATGTCTTAGCTAGTGGTCCTGCAACAAAAATGTGCAGTTAGGGATTCCTAAACCAGCTGAAACAGAAACTTGGGCATTTCTAAAACAAACTGTACGTCTGCTGTCTTCCCCGCCTCCCGTCTCTTCCTCCCACTGCAGAAAGTCCAAGTTGTTATAACTGTTCTGGACTATGACAAGATCGGCAAGAACGACGCCATTGGCAAGGTGTTTGTGGGCCTGAACAGCACGGGCACAGAGTTGCGCCACTGGTCCGACATGCTGGCCAACCCGCGGAGACCAATCGCCCAGTGGCACGTGCTGAAGCCCGAGGAGGAGGTGGACGCGCAGCTCGCCACCAAGAAATAGGCAGGGCCACTTTCAGCTCCTTGCCTTGTAGTACTCTTTAGCCAGTATGTGTAAATACCTCAGTGATATATGGGTCCATCCATCTGAGCCCTCCCTTTACCTTCTGATTACAGAGTAAATCAATCAAACGTCCCGCTTTTCTTTTTCTGTTAGGTTCTCCGTTTCTCTGATTTGATTGGTTTCCTTCTCTGAGCCCTTCACCACCACGACCAAAACCCCCCTTCTTTTAAGCAATATGATCTGTATAGATAGCGCATGACTGAAAGAGTTTATTGTACCACAGTTGTATATATAAGTATGCAGACAAAAATGATTTCTAGTTTCTGTGTTTGTATGTTGTTACCCGTTTCCTAATCTGTGTATATCTCGATGTTTTTAATAAGATGTTCTATTTTAAATTATGTAAATGCAGATATAGAGGAAAGCTAATATTATATATCCCAGGATTTAAAAATTCTACCTTATTACTTTATTGCATTCCAGAGTAAAAAGACAATTAACTCGAACCTGCGAGTTAGGAAAATGTTCAGATCGTAAAGGACGGCGTCTGGCTTTAAGTTCAGCATCAAGCATAGAAAATCAGATGAATATAAACCAGTACAAGGCCATTAACTGCTATGGTTCTGTTGGGGAAATTATGCTGGATATCTTACAAGCACATGACTCCTAATGACGTACTTAGTTCTCTACCAGGACCTGCAGTATTTGTTTGGGTTGAACAGATCACAGTTGAGTCTGTCTTATTTTCATATTTGACCAGATATTTTTGTTTTTTGTCAAAATTTGTTGAGAAACAGACCTGATGTTTGGGGGGGTAGAAAAAAAGCACCAAGCTGTAGCCATTGTGCCCTTAATCTTGTTTGACAATATTTTGTTTAAAGAGCCTTGTCGTACTTGGAAGTGTCACATTTTAAGAAGGTTAAAAAAGAAAAAAAAATGCAGATCTGGACTTAAGAGGACTATTTTTTAGCGCAAATCAGCGTGTTGACTATTTTTAGTAAAGTGCATGATACTTTTTATTTTTACGATCTTTTACTTAAGGCCGGCAAACACCAGGGGAAGCTCTTCTGTTATGATTCCCTTGCCTTCTGACAGTGGAGTGGCCTAAAAAAAGACAAAAAAATCTAACTTTTCCTCAACAGAATGTTGAGCTTCTAAACACTGCCATTCAGGGAGGCGCTTGACTTGAGACCCTCTCTTCATGCACACTCCCACTCGTAGCTTCGGTTTTTTGGGAACAATGTCTCTGGCTGCAGTGGTGCCCTAAATCGCAGTCTTTGCTTTGCGTTGCCTTCTCACAGTGACAATAGAGCTAGCCATGTTTTACTGCCAATTTTAACTTTTATGTGGCTGCTGTTTTTGCACTGGACGTCTTTGAAACTCATTGACTTCTCTAGAGAACATGTTTGCTTTGTGTTGGGACACCTGCAGGGGGAGCCAGAGATCCTCACAAGGACAAATTGCAGGGTTTTGTTTTTTGTTTTTTTTTGAAGCAGGCAAGGAATTAAAAATAGAGGTGTGGGGAATTTGGCCCATCAATTTAGTAAACTGTACATTAGTAGCATTGGCTTGTTTTTAGGAGACATTTGTAGACTTTTTATGCTCAGAATGTAATTTCAGATTGGTTTTTTTGTTGTTTTTTTCAGTTTTATGCTGCTGAAAGGTTTAAGTGAACATTTCAATTCCAGTGCTCAAAACTTGCTTGTTCTAAAACAAGAAATTCTACTTTTCTCCTAAACTGCTCTCAAAATGGAGTGTAAACCACTCCAAGAATAAATAGAGATAATGGGCTTTAATCCATATTCCAAGGGTACAATTTGAAGAAAAGATTCCTTAATTCCTTAATATGAAGGATAAGAATTTAGTGTGTGCATACAGTTTCCTAAACTGAGACAACAGATTGTTGTCTCAGCTTCGTATAACAGGTTGCAATTTGTGCAGAAAATTCCCTAAACTGGGAGAACAGACCGCAACCAGTACAAATGGGTTTCAAACCTGCAGATTCTAATCCATGCATACAAGTTCCCAAGCTGACAGGATTTATTCCCGTCTAATCTGAAGGCATGGATTTCAACCCTACTGTTTGGTTTTCAAACTGCTGGAATAGATTCCAATCTGTGCTTCCTAAACTGTGGAGAATATTTGCATTGAGAGGTTTGGTTTCCTCAACTAAACACAACTGATTGCAATCGTACCACTTTCAAAACTGCAGGAACAGATAGCAGTTGTTTATGGAGTTTCTTATACTGATGAAACTGGCTGTAATCCACACTTATAGTTTCCCAATTTTATTGAGTAGATTAAAATCTACTCATTTTAGTTTTCCAAAGTGAATGTTTGAATTTCAAATTGTAGTTTCTGAGTAGGTTTGAAATCTGATTACATTCAGTGCATCTGATTTTCTAAACTGTGTAGAAACTGACTGCAAATTCCTCTGTACAGTTTTCTAAACTGAAGGAACAGCTGGTAATCTGTGTATATTTTTTTAAACTAAAGAAAGGTATGATAATTATGCACAGAGGAGATGAGTTGCGTAGGTTTCCTAACCTAGAGCACACATTGCAGTCCATGCATAACTTTTATAAACTGAAAGAACAGATTTCAAACTGCGTAGTTTCCTGAACCAACAAATCGTATTTCCCCCGCCTCCATTTTTTAATTCCACCTCCTTGCCTGTGTTGGGCTCCGCACCATTAGGCCAACAACTTCAGATTGCTTTTGTCGCTAACCTGGAGAGCAGGTAAACAACCGTAAAAGTTAATGGTCTGCTGTGTCCATCGTTTCCTTTACTTACGGGTCCAATTAGGAGCAGAATAATCCATGAAAACCATGAAGTCTCTTATCTTGGAGGAACCTCTTGCATATACTCGATGCTTATATTTCAGGAGGACTTTCTAAATGTTTTCAATGTTATTGTGTAGTTGATAGCACTATTATGAAAAAGCTATTTGTCATTCCATAGGAGTCTCTGAGGACTGCTTTGTGTATCACTGTGACTGCCGTGTGTGCTTAGAGATGTAGGTTTATCAGTAGGTAGCGAGTTTGTTCTGTAGTGATGTCGTAGCGTTTAACGCCATCCCCCCCTCCCCTTCTACACGCAACCAGAGAGACAGAGTATAAAAACGGATAAAAACGTCACGCTTTCACACAGCATTTTGTTGAGCACTGTGCAATACTTGTATGTTCATCTCATAGTGTAAAAATCAGTAAGGATGGCGTTTGTCCTTCCCGGCGAGGCGGTACGGACCGTAGATCCAGCTTGTTCACCTCCTTTTAGGGTTTTCCTCCCTCTTCTCTTCTTTTTTTTTTTTCGCAGGTTCGTTTTTCTCGTCTTGCACACAATTCCAGCATCAGATACTTCAGGGAGTCTCAGTTCAAAACCAAACAAGATAAATATCCCTAAAAATGCCATGTATATATCCACATCATGTCAGAAGTAAGTAATACAGTGAGATAAATATATCTATTTAGCAACTAGTGTCATTCAACATTTTAAATCTCATCATTATTAATTTTCTGCCTTATTGAGTCAAAATCCCTTTTTTATATTTGAGAAGAAACTCTGAATGTACAGTACAAACTGTGTTGGTGTAGATTTCTTTAATCGTGAGATTATTAGATGTACTTTGCACTTTTTGTTGTAATAAAAAAAAGTAAACATAGTAACTTAGATGATTTTTAAACTCTACATTCATAACCTGTGAGGTGGAAGCTCTTCCCTTTCTATAAATGTCCACACAGCTTCAACATGTTGAGGGCTAAAAGTGTCACAATTCAATAAAACCAAAATAATTTACATTTGTGATGAATAGATTAAAGAAATCAAAAATATTAACTCACCTCTTACCCAATCACATTGTGTATAGCTGCATTAGCCCCGCCCATCGATTGGAATGACATTAATTTAAATAGATCTTCAGCATACAAGTTAAATTTTAGTGATTAATACATTTAAATGTTGTGTATTTATTGAATTATTGAGACAGTTGAATATTTTTAAATACATGCATTTTCTATTTTATTTGAATTATCACGCGCATCGTTTAGTTATTTTTGACCAAGTTGAAAACTGCAACAGATACATAAATGTATATGTTTATTTTATGATAAATAAAACAGCAAAAACATGTCAATTTGTTAAATACACACTTAAATTTGTAAATATGGAAATTATTAAGTAAAACCTTAAATTATATTCTCTTAAAATTATGTATTATATTAGTCTTTAATTATTTCATATTTCCTGTGCTACAGAACATCATGAGACAATTTAATTTAAATTTAATGTAATTCATAAGATTAAAGAAAATCAACACAAATTGAATAAATTACATGTAAGAAAATACTTTTATTTCTTTACAGTACTTGTGCTTCTAATTTTACTTCAATTATCACACAACAATGAACAAATTAATGTTGAATTGTCTCACGTTTGGCCATCAATGCATCTCCTCTCTTGGACTTGAGAGAATTTTTTTATTTGACATTTTTCACATGTTCTAGATCCATTAAACCAACAACAACTTCAGATTTCAACAAAAACTCTAAAAGGATTAAAGTCCGAAGCCTCATCGAATCCAGGCCATGCGAAGAAATTATCCGATCAAACAGAGACACATCAGGGAATTCAGTAACGGAGGGCAGCGTTGCAGAACCCATCGGATCGTGAGGTGGAAAAAAAACCTCACTAAACAAAAAGCCATTATTACCTGCACTGCAGCGCTACGCCCTGCCCCGCCCCCGTAATACGGTTTCCTACCAAAGCGTGCAAGTATAATCAACACAATAAAAAAAATCTCCCCTGGAAAAAGCTGATCAAGCTCTCTGTGTGACAAGATTCTCTCCAGCGACAAAGCCACACTGACCTTTCAGAAGCAAAGCTGTGTAAAGTATTAGAATCTGATGCTGTAGAAAGATCCTAGTTGCCTTTGTGTATATCAACTGCCTGCTTGAGTATTTTGTGTGTGGAAGTTTTCTCTGTAATCTCGTAGAACTGTTTGGGGTGTTTTTTCCTGCCATATCGCTCGCAGCCAGAGCGGGCCGCTGACGGTTATATTTGCTGTGTATACCTTCATTTTCTGATGAGGTGTTTTACAGTTTCGTTTCACTTTGTGTAGTGATTCACTCTGTGGAGTTTTCTGACTGTTGTTATATAACTTCATATACACAAATGATCAATAAAAATGTTTTATTTCCTGTTGATACGTCTCATGGCGTGTTTTCATTGCAGTGCTGCTCAACTGAAAAGCAAAAACGCTTTTTCTTTATGTCTTATGTGCATGTTGGCCAAATTGATAGAAGTATCGCCTTGCAGCAGGAAAGTCCAGGGTTCAAATCTTTGCTTGGAATTTGCTTGTCCTCTCTGTGCATGCATGGGTTCTTTCCAGGTTCTTCCTTTTCCAATGACCGCTGAAGATAGCCACTGACCCCCCAGTGACCCCACAAGAACAAGCAGGCATAGACATGGATGGAAGTCTTACATCCACCAAAGTCCAGGCAGTGTATTAAAAAGACCAATACTGCCATCTACTGGGAACAAACAAATCCAACCACCTCCATGAAAAAGAATATCTCTTTACAAACAAAAATCTAAAAGATGTTGCCCCTTTGCTCTGATTATCCCAAATAAAATCTGGTGCAACCAGAAAGCTTCAGGAGTCATCTAGTGGCTAAATGAGGTCCATCGTTCAGTTTGTCACCTCTAAACAGTGAAAATGGGAAAATACCGCAAACCTAAAGGGCCAGCCACCTCAACTATCTGTCAAGAAGAGCATTAACTCTGGAGGAGGTGCAGAGATCCTCATCTCAGGTAAAATTCCCCTAGTAAAGCAACATTATATTCACCAAACTTTGGGTGGTGAGGATTCTTTTCTTCAGGAGAAACAAAGAAGTTGGTCAAAAAAAAATTAAGGGAAAGACGGAGGTGGCTAAATATGGAAACTGATATTATGAAGGAGTCTCCATGAGAAGATCAAACACCAGTTTATTAAGGCTTTTGCAGAAGGGAACCAAAACCGGATCTGTGCACCAGTTGATCTGATCTGGTCTGACTTTGTGACCGCAAATTGTTAATCCTGCTACAAAACTGGTACAATCCAGTTCTGTGATTAGGCGTTCTTACTAAGCAGTCAACTAAAGGAGGAACAACACCGAGCCATGGGGACGAAAGGAATAAAAGAATGACAAACATCTTGTCATTGTGCATGAACTAAAATGTTTATTACTACACCTATTTGAGGTCTGCAAAAGACTTGAGTCTGGTCAGAGGTTCACCTTCTTCCAGGATTATGACTCTAAACATACAGTCAAAGGAAATATTATTGTTTCAGAAAGGCCTAGTTAAAGTCCAGACCTAACAAGAGTTAACAAGTCTGAAGCATTGATGTTCATAGCCTTTTCAATGACTCAATGTTTTTGCAAAACGTTGAGTCAGAAGTAGAATCACGGCACACTTTTCAAGTATTTATGTGAAACATTTTAAAAACGGTGCATTTGGACTACATGGATTTGGTCTTCATAAAATCTAAATAAAATGTACTGAAGTATTTGGTGTGATGTGATCAAGTAAAAAAGTGTTTGCAGAGCTAACTTTTCAATTAACTCAAATGTAAACCGACCATGTTGGTGGTTTGACACATAAGGTAAGATAAATGATGTGTCAGAGCTGCAGGAGGAAAAAGTTATGTGTCACTTATCTAGCAGCGATTATGAAGCATGACAGCTAAAATAAAGAGAACTGTGTTCTGCATGAACAGAAATATAAATTGGGTCAGAGTGCAACTTCACAGTGTGCAGTTTTTATGTTGCTAAAAATTAAATAGAAAATATGCTTAGTTTTTACTTAGTCTTCACTTTTAGGAGGTGTCTGTGAAAAAAGCACCAAGATATAACCAAAAGTCTTCATGTTTGATCATTTTATATATGATTGGATGTTTTTTTCCCCATTTTTTTTATTTTGAAATCCATGTCTGTTACAAACTTTCACTTTAGTTTGAAGGCAGGATTTTATACCGCCCCTCTCTGGTGAAAATGGTTTATTACAGCATCCTACCAATGCAGAAATCTTAAACTTGCATAATTGCTAAGCCATTTTGTTATAGGTGTGTGACGCATTTTTCTATTTTGATCTTTAAAAAGAAACCAAGCATGCAGACAATAAACAGACTATTTTGGATAAAACTAAATAACCTATATTTGTCATTGAAGAGTAAAGTAATGTATTTGTAGAGGAAAATGTGTGCACTTTCACATGCAGAGTGGCGGTATATAATATGAATAATCAAAAATGTAATTTTAAACTACCTAATCGAGTAAGTCGAATAATTTGTGTCTGTAAACGTGAAGAACTGTAGAGAAACGGTTTGACTAATAACAAAAAGGGATTAAATATGGTAGTTGCAGCGGAACGGCTGTAAACATCCACACGTAACACACGTACGACCTCGTGTGCTGATCCGGGTCCTTTCTGACAACTCTGTTTTAATATTTATGGGGCGATCTCATTTACACCCCCAAAATTAGCCCTTGTGTACAATTCATGTATAGTGTTATGCAAACAATGGGGTTCATTTACCATTCATTGAATTATATTTATTGCTTGCTTTAGGTCCTAAAAAAGAACCAGTTGTGCTCCATTTAATCATTCATTTTCCTTGGTTTACCAGAGATAAGTAAATTAACCTGGTAACATGCTACCATAAGAGGTCATAACTTGATAATAAAACGAGTCCAGTGCACACGCTGGCTGCCTCGCCTCGTAGGAGAGCACGCTGCTAAAACGTGACTACGCTGTGACACGCACGAATCTGTTTGGACCAATCACAGCGCAGCTCTGAGCCAGAGGACGTCGGCAGTTGGCGGAGGAACGGCAGTAGGTGCGGCTATAGAGGAGGCTCGGCGGTCTTTTGGCTATAAGGGGAAAAAAATCACCACATATTCCCACTCAGACGTCTGCTTTCTAGCGTGAAAACCCGTTTGGAAGAGCACGAGGCGGTATTTTAACAACCGGATATTTCTTTGGACGACGTTAAAGCGACGAATTTCGTGGTTTCGAGTTTACATAACAGGCTTTCCTGGTGTTCACCGGTCCTTCTACGGAGTGTTCTGGTCATTCGCCTCTAAAACAACAGGCTAGTTAAATATTCCGTCTTTAACAGTCATATTGTGTCATTAGTGTAAGAGACAAGTCGAGAAGTTCAGTGTTTTTTCAATATTTACGGGTTTTTCATTTTTCAGAAAAACAAGTTATACAACAAACCAGGCTAGAGCGCTGCAGCGACCAGGGTCCTAAAGCTCGCCGGGTTCACGTCATTACAGTTCCTTGGAAAACTCACTTTTCTGCGCCCAAATGCTTCAGGAATCAGCTGTTTATCAATTCTTCCACATTATGGAAAAAGTTCTGTTAGAGCAAGGCTAATCAAAAGAATCCGGGCTTAAGTTTTTTTTTCTTTTTTCTTATCTGAAGTGACTTTCTATTTTTTTCTTCTATATTCTTCTCCTTGGACTAATAACTACCTGCGAATTGGAATAATAATCAAGTGAGCTCCGTTAAAAAAGAAGAAGAAGAAGACTGCTGATATCATTCACAAAAGGAATAACCAAAGGGCTCGTCCAGTTGAGTAATGGTCATTAATACGGTCCACTGGTTCCGGAAGGGCTTGCGGCTCCACGACAACCCGTCGCTGAAGGACTCTCTGCTGGGGGCTGATACCGTCCGCTGCGTTTACATCCTCGACCCCTGGTTCGCTGGGTCTTCCAACGTCGGGATCAACAGGTGGAGGTGAGAACAGCAAACCATTAGCACACAGCTCATAATGCATTCATATCTACAAGTTTTTACCAGGATTAAAATTAGGTTAATACATCATCAGATTATATCAATATTTGGGACAAAATGAAGTAAAATGCAGGATTCTGCCTTATGAATTGATCTGCTAGGCGAATAAGTGAAAATCAGGTGATGCAAATCAAATTAGGAGCTGCTCTGGAGAAATTCAGTGTGTGGTGATGCAAGAAAACGCTTCTTATAGTCAACATGTAGAACAGAGTGCTACATGTCTGCCACAATGGTGGCAGCATGATGCTGTGTTGCTTTTTTTCTGCATGGACAGGTGTGATGGATGGAGCTACATAATGGTTGATCCAATTGTTCAGCTGGAATTGTAAAGATAAAAAAAAAATAAATTGTTTGCAGACGATTTCCATCTATTCTTATCAGAAATGTTAAAAATCATGTAGTATTTTCAAGGTTTCAACCAGAAAACTTTTGAGCCAAGTGGTTGGCAGTCATTCATCCAGTGGCCCGCTGTGTTTTTCAGTTAAAAAATGTTTAAAGTTAACGGGAAATTTGAAAATATCACTTGATAATTATGTGTTATTGGAAGATTTGAAGAGTAAAATCTGAACACCAACTATAAAATCTTAAAAAATGCAAACATAAAAAAAAAAAACTTAAATAAGCAATGCTAAGCCTGGTGGGGCGCCAGCCTTAAAATACCCTGGAGGAAACCCTGTATTTTCCTTCTAATTAAAATGTACAAACATCCCCTAAAATCACAATAGCTTTAAATGTAGTCAAAATGTGAAAAGAATTAGACAGGAAAATTAGAAAATGGCAACAAAAAAATAAAGACAATCATTACTTTTTTCTCCTCAAACATCCTTTGATAATTAGTAATTGTGAAGTTGGGGAACAAACAACATTACAAATAAAGGTCTAAGTACAAATAAAAAAAAATACAGCTAATTCATTATTATATAAATAAGCAAAGGTCAAAGTATCAATAATCTGACTGATATATAAGCCTGATTACTCATAGAAGCGATGACTTTACTCTGTTGTTGTTTCAACTGATCTTCTAAATGTTGATGATTTCCAGGACATCTAAAGTCTCTTGTATGTTTTTTAGGGTTCCTAGGACGTTATTTTTGAATTAATATCTGTATCATTGAAGTTTTATGAGATAAACTCACACAAAGTAAAATGGAATAAGAGACTCATGTTTTTATTCTTAAAAAACACTCATAAATGTAGGATTAATTTATATTCCAAGTGATTGCCATCAGAAGTGACCTCATTATATAAATCCAGCTGTTCTGTGAAGGACTCAGATATTTGTTGGAGAGCATTAGTGAACATCCAGTACCATGAAGTCCAAGGAACACAGCAGGGAGGCCAGGGACAACATTGCGGAGAAATTTCCAGCAGCTGGAAAGACTCACTTCTTAACATTCAGAATATGTCGACTACTATCATTCATTCGGCAAATTTTTGCTTTTTTTGGAAGAGCAAGAAGTCTTGTTTATTTGTGTAAAGTTTGTGTATTTGTGTAAAGCTACCAGATTAAAACTTAAGCTAAAGCTAATACAATTTAAAAATACCTTTTTGAAAGTATTTTTAAATGTTGTCGTTACTTGTATAATCCACGTATTTTCAGAGAGTCATCAGGAATTGTGATGCTTCTTGCAGAAAGAATATCCTGTAGCAGTCAGTCATGCATTCAGTCTAAAAATGCCTCTGACTGGAGACTATCCTGACATGCTAACAGGCAGCATAAGCGAGATTACACAGTAGCATCTTAAATCACACCATCAGTTGTTAACCAGCTCTGCTAATCCACCTCATTTGCTTTTGCCACTGAGAAAGCTGAGAAAATCATTGTTAAACATTTGCAGCAGTTCCATTACAACGTGGTTGTACAAATTATTGCAGAACCTCGTCGTGTTGCTCTTACCGCATAAAATGTCGATGTAGCACATTGACATTTGCAGTTCTATGGGTTTGAATACTTTTCCCAGGTTCTGACGTTGGAGGAATGTTTGTCCCTGCAGAGTTGCCCTTCGGTGTTGCATTGACACTTTGGCCAGTCAAAACATGGATTCCCTCTGACCCAATCATTTCTCCATGTCAGTCTCTACTCCAGCTGCTGCTGCGTGTGCAAACCTCAGCGTGTTGTTCATTCAGCAGTCCACACATGGACGTTTTTGTTTCCTTCCAGAGTCTAATGTTATCTCCGAGAGTGGAGCTTCAGTTCTGATGAGCATCCATGTTTTTCTTTGAGTGTTATGCAACAGCAGTCGGCTGTGACGCAGCGCAAACTCACAATGCCCTCATTCCTTCCTTCCTTCGTTTACTGTGTACATATTCAACATTTCCATGCAGTTTTTGCGTTAAAACACTATTGAAACCGCATTACTCTGAGACTTTCCTTGAATACGGTCGCACCAGATGACTTAATCACAGTAACTTCTCGCTGACTTTCCCTGGTGTGGAACAAGTAGGTCAGTGTGTCAACAGCAAACCCTTCAACTCTGTGGTTTTTCTGACCTATTTCTGCTGTCCTGCCAGACTAAAAGACCCCAGCCTGGTCCACAATGAGCTCTAATCCCCACAAAAGCTGATGCCATCTGATATCTATTTTCACATCATGATTACAGACTCCTTCTTAGTGATCGTGTTGGTGTAGAATGGTTCTATGAAGTAGTTAAAGATAAGAGGGAGAAACAGTAAAAGTTGGATACAGATGGGATTATAATTGAGCTGCGTCGTGGATTTCTTTCTGGGTCAGTCTGACGTCGTTAAGATGACCTTGGATCAGAACAGGTGTCAGCTTAAACCTCCATCTTTGTCCCTGAAGAGGTGAAGAGGTGACTCAACAAATCTCAACTAATTTAGCCAAAAGGAGGAGGTGAAAAGTTTCAACATGAAAACTTTCCATCCTCAGGTCATGGAAGGTTGTTTATGGTGGATAACAAAAAATATCCAAATTAAAGGGGAGTCATTTTGTTTGTTGCTCAGTGTTGTTGGCAGGCAGGGAAAACTACCATTTTAACATGAGGTACACTTTAAATAAAAGCTTAACTCAGAGTGGCTAGAAAAGCACTTTATTTTTACAGAAAAGCTCAAAAATAATAATAGATATTCTCTACTCTCCATGTATTCTCTAAAATGTTTTATAAAATGTCCAGCTCTGGAAAAAATGAAGAGCCCGCTGCACTGAAACCTCATGGTTTTTCCACCAAATATTGTTTCCTTATCTCTTCCTGAGTTAAAACATTAGTGTTATTGTTTCTAAATAAATATGAACTTGTTTTCTTTGCATTATTTGAGGTCTGAAAGCACTGCATCTTTTTTGTGATTTTGACCATGTCTCATTTTCTGCAAATAAATAAAAATATTTTTTTGGGATTTTGGGAGATATATCAAGGTTTCCCCCAGAAAACTCATTAAGTCTGGTGGTTGGGCTCTTGGCAGTCATTCATCCAGCGGCCATTGTGTTTTTGAGTTAAAAAATGTTTCAAGTTGACAGGAAATTTTAAAATATCACTTGATTATTATGTGTTGTTAAAAGATTGGAAGATTAATACCTGAACAACAAATATAAAGACTTAAAAATGTAAAATATTTTAAAAAGACTTAAAAAAATAAGCAGTACTTAGCCTGGTGGGGGCACAAGTAAAGCCTGGTGACCCGCCAGGCTTATAATACACTGAATGTTGTCAGTAGTTTACAGAACAAAAGAACAATGTTCATTTTACTCAAACATATATCTATTAAAAAATCACATTTTTCCCTGTATTTTAGCAGCTCAAAAATGAACATGGCTGCTATGCTTCTTATTTGTTGCGATGCTTTCTGTTGACTAAAACTAAAAAATAACTAAAACTGAGACTAACTTACACACTAGTGAACTGATTATGATGTTCACATTGGTATGTTGGTGTAAAAACTGTTCGGTGGGCTTGCTGCAGGATGCCTCCGCCTACTGCTTTCCGTATCCATAGCAACAACACGGGAAGCTCCACATTACTGCTGCTCTGCTTGTGTTTACCCGTGTGTAGATGTGATATAAAACGCCCTGCTGTGTTGTAAACAAAAAAGGGCTGGAATAAAACAACTTGTAGCTGAGTGGTTCTTTAAAAGGAAAGAACATTCAAGTTCAAAATATCTGAGCCTGTTTCTTGATTAAAATCACGTTCCTGAAACTTTTTTTGATTCATCTTCTATTTATGTGATTCAGCATTGAGTCAGATTAATAGAGAGGAGACGGACATGATCATAATTTCTGTTCTAGCTCAGAATTTTCAGGATTTGAAGAGTGAAATAAGACAGAAAAGGGTCAAATGTTTTTTTAGAACTATCTTATTGTTCAGGGAAAGTAAAAGTGAGTTTAGTCTCTTTCACCCATATTTATTAATGATATTTTTTATTCAATTTGGTTTCATAGAATGCTGCTGAGGTTAATTTTTGTCATTAGGACATTAAATAGAATAGTAACATCTGTTAAAGTACTTCTTTATTTTCATACAATAATCAGCTAAATAAAAAATTTATGCAGCTCTCTATGATATTAATTAGTTTTACATTGTATGATTAATTTGTCTGACACAAAAAACAAACCAGAGTTTTGCTTGAATTTTTTTAGTTTTCTTAATTCTTCCACTTTATTAAGATTGTCTGATTCATCCAGTGTTTTTGTTTGATTAGTCAGAAATTTTTATTGATTAGTCAGAGTTTTATTGATTTATTGAGAGTGTGGACAGGTGTAACAAGTTCAAACCGGTGCAGGTATTACAATTAACTATTTAAAAATTATCTAATGTGGGGGCGGGGGGGGTTATCTCGCAGTTGATGGGCACTTTCTAAGTGGGAAAACTTGTAAAATCTGTATGAAATTCTTATTTTCCTTTCCGTATAATTCTTAAGACCAAGTTAAACTATATACCTTTAACTAAGACTGACACATTATCTACCAATGCACACGCACTACGACTGTTATGTCCTTCATTACCCATAAATAAAGTATTAATCAAGCACTAAGTATAAAAAAAAGTTTAATCTTTGAGGTAACATCTGATTTCTTGCCCAGTTCTTTGTGTACAAACACCAGCTTCTTCTGCCTACTCCCATTATTACCAGTGACACACTTACCTCTGCTTCACCGTCGAGGTTTGTCAGTTTGTCCTGGTTCACTGATGTTTCTGATTACTCATCTTTTCAGCCTTCTGAGCTGCAGCAACATTAGATCAAATTACTTCTTTCACTTCTCAAAAGCCTGGCTTTTAGATCTGGTTCACCTCAGATGGGAGACATTGTTCAGATGTAGGTCATCACAAAGAAAACGTCCTGTTTTGAACATTCAAACGTAGAAAAATACTCTAATTGTTGTAAATTTTGTGCATAACATCTGATTTATTTGGAGGTCCTCAGGGCATCCAGGAAGCTGGTACTAGAGCGCCACATACTGGTTCAGAAGGAAAACTGGTTTATATTAAATTGATGTTTGAACTTTGAAAATAAAACTAAATCAATCATAAAATCATAAAATATCCAATGAAAATTAGTTTAATTTCATTACTGATCTTGAATTGTTTTCTCTGTTGTGTTTATTTTTTTCTATTTTCTCCATTTCCTCAAACAGAGCATTCTTGTTTTACGCCAGTTTGAATAAATAAGTTTGATGCAGCTCCTCTTCCTGCCTCTCTGCAGGTTCTTGCTGCAGAGTCTTGAGGATTTGGACTCCAGCCTAAGGAAGCTCAACTCCCGTCTGTTTGTGATCCGGGGCCAACCCACAGATGTCTTTCCCAGACTCTTCAAGGTGATTTGACCCACTGTATTTTGCACACTCGGGTTGCTGCGGGATTCTCGTGGAAGTCCTGAATAATCATTTTAAATCTGTTTTGCAGGAATGGAAGATCACTCGGCTCTCTTACGAGTACGACTCTGAGCCTTTTGGGAAAGAGCGAGATGCTGCTATTAAGAAGCTCGCCTCTGAGGCCGGAGTGGAGGTGACAGTTCGCATCTCCCACACACTCTATGACCTGGACAAGTGAGTTATCACACACCAAACAGTCCTGCTGCTATTATTACTGTGTTGGTTTAAAACCAAATGTTTGTTTTTTGTGTTTATTAGGATCATAGAGCTAAACGGGGGCCAGTCTCCCCTCACCTATAAGCGGTTCCAGACTCTCATCAGCCGGATGGACGCAGTGGAGCTGCCTGCAGAGTCCATAACGGCTGAGGTGATGGGAAAATGCACTACGCCGCTGTCTGAAGACCATGATGATAAGTTTGGGGTTCCCTCTCTGGAGGAACTGGGTGAGTTCAGCCTACAGATGCAAACAATGAATCAAATTACAGTTAATATTCAATTAATGGTCTATTAGATTAAAATAACACCCGCTTAGACCTTATTTTGGTGTTGTAGCTTGGGCTCCACTTAGCAGAGGGCGCCACTGGTCAGCTGTAAGCAGAGCAAGCTGATTCAGAATTAAAAATGGGGGAGATATAACAGAACAGGAAAGAGAAACAGTCCAAACTGAGTCATTATGTGGATTTGGCAGAAAAGTTGTAACATGGATAAAGGCGTGATGTCAGTAACCACAGTTGATTTTTAGGGTTTTCTGAGTTTAATAATGTGAGAAAAATTTAGCCCTTTATGGAAAGACAAAACTCCAGTTTTTAAGAAAGTGGCCACTTATCAATTAATAATTTGTCGATCAATAATTTCAACCAACTTCAGATTAACTTGAATTCCTAGTTCGGCCATTCTAAAACAGCATAGAAGTAAATCTGATGATGTTCTGAGATATGAAGTTGGCTTTAAATTGTGTGCTTTTATCATGAACTTGCAGGTTTTGACACCGAAGGTTTGTCTTCGGCTGTGTGGCCTGGAGGAGAAACCGAAGCTCTCACTCGACTGGAGAGGCACCTGGAGAGGAAGGTCAGTCCAATTTCTTTTTGTAAATCGCCTCATTTTATAAGCAGTTCTGATAATGTGACTGGTTTCGCCATCAGGCGTGGGTGGCGAACTTCGAGCGTCCCAGAATGAATGCCAACTCGCTGCTGGCGAGTCCGACCGGCCTCAGCCCCTACCTGCGCTTCGGCTGCCTCTCCTGCCGACTCTTCTACTTCAAACTCACCGACCTCTTCAGGAAGGCGAGTGTTTTTATCAACACCATGATACTTTTTGCTCTGGTGGTGCAAGTTTAGGAGTTATTTTCATTTCCATTAGCTTTATATGTACTCCAGTTTGACATTAAATTGAATAATTAAAGCCAAATGGTAAAAAGTTATTGGTCTTAGAAAGTTCAGCCGACTTTTTTATGAATCCCTCGTCCTGAGCAAGCATGTGGCGACAGTGGGAAGGGACGACTTATTTTTAGCAGGAATAAACGCTGAAGAATATCAGGTTTAGTTTGAGCGGTCAGCTTGGACTTGGAGTACCTTCTATAAAAAAGAAATAAACTATTTCCATCTTCATCTAGGGAAATACAGCTAAACACAAGGACGTTGTATGAAAATAAAACCAAAGAAAAAAGTGGTTCAGTTGTCCAAAAAAGAAAAGAAAAAACAGCTGAGCACGGGATCCCTGGAAAAGAAATGCAAAACAAAAATAGCTGTCTGGAAAATAGCTCCATCTACGTCTTTGCGTGGAACCAAATCACAAATCATAAACGTGACAGATAAACACTGAGTCACTGGACCAGCAAATGTGTCCAGTAGAGTACGTAGTAAATGGCAGAAACATGTCCATCAATCTTCTTTTTCCGGACAAACACAGAATAACTGAGCTAGGAGTAGATTTAAAGTAAGAGACAGCAGAAGTTTTGTCATTGACTCCATTCAGGATTCAGACTCTGAATGTTGCTTGATGTTACGAAATGTAGAAAACACAACATTTCTATTTTGATGTCTACCACGTAATGACATAAAGCGACCACCCATTTAAATCTTCTCTAACGTCTGATTCCAGGTAAAGAAGAACAGCTCCCCTCCTCTGTCGCTGTACGGCCAGCTGCTGTGGCGTGAGTTCTTCTACACGGCGGCCACCAACAACCCCTGCTTCGACAAGATGGAGAGCAACCCCATCTGCGTCCAGATCCCCTGGGACCGCAACGCTGAGGCACTGGCAAAGTGGGCCGAGGGCCGGACGGGCTTCCCCTGGATCGATGCCATCATGACGCAGCTGAGGCAGGAGGGCTGGATCCACCACCTGGCCCGGCACGCCGTGGCCTGCTTCCTGACCCGGGGAGACCTGTGGATCAGCTGGGAGGAGGGCATGAAGGTAGAGGACGCCGACTCTGAGTTACTGTCAGGTTTCGCAGAACGTATCGAACCGTTTTGGTTTCATCTTCAGGTGTTCGAGGAGCTTCTGCTGGATGCAGACTGGAGTGTCAACGCCGGCAGCTGGATGTGGCTCTCGTGCAGCTCTTTCTTCCAGCAGTTCTTCCACTGCTACTGCCCAGTCGGGTTCGGCCGACGCACCGACCCCAACGGAGATTACATACGGTAACATCACTGAGTCTCACTCTGAATTTAACGTTTTACTTTTAGCTCGATTCTGATGGCCGTGCATCCTTAGAAGGTCAACAGCCATAAAATTGTCTGGATCGTTTTCCTGAGAATCTGGAATCAATGAGTGATGAGCAGGAGGAGTGATTCCATCAGAACAGAAAAGAGATGGAGAATTTTACACAATGAAGATGTTAACAATTTTTTCCTCCTAAAATCTTTTTTGGATGAGAAATATTAACGGAAATTAACTGATAATGTCACAAAAATGTAATCAGTTTAGTCAGTAGATCAGATTTCTAATAAAAACTTGACCTGATTGAGAAAAACTTATGTCACTTTTGGATTCAGTGGTGCAAAATAGTCCTAATTCAGTTGAAAAAACGAACAACTACTAAAAAATATTTTTTTGTAACCCAGTGTAATCACATGTCTAAAATTTTGTCCTTTCATATTCTATGTGGTTTTTGCCTTAACTGTGTTTCTAGCCTTGCTAGCTAGCTAGCTTGATAAGTTATTTGGCATCTGTCTTGGTTAAGTTCAAATGTATCGCCAGTTGACTTGACGATGTTCGTCTTCACCATTGGCTCACTTCTGTAGCCAAACATACGAGGCTAGATGCTTTCTGTGCAAAAACCTTTGCACTACCAGTTAAAACTGTAGAGAGCATTGCAAAACATACGATTTTCTTACATTTGAGTTGATGAAACCTGCAGGAACCCTGTCTTACCTCCTTGGATAATTGAATAATCCGCCACGTTCCCTCTCTGTTTCCATCCCTCTGCTCAGGCGCTACCTGCCCATTCTGAGAGGATTCCCAGCGAAGTACATCTACGATCCCTGGAACGCTCCAGAGTCTGTGCAGAAGGCTGCCAAGTGCATCATTGGCGTGCATTACCCCAAGCCCATGGTGAACCACGCTGAGGCCAGCTGCATCAACATCGAGCGAATGAAGCAGATCTACCAGCAGCTCTCCTGTTACAGAGGCCTTGGTATACTGACCCGTTACTTTCTTTCTCTCTTGTTCATATGTGAGGTATCTTTCCACATTGATTGACTCTTTATTGTTTACATCCTCAGGCCTTTTGGCTACAGTTCCATCCAACACTAATGGAAACAATGAGACATCCTCAGATGCTATGGCGTTCCCCGTCGAGGCTTCACCCCAGGCTGCTGCTCCAGCAGGTAAGAAAAAAAAATTTTTATTCTGTTTAAATAAAATTGCACAGCTGCACCTCCTTATTTTTACATTTCTCATTAAAATTCAGTTTAAATGTGTTTTGTCTTTCTTTGATTTTTCAGCCTATCAGATGCCAGTTCATTCAGAGACAGACTGGCGCAGCGGTGTGATGGTTTACCTGCAGGGGGATCCACAGAACAGCACCAGCACACACAAGCAAGGTAGGGATTACACAGCACATTTATCACTTATGAATTATTCATATTTTCATGTTAATCTGTTTGTTTTAATCAACTCTGATGATTGTTTCATCTTCCTGAAGTTCCCAGTTACACTCCAGCTACCAGCATGATGCGCTACACTCAGAGCAGCCCACAGATTCCAGGTCCTGCACTGCAAAAAGGTGCAAAATAAATCTATTTAAATCTGTGATGTGGAGTAGTTTCTGTGAAGACTTTCTAAATGTCACTTTTTCTTTTTTTTTTTGTTTGTTTAAGGATTCGAGCATCATCCCATCACACAGACCAGCGGAAAACGTCCCAATGAGGATTCTGGCCACGGCAGAGGCTCTAAAGTCCAGAGGCAGAGCAACCACTGAAGAGTTAGTGACACTTTTATTTTACACACTCATACTCACTGGCTGTACTGGGATGAAATTTGATGTTTTATGACAAAAAATCTGCTTCAGATTCCTTATTAGGAACTCCAAACATGTTTTACTATCTAGTCTTTTGAGTAAATGAGTACAACTATAGCAAGAATCTAACATTTTATTTAAAACTTTATGTATGTAACCCTTTTAGCCTAAGTTTCAAATATTAACCTGGATATTTTTGTTTATTTTAATTGTACGAAGTTCTTTAAATTTATCCATAACAACTGGAACTTTCAATAGCTAGCAAGTTATATTCACAATTTACCATCTATTAAGAGTATCATCAGATTAATTTCACTCCCTGCTACAGAGAGTGAAATTACCACAATAACCCAACGTTGGCTGGAAAGCACAACGTCTCCCCTTCTAGAACCAGTTGGGGGTTTTCAGATAGCGCAAAGTGTGGTGGAGTTACAGAACTGCAAATTTGACTGGATCGTCGCCGACACGTTCGGTCTGGAAGGGTTAATACAATTCACCTAGTGAATCACATTTTATAGATTAATTTCTATCAATTATGTTGATTTCTTGCTAACACCTAACCCTGTCATCCATAAAATATGAAATAAACACTGAAGGTACAAATTTTCATTGGTTCACACAAACACAACAGAAAACAATCTTATTTTTTTTTTCCTTTCTTTCAGGTGTTTCTGCACATCTTCCTTCATATTATCAGCCAAATGAAAGCAGACACTAAAGGACTAAAGACTTATCTCCAGCACCACAGTGTTGCATGAACGCACCTTAGGGATGATTCAATGCACACACACACGTCCCCCGATTTAACAGACTGTGGACTCTGATGAGGACTGCACATCAGCGCCGGTGAGGCCGCGGCGGCTCTCTCACTGAGCGCTTCTTTGGCTTAATATTGACAAACATCCTTGTGTATATAATGAATTTGCTACTTGCAGCTCACACAACTTGTACATATTTGAATATTTTATGTATGTTTTCTCTCCTTGTGTAGCCATAAACCCATTGATATATTTTTGATATGAGATCATGGATAGATCTTTTTTTGTTTTGATAGTTCTCAATAAATAATAATAATAAAAAGCATTTAAAGACTTTTCAACAAAAAAAAAAAACACTGAGAGAGCTTCTGTGTTTGCTAACCATCGTTTTCCCCAAACCTTGTTCCTTCTTGATCCATCTATCGTAAACTGACAAAGACGAAGTGTTTTGGTTGATCTCAGTAATTGTAAACGTGTCTCATTCCTTTCCAGTGTGGAGGCGAAATAACATTAACCATTTTGATGTTGCCCTTTTTTAGTAGTTTTGGAGAATAAAAAAGGACTAAAGAGTCTTTGCATCACAGTGACTTCCCTGTAAAATCCTTAATAAAGAATTGTACCACAAACAAGACTGTAGTGTATTCATTTGAATCAAATTGTGGGTTTTATCTTGAACATATGAGGAGTTTATATAGTTTACCATTTGATCATTATGTTGCTTCTGCAGCTGGTTATATTTCAGCAACAAGGTAGCTCATAAAGCTTTATAAGATAGAAATAATAGAACATTGCAGTGGCAAATTAAAGGGAAATAATAAAGAGTTGCAATCTAGACTAAAACTAATGATGTTCCAGTTATTAATTGAAGGCAATCCTAACCAAATGGGGTTTTAACCTTGATTTAAACAAAGTTTATTCCAGATTAGAGGAGTATTAAAACTAAAGGCTGCTATATAACAAATAAAGTAAGGTCACAGCAAAGTGAGTATGTTCCCACAAACGATCAGCTGTCAGGCAAAAGTGTAAACAGTCATTAAGGCAACAAAAAGAAGCTCTTATATTTCCTGATGTTTGTAAAATTTGAATAACTTACAGATTGGTGCTGCAGATAATTGAATATTTCATCAAAGTCTTTCAAATGCGGAAACAAGACCCTAACTTGGCACAATGTTCCATAGGGCTTGTGTTTTAGAAAAATAAATTAATTAATCAGAAATTAGCCATTGAAAAATTCAAGATGGCTGCCATGGTCATTGAGGAAATTTATCTGCATTAAATCTGCCAATATTGATCACAGATGAATACTTTTGGTTTCAAGTGATACATAATTAGACCCATATAAATCATATTTGCTAATAACTTTTTCATTTTTCAAGATGGCCACCATGGAAAATTAACATTTCCACACAAAATGAATGTGTTTGGTTACATAATTAGACCCATAGAAATCATATATGGTTTATTCTTGTGTTTCCATTTTCTGGTGGACATTTTTCAAAATGGCCACCATAGTTATAACAAAGAATAGATGTTTGCATTAAAGTCAGCAGCAGTTACTGCCATTAGTGAGAACAGCTAACCAAACGGTTAGCTTCACTAGCCACTAATTTGTTAAGCAACACTCTTTGCTCTGTTAAAGCTAAACTGCTAAACATTTAGACAAATCGGCAGAAGCTAATGCTAAACCGCCAAACAGAAAATTAGCAGAAGCTAATGCTTTATCGCTAAACACCCAAACGGTTAGCGGAAGCTAACATTAACCACTAAGACGACTGTCAGACATCTGTATCTCCTTCCAGTTTATAACTGGTCTGAGATTTTCAAACAGTAAAGTCCTCAGTTTCTGATTTTACTAAATTATTACTTTAAAGTTGTATGAATTGGATGACCAACGTCAAAAACATGATGAACATTTAATGACACTAATTAGTATAAAAGGCTCAAAAACAGTGGCCATTTTGAAAAATGTCTGTTTCCCGAAATTCAAGAGGCTACTGAGAAATATCAGAACCAAACATTGAGGGTTGAGCATATAAATTTTTAAGCCTGTATCCACATTTGAAAGATTTTTAAAGTAATGTGCTGTACTACGTCAACATCTACCAAACTCCAGTTTATTAGCATTAGTCTCGTTCTTCACTCCTCAGCAGTCCTGAGTGGAGCCACAGGGTTAAAGAGCGGCCTCTGCTGCCGGAGGTTCAGCTTGGCGTAGCTCATCTCAAAGTCCTTCTTGGTTCCTACGATTATGTCCAAGCTGCCGGAGTGAACGTCGTACCCGTAGGATGCTAGCTTCTGGATCCGATACAGCACTATGTGCGTGGTGAGCTCCAGGACGTTCGGGGATTCCTTCACCTGCTCGACGCTCGCCCCGGCGTCCATCAGTCCCTGAAAGCGTCCTGCCAAGGTGGCCAGCGAGTAGTACAAAACGGCCGGGCAGCGGATCACGACCTGCTTCAGTTCGTCCTCGGAGCAGCTGAGAGCATCCTGGACGTAGGCCAGCGCCTGCCGCATGGCTTCAGGCTGCAGCTCGGAGATGGAGGCTCTGAGGCTGGACACCAGGCTGAGCAGCTCCTCCGTGGTGAAGCCCCACTCCCTCAGGAAGCCCAAACTGTCCCTCCAGGTCTCGGCTGGACGCAGGAGGATGTACGGGTTCTGGCTGAGGAGCTTCTGCAGCCAAACCCGGAGATTACTCTCATCCCCGCCCAGGTCCAAGTAGGTCTCTCTGAGGGTGTGGATCACCTCCTGGTTGCTCTCCACGGGTCGACTGAAGCTCTGCGGCGCGCTGGCCATCAGCTTGCTGATGATCTTCTTGTTGAGGCGAAGGCTCTGGAGGTAGAGGATGTTGGCCCGCTGGTTGCTGTGGTGGCTTACGGTGAAAAAGGAAGCTGGGAACTTTTCGATGATGCTCAGAAGGGCGCGTTGGCCGGAACATACGGACCCCCAGAGGTCCCACTGGGCCTCCACGTCCTCTGGTCGGCACAGGACGGCCTCAGGGTGGGTCTCAAGGATCTGGCCGATCACCGCCGTGTCAGCGCCCATGTCTCTCAGCAGACCGGCTGTCTCAGCCACATAGGAGGTCTTCTCAGACAAAACCCAAGCCTTCAGCTTGCGGACCTTTCTGATGTCCACTGACAGTTCGTACAGAGAGTCAACCGTGTGTTGATTCTCCTCCCGTTTGCTGTGGGAGGTGAGGGAGGCGGAGGGAGGCAGGAGCAGCCTCACCTTCTGGCAGGAGGTGCACAGAGATGTAGTGGTGACACGAAGCATCGCAGCGGATCTCTGAAGAAGAAGAAGAAGAAGAAGAAGAAGAGCGTTCATTCTCCCAATCGGCTGGCATTCAGCTATTACTGCAACTATTTCCACAAGTCTCATAATCACTGAATATTTAGGCCTACATGCAAACCACTATCTCCATGGAGAAACATGGTGGGGGTACTTTTTCAGCATTTTTTGTATATTGCTCTTGTATTTATTCCCTATTTTTACCAGATAACAGCAAGAATTGATGGGAAGATGATTCTCTTAATTCAGTGCTATCCAAACTTTTTGCCCTCTGGGCCAAAACTAGCAAATTAAAACTACCCAAGGGCCTCAAATTTTGTTGAATTTAAAATGCAAAAATTAGTAAAAAAAAATTTTTACTTTTACCTGCTCAATAATAATCAATCAACAGAATTTATATGAAATCTATTAATATGTATTTCGGACTGTTGCTTTTGAAAAACAAAAAATATAAAAATTTTTATGGTTCTATTTTGTTGTTTGTTTAAATTTCAGTTGTTTTGTATTTTGTTGGGGATCAAAATCATTTCAAAGGCCACAAATAGCCCCAGGCCCACATTTTGGACACCCCTTGTTGACTCAGGGAGCTGAACACAAAAGCAAGCCACACTTTTCAGATTTTTATAAGTTTTTAAAAAAATGGAGAAAGCTTTACATAATTTTCTTTCCACTTTATAATTGTGGAACACTTTGAGTATTATAAAAACATCCAAATGTGGGAACAAATCAAGGATTGTGTATAATTTAGGGGGGAAAAACCACTTGTTATTGTTTTATCTAAAAGGATATAGAGAAAATGATCTCCACTGATTACAGTTATGACTGCAGCCTTTCACATGTGATGCTGCATGTGCCTGTTATGTATGCATTATAAACCAATGACTGCGCCAGGCCGCAGCTGCAAAGCCACAACACGGAAGGGAGTGATTGTAACGACAGCAGCCAAAAACATTCATCGCTACAGTTTATTTGACATAAAATGAACAATAATGTGGATTATTTTACCGGTTTTAAGGGGTTTTCTTTGCTGTGACTCCGTTGTCTTTCCCACCTCTCTGCTTTCATAACGCCACACAACCTTGTGGGCGGAGCTAGTGAGGCACATGAAAGGTACGTAACCGGGAAGCAACACTCGCGTTGTGTCGTTCGCGGTCGAGCCGATTTAATGTGCCGGTTCTTTAAGGTGAACTATGGGAGCGGGTTCCCGTTTGAGATGAGGCTGTAACAACAAACATAACTCATTTTAGAGATTCCTTTGATCAATATGTATGCTAAGAATAATCACATAGGCTACAAGGAGGAGGAGTCAGTGAAGAGCTATTTTAAAGCCAAAAGAGGCGAATCTTTTTTCAGGGTTTACATAAATGATTCGGCTGGTAAATATGAGAGCAGCTGAAGTAGAGAAGAAATATATTAAAAATAAATTATAGGGATGCGTGAGAAGAAAAATAATACTCGATTTCATAAATAATAAAGAAAACGACCTAAAGGTAACATGATACACACTGAATAGTTTTCAATTAGCAAAGTTAATTGATTATAGCATTAAAACAGAAAATGGTCATCAATGTTTTCTATTGTTACAGAAAATGTGTTGAAGGTAGCAAGACAACACCATGGTTGAAAAGGTCATTTTCCATACATAATCATGTTTCTTTACTGAACAGGAAATTTTCCAGGCTTTCATCAAGAATCTTACCAGCTGGTGTTAATTGGACCTGCAGGACTGCTGTCTAATTACTAACAGATTTCACCTGGTGCCTGTCTTTCTGCCTAGTTTTTTCTTCATGTGTCCAATACTTTTTTCCCATATCATTATTATTACACATAATTATTAGATTTTTCTGAATGTATGGACTGGATGGCTTGTTTCTGTGAGTATTTGTAGTTGCACCATTAGAAATGTGATTACATAGAATGGAAGGTTTTATATGTGCCTATAGATTTGCTAAACTGTGTGAGCAGGCTTGAAAGTGCAGAAGTATGATATTATTTATGATATGAAAATGAGGCACCAATGAAATAGCTGCAAAAACATGGAATTAGAAAAGTCAGCTGAGGTTTGTGGTCATAAAATAATTTGGAAAAGGCATCACATTATATAACAAAGCTTGAATTTATGCCTTATAGGATAATATTTGTACTCTTAAGTTTATTTTTGTTGATTTCATGTGTTTAAATAAACGTGCATTCCTTCATTGAAGGAACATTTCCCATCTCCTTTGGCAACTTCCTGTCAACCAAATGGAGACACTCACAAAGCTCTGGTCATCTGACCACAAATAAAACCCGTTACAAACAAACCAACCAACCCCTTTCTGCCTTTGTGGCTCAGTTTTAGATTATTTATCAGAACAAATGTAACATTAACCACAGACGTTGTTTTCTTTTCCAGGCTTTAACATAAAACGTAGGAAGTTGCGAGCAAAAATCACAAAAGTCTAATATGAACTTTGTGTAATAAGTTGATATTCATCAGAAAAAGTGTTTATAGCAAACACGATTCATTTAATATTTATTTAATCTAAATCTCAAGTTTATATTTTTACCGTTAAGCAGCAACACAACATTTATTTCAAAGTGAACCTTATAGTGTTAAAATTTAGCTAAACATTCAACAAGCTAGTCTGCACCTCTGAACCACATCAGGTCGCTGTATTACCAAACACATGCAAGGGCGGTAATTTCATAGTTCCAACAATTGGACAAATATTACTCTGAACATACACATTTAAAGCTAAACAAGTGACATTTGAATGTTTCCTATTCCTCAAAGACCTGGCTACAAATGAGTAAAAGCAGAACAGTTGTGGATATACATAGCTCTGATCATTTGCTGCCTGTTTCTGGTGATAGACACAGTTGTCCCTTGCCAGCAGCAAGCAGGGCCTAGAATATAGTTTAACCACCTGTCGTCATGTTTTACCAGTCCTCTCTGGGACGAGACTGGAAAGACATTTAAAATTTGCTTTGTTATCCTCTCAGGCCGTAATTAGCCTGTCTTCACTCAGACAGAGCCTCACAAGTTTTACACTGGGCCTGAAATGTTATCCCCCGAAGATAAAAGCGTGTCTATCGTTGACATTTACAGTAGAATAAGATCAAGAGCTTTATTCCAAGGAGGCACACAGATCGAGTTAATTAGGTTTCCCAGACGTGGAGGATCACCTGTTGCTGGTACTCAGCTCTGTCCTTTTCCAGGGATAACTCAAGTCTTGGGAACACTAAATTGTTGACGTTTTTAGATGTCAGAATGCAAGTAATTATGCTTTAATCCTCTGTGTGCTGAATGCCTCCTTTAATTAAACCCCTTAAAGTGAAGCCCAAACTGTTTCTTATTGCATAAAGATGCAGAAACCTGCATCTTTATACAATGGATGATGTCATCTAGCTGTCTGCTAATCCACCTCATTGGCTTTTGGTGCCATAAAGATGCAGAAACTTGCATCTTTATACAATGAATGGTGTCATCTAGCTGTCTGCTAATCCACCTCATTGGCTTTTGCTGCTTAAGAGAGATGGATTTGGGGTTGTGATCCTTCCCCAGATTGATTTGAACCGTCTCTTTTCTCTGCTATTTGGTCCTGCAGAGAGATCAAAGGTCAGATCAAGATCAACCATTGATTCAACCCAAGACTTTCGATTTCTTAAATCTCAGCCAGTCATTGGTGGATTTATTGGTATGTTGGGGCTCATTGTCATGCTATATTTTAATCAATTTCATTTGTTTTTTTCACAGATGGTCTCACGTTTACACCCTGGATGGCATGAAGGTGAGCTGGAAAGCATTCCCAAATCATGACTCCTTCACCTCCATGCTTCACAGCCGGTATGACGTTAATTTCATGAAATGCTATGCCAACATTTTGCTTGTTTAAATGCACAAATAATGTACTTTTAGACATATCCCTTTAAAGAACAATATTCCAGAAGTCTTTGTCTGTGTTCTCCATGGTCATTAAGGTCTTAAGAAGCAAATGTTTACTTCTTTTAAACCTCCTGTAAAAGTTAAACTGGTGCCTTCATATCAATGATAAGAACCTCCTGGAGGGTTTTGAAAACTTGTTTTAGCATCTTGCGGGCTTCTTTCAGGTTGACAGTTGTTTTGAATGCCCATCACAGATAATCTTTTGGACAGTTTACCTTTGTAAACCCTTTATTAGACTCATAGAAATCTACAATTAGCTCTTGCTGTCCCACTTTCAATCCCAACAAGCTGAGTTTTCAACAAAGCAATCTCCTAATTTATTCCTCAGCAGAATTTCAAAACATCTTGAATTTTTTCTTTCTTGCATGATGTCAAATATTCATATGTCCAAATATGCTAGAAACACTCAGCTGCGCGTTCAGCATGTTTTAGGGATGCAAACTGATCAAAACACTCAAAAATCACATTTTAGATGTTTTTCTAACAAATCATGGTGAAAATGTAATTAGAGGGAAACGTTAACGTTGGAAATTGCGAATTGTTTAATTTCCTTATTATTAAAATTCTGCTAAGTGGGAGTTTACTTAAAACGTTGCAGCACACTCTGGTTAAGGAGGTTTAAAGCACTGTTTGGATTAACACTGTGGCTTTTCACCTTAAGTGGAGGATTAGTGATTTTTCTAAGAGTATCACTGCAAAAGTTTGTTTTGCTACTTTTCCTCTGGTCATTGCCAGCTGCTTTTCTACATCTTTCAGAGTATGCATGCTATTTGTGCTGGAATAATCTCAGCGCTGCTTTGTGGGAGATCTGAGAACACAAGTATGCGTGCATCTGTTGTGTCTCTGAAATAGTCCCTCATTTTGTCCTTACAAAGGAATGAGGAGGCCCTTGGGGTCAGTGTAGGCAGCAGGGGGCTCTTCAGAGGATAAAGTAGGGGAGTGTTTATGACACGACTTGGTGGAGGAGAAAATAGACTCCTCCATCTGTCTCCAAACCAACCCTGTTGCTGACCCGATCCCTGGAGACTGTTGCCGTAGCGTCACGTGATGAAGGAAACCTTTAAAACCTCCAACCTGCAGACCTAGACCTCCAGTTATTTCCTGTGCTCACCACTCCAGCTGGTCTGTTCTGCTCAGAGGATCCAACATGTCAGACACTGAGGAGATTGTGGAGGAATATGAAGAGGAGGAAGAGGATGAGAACGTGCACGAGAAAGGGTCCAAACCATGGTTTAAAACCAGCTATATACCAAACATGGCTCCTCCAAAGCTCCCTGATGGAGAGAAGGTCGACTTTGATGATCTCCACCGGAAGAGAGTGGAGAAGGATTACAACGACCTCCAAACGCTCATCGAGCAGCATTTCTCCAGCCGCCAGAAGGAGGAGGAAGAACTGATTGCCCTGCGCAGCCGCATCGAACAGCGCCGCGCTGATCGGGCCGAGCAGCAGCGAGTCCGAGCAGAACAGGAGCGAGAGCGCCAAGCTCGGGTGGTAGAGGAGAGGTCAAGGCGCGAAGAGGAGGCCGCCAAGCTGCGGGCTGAGGAGGAAGCCAAGAAGAAGAAGATATTCTCCAACAAGTCCTTCGGGGGTTACCTGCAGAAGGTAGACCAGAAGAAGGGCAAGAAGCTAACAGCCCGCGAGGAGAAGAAGAAAGCCCTGATGGAGCGCAGGAAGCCGCTCAACATCGACCACCTGAGCCAGGAGAAGCTGGTGGAGAAGGTGCAGGACCTGTGGCAGTGGCTCCACCAGCTGCACGCCGAGAAGTTTGAGCTGGCTGAGAAGCTGAAGATGCAAAAATATGAAATCCACATTCTCCGGAACCGAGTCAGCGACCATCAGAGAGGCTCCAAAACGTCCAAGAGCTCCCGCGGGGCCAAAGGGAAATCTGGTTCCTGGAAGTAAAGCTCAGGGTCCACAATAACTGAGAAATTGAGGTCCGTTTGGACTTTCTGGTGCAGATTCCTTCCTACTGAACGCTCAGGGGACTAAAGGGAGTCATATGAATTAATTAGTATAAATTGAGTCTTTAAAAAAACAATCCAACTATAAAATGTTTTGGTAAAGCTTTACATTTTTCCACAAACCTTCCTAAAGATTATTTCTGTTTATTGTTGACGCACTAAGACTTGTATACTTCTCATTAAAGCTATTCTGTCTATTTTTAATTTATGACTGACTGACTGGTTCTTGGTCTTGGAAACTTCTTGAAACATTTCCCTAAATTTGGGACGGGTCAAGTTAAAAGTCAAACAGCTGCAACTTGGCTGGCATTTTTTCTTTTTACAAGCTAATTTTGGTTCACAGACCGAGGAGCAACATTCAATGTTTCCTCATTATTCCTCTGTGAAACAAGAAGAAATGAGATGCAAACGTCAATGTTTCTGCACATTGTTCTAAGTTGTATAGTCAAAGTTTTAATATGGGAAAGTTGTGTTTATGCATATTTAATCAGAGCAACAGAAATGTCCTGAAAGTCCACACAAATTGAATCATTCGATTCCATGACCTCAAATCTGTCAAGCATTATTTACCTAATACACCAAGTATTACTCCATCTTTTATTACATACTTAAACATTTCAGAAACACCTTTGGCTTCCTCATCTTTTGCTCCAAGCAGCCAGATTTTCTTAGAGTTTCGTGGCTTTCAGTATTTTTTCTTCAAGCTGCTTTTCACAAATGTTTATCCTGGTTGTTAATCTTTCTTTGCTGTTTTGTCAAACACTGATTTCTAATACCATGACAACAATTTAAAACATAATGTTAATGGGATAAAACTATAGAATTTAGATTTACCATCTTATTTTAAAAAAAACTGCTTCGGATCACTTTAGTAGTAAACAAAGCAAGTAAATGGTTTTCCTCAACACAATTTATATTTTGAAGTTGAGTGTTTTTTACCTAAAAGTAAAAATAGCAGTTTCTATCTTTGTAATAGAACATTTCAGAAAAAATCAGTTTAAACAAAAGAATTTAACAGCTTTTCATTTCATTTTGCTTTCACAAGTCATTGATGGAAAAACAAAACTATTTATTACAACTATTTATGAACCAGTGTTTCTAAAGGTAGAGGTAAAATTTTGAAAACTGAATATTGGATCATTTTGGACTCCAGAACAATAATCTCTCCATTACAGTAACTAAATGTTTTGTCCACTAGATGGCGCTACAAACCCACTTTGTGAGAATTTAAATCGTAAACTATACAATCCAATACGTATTAAGTAAATTACATTCATGTAGAAATAAACTTAAAATAAAGCGCATGAAGCCAGTTTCATGTTTTTTCAGTTGACATAAATTTAATCAAAACTGTCCAGAAGAGCAACATTTGTAAACAAATAACACAGCAACTCTGAGTAAGAACTGCTTAAAATTATATATATTTTTGCAGATGTTTTAGGAAAATGCCCTCTTTTCACCAGCAGTAGCTGCAGAGAAGCCCAGCTCAGATAAATGAGTGGACATCTCTCCCCCCTGCAGCTCCTGCTCTCCTAACTGTTGCTGTGCCCTCATGGCCGTAACCAGCCATTAAACTCTTGCCAGATGTGACGGTATGCCCACCGGTTGCCATGGAGAAGGGGAGAGGCTGCGTTTGCATCCAGGTCTCCCTCATGCTCGGTTAAAACTGTGCAGAGATGAAGAGCAGAACATGAGCAGCCCCCTCATGTCTCACCGAAGAACAAGATGTTCCCAGAACTTCACTCGTTTCTGGATGTGAGGATGGGGTTTATTCTAAAACATGTAAAGTGGGTTTTGTGTGTGTGTGTGTGTGTGTGTGTGTGTGTGTAGGGTCATCAGGGGAAGACTGTTGTTTGTTAATTAAGCACTCAGCACAGACTGGCAGATAATGTGTGTGCTGCATGATTGACACTTCTTGAGCCAGACTTTCAACTCTGACAAGACTCTTGTTGTCTGGTTTGGTTCAGACTGGATTTCTGTTTTAATTAGGAGGAAGAGCTGCACTCTGATCACTTATGAGGTTTTGTGTGTTGAGATAATTTGATTTATTCCACACGGTTCTGGAAAATATATTGTGTTTACATCATTAATATGTGTAAGACTCCCAAAGTATATGTAGGGTTTTTTTGTTTGTTTTTTCAATAGCTTTTCTTTATTTTGAATACATTAACTTAGAGGTGACAAAAACATCTAAGTCACTTTTTTTAATATAGCTAGTTTTCTCCTGTAATATCTAACAAGGTTGGAGCACAGAGAGAATAATCTTTAACTATTTCTCTTTGGACAGTTCCTCTATCAACTGGATGGATTTCTACGTGATTTATTTCTAGGACTGAGATTGAAGATGTTTTTCTTTTTCTCCCAGTCGACTTGACCATGTCTTTAGATAAACCCTCCTCCACTCCTCAGTAGTGGTCTTTTTTTTTTTTGCTACCACATTTTTATTTGAAATATGAGCAAGTTTAGGGAAGGAGCCATTTAATTAAATCTATTTTTTTTATTTAGGAAAATTAGTGGCTGCCTTCAATGAATTGAATGTTGTTTTCCCCCATTTTTAAGAGTAGAAAAGTGGAAAACAGGAAGTCACTGATTGCTCATGGTGCTGTAATATTGCAAAGAAAAACATTTCTGCAATAAAATTTGGATTTGACTAAAGTCTTCACTTTTCTAAAGCAGTTCAACTTGTTGCAGCACAGTGGAAGATGCAGGCAGGCGCAGCAAAAAGGTTACAATGTGTAGAAATTGTGTCTTTAAATCTGATTTATTATAGATCCAGTTTGCTATAAGTCATCAAAAGCTGCTGAACAGATAAACTAAACAAGTTCAGACATATCCAAAGCAGTCAACAATTAAATCAAATTATAATCAAGTTCAAAACAGTTCAAAATAATTTAGACTTACAAAGAAGGAATTTATAGTTCTCCAGGGAAAATGTCCAACTGCTTTAAATCTCCATTCAAGTTTAATCTCATCACCCCATCCAGAGCCTAAGGCGTTAGATATTTCATCAATGCATCTCCCACATGCAACATATGTGCATCCATGAGGCAGCAGGCAAAAGTTTCAAACGCTGTATTTATGCTGGTTTTACACCTGGTTTTTTTATGCCGTCTCTTACACTTTTCCAAATTATTTTGGTTCTATTGGGAGTAAAAACATTATACTATATAAATATAAATATCTAAAAGCCATTTTCTTGTGGATTTTTATGCCTTAAATGCACACAGACCATTGCTGTGGACTTTAGTGCGTCATCCAATACACTGCCAACTACTGGTCATTCACTGCAAGTGCAAGAACATTTTTGTTCAATCCAATATGGCCGACAGACAAAAAAGCTACTCAGGAATATCCAGTTCTACAGAGGACTTTTGAAGGTAAAAAAATATTGTGACCTCAAGTAACCTCTAAAGACTAACACTACTGATTTATTTTCCAAATAACAACTTTGTATTTGGAGGCAATTACAACTGATCACCTAGAAAAAAATCCTAAAAAAACATTTTTTTCTTTTTCTTTTGCAGTTTCCCCCACCTTTGGACACTTTGGAAAAAAATCTTGACATAAAGGATTATAATTCATCCATAAAAGGGTTAAGTTTTCTCGACACTCTTTTAAGAATGAAACTGTAATGCTGGTGAGAATTTGGTTATTTGGCAGTTTTTCTATCTACAGTTGTTTGTTTCTGGAGCAGATTTCTGTGCCGTCTTATTCTAAACACACAATCACACAAAACGTCTTTTGAGGGAAACCATTTTGGGATTCTGAGCCGAGTGTCTCTTGCTACCTTTGGCCTGAGGATAAATTATTTCTCCCCAGAGATGGAGCCGTTCGGGTTTATCTGCAGTCTGCTTCAAATTGAGGTGGGAGTTGGTAACACTGACGGGTATAAAGGAGATTTAGCCAATCCGGCAGGGCATTAATCTCTGTATGCCATATAGGCAAATGTTCAAGCCACAATCCCTCTGGCCATATAAAGATTTAATGTTGTTATGTATCTTATTGTAAATCCCAGGAAGGGGTTGTAATGTACAGAGTTAGTTTTTCTGTTGTGTTAAAACAACCTTCATTCCTGAAATGTCCTAATATTAAAATACGTTTAATTGTTAATGTTTAAGTGAGATATTTCATTTTATTCGTACAATTTGTGGTGGAAAGAGAGAGAAAAATGATCAATTATTCTAACGGAAATTGAATTTGTTTAATGCTACTAATTGATTTAAGCTGTCTAGCATTAAGCTCAATGATATAGAGATCATTTCTGTCCAAATAAACCAGAATGAAAAGTTGATTTTCTGGGATCATGTTGTCTGAAACCCATTATTAGAAAACGAGTGGAGCAGTAATATTTATTGGACTGTGAGTCATATCAAGCTTGCGTGTTTGTTTGTCATCATATATTGTGGGGATGCATGACAAATATAGGCAGTTCCCACCACAATAGTACAAAGATTAAACTTGGCATTAAACAGGTTAAAGTGTGACTCACTCTGTGGTGTGTGGGAGCTTTTCATTCACTAAACGCCAGAGCCGATACAGTACAAACGCCCAACAGGAGCTGCTTTCTGTTTGTACATTCAGAGTGGAAATAAGGATTTTCTTTTTTATGACTGGAACAGGACTCAATAGTACCTGAAAAACCTCCTCCGGTTTGATGATATAGTAGATGTGAAAAGAGTACGCTCAACGAATAAAACGAAAAGTTCCACTGACTTACAACTGAGATGATAAATCATAACAAAACCTTTTCAATGGAGCTTTTCCTGTACAGTTCAACTAAAAAGTGGTTGAACAGCCTTTAGTGTTCTTGAGTTCACATCTGATGTCATTTACAATAAATCTGATTAGCTTGAAATAAAGTAAACTTTTTTTTTGACATCTTCATTGCATCTTCTCATTTTCTCCAAATAAATGATACATTTGTGCTTGGAGTTTTGTTGTCAGTAGTTCATAAAATAAAAGAACAATGTTCATTTTACTCAAACATATACCTATAAAATGTAAAATCAGAAAAACTGATCAAGTTAAGTAAATTTAAATGAATAAAAAAATGATGGAATACTTAAACATTTTCTAAAAATCTGTTTTTCGAACTGTGGACAGTAAATGTTATCCTTTCTATTACAGCATAATATCAGTTATTCAGAGTGAATGTGGAGGGGAACTGGATCTTTCCACCTTGATAAGGTAGCTTAGCTGGCAATTAGCGATGGCGAAGAAAGGGTTTTGGCATAGTGACAGATTTAACAAAAATGTTAAGGATGCGCATCTTTAAAAACTTTTCTTGAAATATAATTTAAGAAATGTTTGTCCAGTTGTCTTTCTACCAGATTAGTTGAATCCTGCAGCATATTTATTTTCTGAATGTACTTTTATCCATTCTTCTCCTCCTTCTTTGAGTTGACTAGTGTGTCTGATCCAAGTTGTGTGTGTTTACTTGATTAGGAATGCCAAACTGCATGCTTGAGGACAATATGTCAGGAAGTTTGTTTGCACTAATTTGCTCGTAGTCGGTTGGAGATATGCGTCTTCTTTATTTTCATGCTTCCTCTCTGGTCTGGCAAATGTTCCCACCTGTTTCATTTGGACTCTGGATTTGTCTCCAGCTATGAATCACCGTAGCGCTGGATGAGCCATACCTGTGTCGGAATGAGCAGCCTTGGCCAAACGGCTGCATTTGCATTCACTCACACGTCTCCCTCGGCTGATTCATGGCGACTCCTCCACCTCTGCTTGCCTTGTAAATCAGCAGAGCAGCTGGAAAGAGGCCTGATCTCAGTGACGCTTCTCCCGCTAACTTGTTATTACAGCGTGTTCTTCCCGTCACCGCTGGCGCTGATGATAGGGCTTCTGCACACACCTGTTAGATCCAGAGAGGAGCCTTTCTTTCTCCAGAAAGCTCACAATGCCGTTTATAAATATCCTGAAACTTAATGTGAAACTGAGCTGCAGTAAAATCTAAATCAGTTTTTTATTGCAGACAAGCAGAACAAAAGGGATCATGATGCTGGAGAACAAATCTTTAGGCAATTAGCAAAAGTAACAAATGATTCTGCTTTTAATCTGTACCTTCAAGAACTGATTGGAAGCAAATTGTTTATATTTCTCATATTTTTATTTACCGTTAAAAACAGATGTTTACATACACTGAGTGTTTTTTCCTCACTGCTTGAAGTTAAATCAGACAAAACTTCTCTTGTTTAAGATCAGTCAGAATTACTAAAATTATTTAAATTTTCTAAATGCCACAATAATAAAACAGATATGTGAGGTTTGCAAACATTTCCTCAGTTGGTATCATAACCATGTGTCAAACTTGAGGCCCGGGGGCCAAATCTGGCCCGCTGTAGCTTTTCATGTGGCCCTTTAGGCTCCAAATTACATCAATACGTCCTTCCAGTTTTTCCTCAAAAGTCAAACAAAATCAACAAATTCCCACATTTTTTCAGATTTTACTCCAATTTTTTTTTTTTTTACAAAACTGGTCAAAAACATTGACTTCTGCGAGTTAAAGTCCGTGATCAATACAGCAAGATATAGGAGCTTGTTTTAAGTAAATAAGACAATTCCCCATGTTGTAAGGGAATAATCTGCCACTGGAACTAGAACTTTTTAAAAAATCAATATTAAGGCGTCATTTACTTAAAACAAGCTCCTATATTATGCTGATAAGTTTTGTCTTAATTCAAGTGAACTAAAATATTTGTGCTAGATATTAGACAAAAAATACTTGATTGTGTGTTTCGGCTTTGGCCTTAAAATACACACAGACATCATCATCTGGACTTTTCCCTACTTATCATTCCTTTAAGACATTAATAACTAATATTCTCTCATTATTGTGCCACTTAGCAAATAGAAATATGTTTGATATTTCTAACTGACCTAAAAGAGACATTTGGTCTGATTTAACTTCAGACAGTGAAGCAGAAAAAGAAGCTGTATCTTTTTGTTTTTTTGCATGTCATCTTCTCATTACTGAGATTCATCCTCATAAATTAAAGAAACATGAACGGTTGTAATTCGAGTGCTTCCATTCTTGCTTTCAGGATGAACTGAAATCATGTTTGAAGGGAGCGGGGTTTCTCTGTCAAGACGAATCAGCTGAAGAGTGAAAGAGGATTCCTTTGGTTTCACCCAACGGGGAAACGTCTATTCATAGCCACTTTTATCCATACATCCCCTCTGGGTTTCCTCTTTCTAATTTATAAATCGTTCTTCATAACAGTTTATCTCCTCTAAGCCAGTAATAGTGATAACCGGTGGCCCAGAAGATGCATTTTTATACCTTAGTTCAGGTTACATTAGAAATAAATTAAGCCTTATATGCAAAGCAATGGCATACTATTAATCACCTCATGTTATTTCAAATTATAAACAAAATAAATTGACATGAGACGTGTGGGTGTTTATGTAACTACCTGGTCTTAAAGCTTGTACCCATTAGTTTCAACATTAGTAGTGCAAATGATTTTATTTATTACATTCATTGTGGAAAAGTAACTGACGCATTAGCTTAGTATTTAACCCCAAATCCAAAAGTTTGAGTGTTTTAAGTCACTAATTTACTCCGTCTTCTTTTGATTTAGCCAAGTTGAATGATTTTTGATTATTAAATGAGCTGTTAAAGGTTATGAAACAGCATCTTAATCAGGACTTTGACTAGGCCACTCCAAACCCCTGTCATTCAGAGGTGAACCTGCTGCTTAATCTCAGGAAACATGGACATTCTCCATCAGGATCCACACAACACCCACAAATGTCTTTGAATCTTCAAGAAACTTTTTAGTAAATGTGATTAAAGTGGTTTGTTTTGACCTTGTAACTCATTTATTATTGCCAAGTATTAAAAACTGACCTTAGTTGCGGTAAAAACAGTCTGTAGTGCTTCCTTCATGTTGCCAGGATGGTGTTGAGGGCATAATGTGGCTATGAAATTCAACTTTTGTGGTTTATCCCAATTATTTATTCATTTCTGAAGGCATTCAACCATTTCCAGACTGGTTCAGATAACTTTTTGTTTGATCTGATATATATATTTTTTTAAAAATGCTAAAACAGAGACCTTTTTATACTATTGTGCAAAATTTGCCAATCTCTGGTATATTCTTTTCTTTTGTGCTTTCTTCGTGGTATTTATTTATTGCTTTTCTCTGATTTTTGCATATTTTCCATGCTATTATCTTGCAATATTGTGCTCAGTTGTTATTGTTTGTGTTTTCTGAAACAGTTTTCATGAAATCTTAGACAAAAGAGGAGTGAAGAAAATGTGGGCGAGGTTTTAATTTTCCACCAGACGCAGAAATGTGTCGACAGAAAATCCAAATATGTGCCATTTCCATCTGATGTTCTGCAGATTATATGTCTGCTCTTGTTTTGGATCCCCAGAATGAAGCCTTTTATCATAACCCTATGAAATTTGCATATCTCTTGGAGCTTTTTGTATTTTAAATCATGAATTTAAATTTGATTTGTGGGTTTATGTCATGCAGCGACAAACTGAGACGCCAGAAGCCATAAAAATAGTCATGAGGCTGCAGCGTTTGTGAGGCGTTGTGCAATAGTCTGTCATCTTCCCCCTTTAAATATAATTGTTCTCATATTAAAAGCAGTTTCATCTAGTTTGCAAGTTATGAATTGACTCTTGACCCTTTGTGTCCAACACAGTGTGCAAATCTTCAAACTCACAGAACTTAAATCAATTTCCACAACAATGAATCAATTTCTCTTCTTCTCCAAAATCCGCTTTTTTGTTTGACGTCAAGAAGGACGATTACCCCGTCTGTGTTTCCACAGCTTTAAATACCAAACAAGTCAGGAAACAGCAACGCTTTAATTACACCCATCACCATGTGGAGCTATTAGACGCTAACTAAAGATACAACTCCAGTCTAAATACGGGCTTAGCACACAACAACTGGGCAGCCTTCATCACCAAGGAAACTAATGCAATACCCTCCTTTTTCTGTTTATATTGTGCTATCGATCAAAAGGAAATTATGGAGCAACTGATCAAAATGTCCTCTGAGTATCTCTTCATCAAAAAGATGATGGGAGCTTTTGGTTTTATCAAAGCCCAAACCCAGAGTGGTTCTAACATTTATCATGTTCTGTCCGTTAGCAGAGGCTCAAGGACGCAGCGTGACCTCGGTAAACTTCAGAGATGAGGACGATGCCAACGACTGCGCAGATAAGAGGACAGATGGTCGACACAGAAGGTGAGCTGGAGAAGGCAAAAAAATGTTCTCTAATCGTGACTTAAATGAAATGCAAACTGGAAAACGAGGGATTATTTTAAATTTTAACATTATACTAATATACAAACTTATACTCAGCTTCACAATCCATCAAAATAAATCTGAAAGACGAATTCTTTACTTTTCTGATAAGCATCATAAAAGGAAGAATCAGAAAATTTCTGTATTTCCAGATTCATGCAAGGATAAACAAACAATTTAAATAAAATAAAAAGATTAGAATCACTAAAAGAATCATGAATGCATTTACTATTACAGTGAAGCCACTCATAAAGTAACAACAAATTACTTATCCATCTAAAATACCTGAAAGGAAATCCAGCTTTGGAAGATTAAATATTTGGGTTTAATGCTACTTGACATGCCATTGGCTGGCATTTACAAAGCAGCCAATCAGGGAGCAGCATTTGTTTTCCTTGATGCTGATTGGCTGAATTAAAAAAGCAGAAATAAGGAAGACAGTGGATGTTAGCTTCTGCAGTAATGTAGTCTCCATTTTGTATTTTAATGCTTATTGACATCTATTTGATCAATGAAGTATTAAAATATAAAACGTTATTATAAGAGGTTTTAAAGTATTTGTGGTTTGCAGCAAACTAGGATAACAATTAATGTGTTCACCTTTAAAGAATAATAAGAGAAGAAATGTTGCAAAGAGCAAAGTAAATGTTTATTCTGGATCAAATTTTGTGGAGAGAGAAGAGAAAATATATAAAGCACTCCAATCTGCTGACAGTACAGCTGGCTTTCCTCTCCAGAAAAAGTTTATTTTTCTAATGATTTGTTGACAGAATTTGATGCAGAGCTGCAACAGACAGTAATCAAAGAAACGGGCAACAGAGCAAAATAATTAAACCGTCAGCCTGTGTTTGACCTCTTCCCACCATCTGTTAGACGGGTGTTAAAAGTCCAGCAAGGTGACACAATGTAATCACTGAATGCTTCATTTTCACCTCGTTGTTTGGGGATAATTTCACCTGCAGAGCAAAAGGTTTTTTCAGTGACATTTACTAAAAGTTCAGATGTGGAATAATAGTCAATAAAATGTGTTGTTTTTTTAATGTGAGCAGAAATGTTTCCAATCTCCACCTATGAATTTATTTGTATAGTTGCAGTTTATTTGCTTGGATAATTTGAATTTGACAAAAATCTTAGGTCGTTTGTCTGAACACAGACATGAACTATTAACATCCCACATTCAACAGAGAGGCTTTAGTTGCAGCTACAACAGCTTCAACTTTATTTTTAGTTCACCAATTAGTGTGTATACAACAAACATAAACTGACAAAAAGCAAGAAGCCAAATTGATCTACAAAATAATTAACCAGGTAATAGAACGACTGCAATAAATAAAAACAGCAATAAAAATAAAATAAGCAAACAAGGAAGTATATATTAAAATGACAACAAAAATGAAATTGATTAAAATATAGATTGGGATATACTTTTCTTTTAGTCATGGCAGTTATTTTCAAATTTGAATAAATTTTCTGGTGACTAACCTAGCATCACAGATATTTTGGGAAGGAGACGGAGAAAAAGAAAGTAAACAAGTAGAAAAATAAACTGTAACAGGAAGGATTTCCACAAGGTTTCGGAGTGAGTTTTTGACCATTTGTGAGGTCAGACACTGATGTTGGATGACCCAGATGACACAGTCTCGGCTCCCAATACCCCAGATGTTTTCATATCAAGTTGAATTTCGAACTTTGTGCTGGTGACGTTCATGATGAGGCACAGAAACCTTAGTAGATGTAGAAATATATAAAACCCAAAATAGAAGCTTATATTCCAATATCAAACTTACCTGAAATGTTTAGTTGTTTTAAAAGCTTTTATTTATGCTTATAAGGTCAAATTTAGTTTATAGTTTTTACTATTTTTATGTCTGGTCTCTGTTTTGTAATTAAAACCGATCTCAAATTTATTAGTAGAAAAAGTCCATGAATATATCTGTCCGTTGTCCTTATCTGCTTCAATAGAGATGATTGATAAAGACGAGTCCGTTGGGTCGGTTCTGCTCCCACTGCATGTCAGTCTTTTCAAATCGTAGAAGAACAACACCTTTTAGCCGTTGTGTTTATGGGGCTCAACACTGCCCCCTATCGGTGTGGCATAGCACAAGAGGAGCATTTATGGTGGCTTAGAAAAACTAAATACGTCACAAACATTCAGTAAATAAATCAAATAGACTGTGGAACGTCGGCATGTTTTGTCTTTTATTATAACTCATCACTAAAAGCTTTCAAATCTGAGTTTTTGAGAATTTTGTTATTTCCTATCTGACTAAAACTCCTTAAACTTTTTCCAAAAAGCGAAATAAAACTCCTGTTAACACCTAAAAGACAAACCATGACATTTTTATTTGCTTTTAAAATACATATGAAACAATTACAATAAATCAGATCTCAAATGTTTTACAAAAGTTATCACAAACTGTACACATCATGACATTGGCAGCAGTTATTTCTTGCGTAATACAGATTGAACCGAATAGTTAAACAATTACAGCTCAAAGCTCCTACATACAGAACGAGTTGATAAGTTAAGAGTCGGCTTCGCTGGGTTTCTCAGCTCCACTTATTTGTTCACGACTATCACAGGACATGTAGAAATGTCACTTGAATACAAGTCTGAGACTTTTAAAGTGTCACCAAACGATAGAAATACATTTTTGATGTCTTTGTTTTCCCATAAATTCACAACAACTTGCTGGGTTTCACTTCTTGGTATTTACAAACGGAGCCGCTGACGAGAACAACCCTGTTTCCAAAACGCAGTTGGGATCTGTGTGGGATGTAATTAGCAGCAGAATACTGTATTAACACAAAAAAATTAAGTTTTGTTTAATCTACGGAGCCCCATAAGGGACCTGGAGGATTTTGTTTTCTTTTGCGTTCTCTCGCAATAGCGGACTGATCAGTTCATAATCGAATACTGAAAGTCTTTCTTACGGTGGCCACCGTACTTTCTGCTATAATATAAGGTTTTCCATGTATGTTAATAGATCGTTTATGAAACATCTGGAGTTTCATATCTTTTTTCTTTAGGGTAGAAATGCACCACAAACCTATGAGCAAAATGCAAACGCAAAACAGGCCAAACATTGGCTTCCTATCTCTTTTTTTATATCTTCTAAAATATAAGCAGAAACTTTTTGAAAGGAGGAAAGAAAAAAATACAACCAAACTATTTGGACTATTTCTGAGTTATTTTCACGGGGTAATAATATCATCTCTGACAGTTTTGATTGTTTATGTTGGTAGTCTGAATGGTTAATAAAGCCATGTGCAGTTCCATCTCAACCTTACAAAGACATAAACATGCAGTGAATAAATCGATTTTCAATTAAAGTTAAGAAAATATTAACACGTTTTCAATGAGGCTCTTTAAATGTGTGTAGATTTGACATTTAAAATTGACATTTGTAGACCAGGGGATATAAACGTAAATGAAAATAAAAAGCTAAAAAGTGTTCATGTCTTTCTGCTTTTGGTTCTGTTCAATATTTGTGGTTTTGGCATCGAATCAACTTAATCAAACTCATTATTTTATGCATTTTACTTAAATAATTAGACAACATTTGCAAACAGGTAGAATTTTTGCAATATGCATACAGTTACATAGTGATAATAAATATATATTTTCTAGTTTTCTAGCATAGAAACCATGATAATCCATCAGAGAACTGCAGTGGATCCCTATTGGTGATTCATTAACTGCAGAATTACTTATTTAGTGATTTTTCTAACGAGTATAAATCCAAATTTTGTTGTGATGCCACTATAATAATTTAATGTTGACATCATCTGAACATCGCAGCATTCTGCTTTTATTACACAGTCCCAACTTTTTATGAAACAGAGTTGTGTACACAGGATTCTGTGCGTTGATATCAACACAACTGTAAACACAAAATGTAAGATTTTTAGAGTTAAACATTGCACTCTTTTCCCTTCAGTAGGTGCTTTTTTATTTAAAGTGGCGACAGGCATGCTACAAGTAAAAATAGGACTTTTTTCATACTGAGGATAAAGCAGAAGGAAAGCATCATATACTGCATGTGCAATAAGATAACAGTACATAGCCTTTCTCTAATTGCTAGGCTGAATATTTTATTACTAACATGGAGATTTCAGAAATGAATTTGATATGGATGAATTCAGAATGTTTCCCTGAATTTGACTATGAAGAATATTTAATTAAAAAGGTTTTTGTTCAGTCTCCCAATTCCTCAAGTAACGTTTAATTCAATATTTGATATAATCTGTTAATGTGGGATTGATTTATATACAGTTGCAGATAAAAATTACCCCTTCTTACCACTCTAATAGTTTTTAGATGTTTGATGATTTCTTTGAACCGTCTTTTTGTGACCATACAACAAACTGGGAATTTTTTTCCGTCCTAAGAATTGCTATATTGTTGAAACTTGAGGCAGAGTTTTTAAAACAGAGCAGCAATTCCCTCAAATCCCATCATAATCCCATAATTAATTGCAAAACATTTTATATTTTCAAGATAAAAATATAAATCTTGAAAATATTTATATTTTCAAGATAATATAAATTATTATCTTGAGTGGATGAGTTTGCAGCTGCTGTTCAAATTAATTAGAAACTAAGGCAATTTTAGAGGTAGAAGGGGGTCCAACCTGGTGGGTGGAAAATGTACTCGCTCCTTTCAGCTCTATTATCATCCAGTTTGAAAAAAAACCCCAATTCAAATAAATCAGTAAAAGCCTCAAACTAATGGAAACTTTTAACCAACTGTAGCTAAATCAATGGAGTCCTCAGCTTTACTATAAAGGAAGTACAAAGATTAAGTTTTATTTGTGTTACCTAAATACTTTTGTGTCGGTAAAAAAATAAATACTCAGCTTTTTTATTAGATTTTGCGATTCAGTTTGGCTTTCAGAAACTAACAGCACAAAATAATTTCAGACAAACTTGTATTTCATTGATCTCTGTTGCTCTGGTAATTTGTTTGCTGCTCGTTTCTGCAGCAGCTGTTTCTCTAAATGTGACGGATGAATTTTCTGAATTTTACACAGCCCTTGCAGATGTTTAGCTACCTGCAGAAATGGGATGGTGACTTGTTTATTCACTAAATGTTTCCACGGCTCTGAGCGGCGTAGCCCTTTAACTTTGTGCCATTTCAAATTAAAATAGCAAAGGCTAAAAGAGCTTAAATATTGAAAGGGATTAAATAGTTGCACATGAACTATCATGGACTCCTTGAGGAGATGCTTATTAATATTATTATTATTGATGTTATCTCTGTAAATGGATGGTAAAAACTCTCCACAAACTGTTGAACTGAATGCCTGTGAGTGTTGTGCATAGCCGTCTCCGTGGTTCACTAAAAGACGTTGGATTCAATTCCCAGAACAAATGATCAGTTTTCCATCCCTGTTCCCTGCAGAACAGTAAATATCTCTGGTTTCCCACAGCAGCGATCCTCTGACTCTACCTGAGTCGTCAGGGAGTCTGCAGAGGTTTCGGCGAAGGACACGAACGTTGACTCTCAAAGCTTGCAGCTCTTCCCTGCCACTGCAAGGCAAAATATAACAGAGCAAAGTTACTGAGGCGTTGGGTTTGATTTTGGGAACTTATCTGGTATTTCTGTAGCTTTGAGGACTCACTGTGATCATAGGCAAATGAAGCCTCAGCCAATTAATATTAATGATGGACAAATACCTGAAGATTTTTGTGTAGATTAAGTTCCCAAAACAACTTTAAATGACCTTCAGAAAGTCTGTCAATTATCTTTTAACAACACCGTTAAAAAACTTTACAAAGCAAAATATAGACGACACTATTTCTGTTGTCCACTGATGATTTAGAAAAATGTAAAGTATTAAACGAAGAAAAGACCCAATTTTCCCTTGTTACAGCCACTTCAACTAATGAATAAGAAAACAAATGTCCTAAAACTGTTAACCAATATCTGTTTAGCTTAAATGATAAAGTATCCACAAAGGGGAAACACTTTATGCAATAAATATGTAATTCAATGTTGCATAGACTCAAAACCATAATGAATGAATGTCATAACTTATTCAGGCATAATTTGCTTCACATTTAGTATAAATTAGTGCACTATGATAAACTTGAAAATTAGAGTTTACCAAGAAAGTTCTCTATACTTTTCAGAAAAGTTTCTTTAAGTAAAATTATTTCCAAGATTTTACTTTCAGCTCCACAGCAGCTGCACTTAAGTATCTTAAATAATTTTAGAAAGTAATAGTAAGAATAAGATGCATGTTTTGTAAATTTTGTAAAAGTGTCTTATAAGACCTGAGAAAAAATCCTCTATATTTTCAAAATAAACTTGTAAGTTTAGAGAAAGTGGCCTCTGAAGTCGGGGAACTTTCCAATAATTTACGTAGAAGTAATGGATCATTTCTAATAAAAACTTAGAGACATTTATTAAGATTTGCTATGATATTGTGCAACGCTGAAGGACAGTGTAATCTCCTTTAAAGAAGCCAGTAAACGGCATGAAGATAACCAATAATATCTGTAAAAATATGTATATTTTCAGCAGTTACTTTTGAGGAAAAAGGTTTTAGATGTGAGTTTAGGAAAAGTGACCCGTAGGTTCAGAACTAACCTCTGAGTTTAGAAAAGTCTTGCTGAATTATTTAGTGCTTCCAGCTACAAACAACATAAAATAAAAGCAAAACTTGAATCATACCGAAAACTTAACTTAACGACTTTCTGAAACATCTCTTAGGATCAAAAAACAATTTGTTTGGTCAGTTAAATAATGTTTTGTTGTTTTTTTTTGCCTTTGATCACAGTTTTTTAAGCTAAAGTGTAAAACAGTTTTGCTACTGAAAATATGCAATCACCTGTATTTTCCTATTCACCAGGTGGAGAGTAGGTGTGACAAAAGAAGAACAAGAAATTAATTACACTAACGTCAGTGAAGCAGCTCTCTTATAGAAGAAAAAAATTGTTTTCATTTGGTTAAAGATGCAAAAGTAAAATGAGAAAAACTTTTAAAGAAATCTTGCTTTCTGCATCTTTTACTTACAGGTAATTATTTTGTTTTTGTAAGATTTCACTCCAAAAACAACATTATTTTTCAGAGTAGCTTTAAATGTCTCCAAGCATCAGCAAGCAGCTGCTGATTACTCTCCAGCTGTGCTTCTGGTATTTCAAACGTCCATTAAAATAATGAAAAAAGCTGGAAGTAAATTTTAGCATTAAATATTCGGTTGTTCTTCAATTAATGTTTTGGTCTGAAAAGACAAAATCAATCCATTTTTAACATTTGCCGATTTATATCCGTTCAACTCAAAGAGTTCGAGAAAATTCAGGTAAATGTTGCATTCAGGAACCTTTGTGAATCTCTGTATGTCGGAGCTAATTTCACTCAGGAATAAAAAAGCTGAATTAAAAGAGGGGATGTTTGTTACCTCTCCCAGTGTGTGCCAGTGTGTGATGGGCTTTCGTGGGTAAGCCAACATTTCGTTCCAGTGATCTCGTCCAAGGCCCACAGCATCTGGGCCGGCTCGGCACACACCAATCACCTCATTGTGTCCAACCCTGTTATGAGTAAGGCACTTACATTAACATGCACCTCATTTCATAAAGCAATGATTTTCCTAGGCCTAAAAGGGGAAATAAATAGTTTAGAAATTCCTTTGGCAAAGAGCAGTTGTGATTTTTTAAATTTAAAACTGAATATGGGAGCAAGTAGAGCTGAGCTAGTCTTATGGTCAGAGAGCAGAATAGATGAATTTGCTCTAGTCAGGTTAAATACATCAACATTTTAATTTTATATCCCATTATAAGATATAAAAGAGGAAGAGTAGGCACCAATATATAAAGGCTATAAATCATTGCTTCGTTTACACATTGAATGCCACTAAAATCCTTGTTTGTTTGCTCATATGTGACCAAATCTATATTCTTCATGGCAAGTTGAACGGCTCATTTCACACGTCAAGAAAATCAGATATGTGCCACTTCCATATGTGGTGGGAATGTATCCAAGCATCAGCAGTCAGAAAGACCATGTCGCATTTTATCCGACTTTTGCGTCATTAATGTAAGACATCAAATCAAATCAGATTTTATTAGAATAGCCCCTTTCAGCAGCAAGGCATTTCCAAGGGCTTTACATCTTAAAAACACAAAAATACAAAGTCAAAGTTGATTTAACAGCAGCAGATCTTTAATGTATTGTGGTGCTAAGCTGTGCAGTGATTTATAGACTCTCAGCAGTATTTTAAAATCTATTCTCTGAGCTACAGTGAGACAATGTAGGGACTTTAGAACTGAGATAATGAGCTCCATTTTCCTGGTTTTAGTCAGAACGCCAGCAGCAGCGTTTTGGATCAGCTGCAGCTGTCTGACATGCCTCATCACAATCCCACCACTAATTGTTCTGACTACACATTCAGACAGACTTTTCTACAAAAACTACAGCCAATGCTCCACAAAACCCACTGATATTTAGTTTCTTTTCTTTTTCTCGACTTCCTGGATCTTGTGACAGTTACAGTATTGTATCAACTTTAAAACTGATCTACAAATGGCAGCATCTATTACTCCTTTTCTAAACGGTGCGCAGTTATGTGCCGTTTACGCTCCTCTTCTGCGCATGCGGGAAGAAGCCTGATAATAAAAAATAATAAATTTAAGACCTTTTAATGCATCCCTGGAGCTGCTTTGGTTGATTCATGTAGTTAGTCTATTTTCTCCTTAAATATTCTACGTTCATCCTGATCACTGGTTGATTTCTTTATACAACCAGAAGTTTTGGTAAGCTAAAAATGGCTCGAGTTATGGTGAGTCTTCAACTTACCGATCATAATCCATCACCATGATGGAGAGACTGACTTGCTCCACGTTCTCTGGGGGAATGTCGAAGATGATGGCCTCGTTGTAAACAGGATTGAGTGTGCTTTTCTTGGTTGTCGTTTTCCTCTTCTTCAGTCTCCGTCCGTTACACACCAGATAAACCTTCACATACGGATCTGCCTTAGACAAATGTAGAGTTTTTAATGTGCTGAATTTGACTAAAGCAAGAAAAACCAAAAAGAAAATATATTCTCTCTCAGGAAGTTGAAACAATCATTTTATCTCGTGTCTCCTCAGTTAATTTAAGCCTCGGTTTGCTTTGATGTGAACTTTATCTGCTTTCGGGTTACCTGAAGAGCCTGTGATGTCCATGGCTTTGAGGTTTCTGCATTTGATGACTGTTAGGGTCATTCTCCCCGCTGTGGGCAGGTAGCACAGCGAGTACATGATCTCGCCCAAGTCGATGCTCTCCTGCAGCGACGGAAAGGAGAGAACATAGCAGACCTCATTCTGGGAATCAAAAAGCTGGGAACTTTTAAAGCAATGCAGAACTTTTAGCTGCTTTCACACCCAAAGTGACCCATTTCTGATTTTTAGTTTTTATTTTTGCTTCAATGCCACCTGTATCTGACATTTTCATGACAGTCTGAACAACCCAGGTCGGATTTTTTTTAATGCGACTCAGGCCAATTAGATATCTAATAAATATCTGATCTTTTCAAATGTGAGCAGAATCTGAACGGCCAGGTCGCATTTATTCGACCTGAACGTCATTGATCCTCGACAAACGTCACTATTAAGCGTCATGATACACGGGAAGGAAAACAACAACCATGGCGGATCATAATGAGGATTAAGTTGTTGACGTGCTGGTTCTGATCGGACAACAAGATACGCTCCATCGTTAGCATCCATGTTTACTTCTGCAAACACTGAGCACTTCTTCATCTGCGACGTTATTGCGCCCTCTACTGCGCATGCAGGGCACTTTCAGGTCTTTTGCAGATCACATACAAGTTGTATATATTTGGAAGTGCCAAAAAAAAAAAATCAGATTTGACAAAAACATCTGAATTGTGTCACTTCAGGCTGCAGTGTGAACGTAGCCTATGATGACTGTTACTTCATTTCTTTGAGTTAAATTAATTTAGCATTTTGCAGACACATTCCAGTGTTTCCCCCAGTGTATTATAAGCCTGGCGGGCCACCAGGCTGAGCATAGTTTATTTATTTAAATCTTTTATCAGACTTTATGATTGGTGTTCAGGTATTAATCTTTCAAACTTTCAATAACACATAATTATCAAGTGATATTTTCACATTTCCTGTCAACTTTAAACATTTTTTAACTAAAAACACGACGGCCCTACCACCGGGCTTAGCAAGTTTTCTGGAGGAAACTTTGCATTCATAGTCATCAGACCAGGAATTATTGTGAAGTTAATCAACCAAGTTTGCCTTTTTGTCCAGCAATGAGGTTTTAAAATATTTTTCGGTCAATATCTACATGATAACCAACTAACTTGGCAGTGTGACAGGTTGACTACTAAATTATATCATTTGGATGCTGATACTTAAAATTTGTGTGTTTCATGACACGAAACCTTTAAATGTAGCAAACAAACAGCAAAAGAAGGCAAATACTTTCCCACAGCATTTTAAATTATAATAAAACCAAGCTGGGATTTCTAGTCCCATTATAAGCCTCTATCAGTTTCAGAGTTTACAACTTTCTCTGTTCTCAGACAACAAGACAGTCTACAGCTTGAAACAACATTCTGCAGAAGAGTGAAAACCTGATACAATCCAGTTCTGTTTTTTATTTTTACTATTGAGAATAAGAAATCTGGGGAATGGCTGCTTCAGCCTCAATGTTTGGCTCGGGGTTGAGATAAGAAAAAGTGTCTAAAGCAGTTGGGTAACAGTTTTCTTATCAGAAGCTGTGAGATGCCAACGCATCTGCAAGGTCACAGCAGTTTTCTCACAGAATGTCTGAGAAACATTTACAACATGCAATCTGAATCCTATATTGACTGAAAGTGTTAAGAGACGCAACATTTGAAGAAAACGTTTCGTTTTGTAAATTGAGGAATTTTAAGATCTATTTTGACGCTAATTGGTTTAATTTTCATACAATCTTATCACAAATGAAATGTTGAATTTAGTGGATATTTTCTGTATGTAACAACGGTTCTTGGCAATAAATTGTATACATTGCAAAGCCTTTTTGTTTTCCTTCAGAAGTAGTGAAACATTTCTAAGTAAAAAGTGGGTTAAAAATGCAGATTACACCGCAAAAAACTTACTTGATCTTAACGTGATATCACGATGAGATTCTGTACCATTTCGCCTCTTTTTGAGAATTCTTGCAGGAATTCTCAAGGTCAAAGGTTAGATTGTGGATTCAGGAGCAGAGATTGATGATCTTAACCACATTTTAGGATAATCATGGGCCTAATTTTCATGCCAGACTGACCAACAAAACCAGTTGGACTTGCAAATTTTCCACATACTCAACAATGGATTTACTTTACAATGAATTTAATCTCCATTCAAATGGAAATAAACAAGCTTTCCACAAGCTCATGCACTTTTAAAGACGGTATTGCAAACATCGTAATCTTAGTGTTTGTTTTTAAGATGCTGTTCCCCTCTGGTGTTTTACCACTGAGGATAGAGACACAAACCAGTTTTAGCAGCCAACTTGTAATCAGGATCACTTCTGTGTGCCAACATTTTCTGTAACTTCAGGGAGCAAACAGCAGAAATCTTCATAAAAATGTAGCAGCAAACACCATAAAAGGTTTTTATAGCTGTTTACTTCTTCAGAAAATCTCTGATCTGTTTGTTCATTAGGTTCATTCTGTGCGAAACTAAATCTTAGGTTCTCAGTTGCTTCAAAATTGGTATGCATTATAAACACAAACCCAGCGTTTATCGCAGTAAATGCTTTCATTATTAAAGAAGGGCAATATGTGATAAATGTTGGTGTTAAAGAGATAATTACTTCGTCTGTCAGGAGTAGTTTATAGCTGTGAAGTCTGCTTAAGCAGCCAGGAGTTTCAGTTTATTTTGTTGTTATAAATCCACTGTATCTGCTGCAGGATATTTTTACTCGCTGGTTATATTTATGTGTGCAGAATACCCAGCAGTTTCTGGGAAATGTGTGTGGGTGTCTGGCTGATTAAATGCATTTCTCAAAGCATTTGAATTATGTAATGCGTTCCACCTGCTTCTTATGTCAAGCACTGCTGAGGATTTCAGGCTCTCAAAAGTCAATTGGTGCGATGTTTACTGATGAGAGCTTTCTAAAAACAGAATAAATACCCTATTAGCTGAATGTTTACCCTCAATGGCTGCAGTGATACTCGTAGTAGCAGTAATCAGAGGATTTGGTGAGACCCTATTTTAAGCTGCTACTCACTGTGGTTGCTGCATGGATATCCTTCCATACTACTGCCTCCCTCGACAGATCAGACAGTTCAAAAAGGTTGTCCACCACGACTTCGCCAATCATGTCGTGGCTTGTGAAACGGTCAAAGTCGTAGACGCTGAAGTGCAGCTTGCGGTTGCAAAGCTCATCGTACGCCACGGGGAAACGGAAGGTCTCATCGAACGTGGGGTTCAGAGTCTTGCGGTGAACTCGCGTCTGGAACTTCTTCTTCCTCTCTGGCAGCAGGTAGATCTTCACATACGGGTCAGAGGTGCCTGTGAAGTCTTTGGCCGGCAGGTCCAAGGCCTTGAGGATCCTCACCACTAAGGCCTGCTCCTCGTAGTCGTAAAGCAGCGAGAAACTGAGCTTCCCACAGATTTCCACGTGACCTTTGGCCTCATCTTCAGACTCCACAGACTTCTGCTTGTACAGTTCTGGTTTTATTCTTCCGATGCTCACCGTAGACGACTGGCGGAGAGGCACTTTGTCCATGCTGAAGTCCACGCTGCTGACATTCATTTGGCGAGGGAGGTGGCGGCGGAATGAATTGTGCCTGTGGAAACAGTTAGAGAGCATTTAGTTAACACCTGATATCACAGCTCATGTTTTTTGAAGGAGTTATGAATGGTTAGTATCTCACCTGCAGACACCAACAGAGGATTTCTAATGGTTTTTTCAAGGACACATCTATTCAAACTTAATATTTGTCTAAAACCTAAAAAACTTTGGGATTTCAAATGTAATTAGGAGCACTGAACATCTCCTGCTTTTGATCAAGAAATTTCAGTAATGCAATTTCATCCCTTAATGGTCATTTTATTGCTTAATTTGAAATAAAAGAACAAACAACAAAAACAAAATGAGTTAAACAATATTGAGATGTCAAGGAAAAGCAATACATCCAGTCGCTGTGAACTGAGCTACAAATGCACCGATCCGATATTAATATCTGTATCAGTGCCGATATTTGGAAAAATTCTACATCTGGTATCGGTGATAATGTGCCTGATCCATAACGGCAGATCTGCTCAGTCCAATTCTATGCTTTGAGTGCTTTATTTATTATTTTACATTATATTTAGAATGCCTGATTTTTTCTGAACCATTTTGAAAGAATGTGTGTTGCAGTGTATTTTTACATGTTTGACCAAAGTAGTCATTGTTGGAAAAAATATCTATTCAATTTGAAGAAACAAACTTGAATTTTTCTTTTTCTTTTTGTTGTACGGAAAAAACAATTACATCCTATGCATTCACATTTAGACCCATTTACCAATTACCTTCCTTGTTCAGATTTTGGTGAGACATCTTGAGATAAAACTCTGTTTGAGTCTCCAATCTTGTCACCTAGCAACTGGCCCTTCTGCTTTCCGACAGTAAGACAATCACAGCAGTGGCACAAATTATACTGCATGGGAAGCACAGCGGAAGATTAAATGCAACACTAAAGCATAGTAAACAACACAGGGAGGCTGTGCAGCTTATATGAGGCTATAGAGAAAATTATCACCATAAATTTTACTTACTTTGCACCAAAATATTTGTCACAATATTTTTGACCTCTGGTTGCAATTGCACTTCAACATAAAACTCTTAAAACTGCCACTTTTGTGGATAGTTAACACATTACCAATCTGCAGCTGTAGAAACCAGTCTGTGCAAATAAAGACAATACGCTGAGACATTTTTTATTGGCCTTTAGAAAGTATAGAGAGAAAACTCTGCTTATCCTGTCAAGGTCATGGAAACAATTCAGTGCAAATAACCATTGGAAGCATCGTGCTAGAGTGGTTGGTCTCATTGCAATCTCAGAGAAGTCAGACTACCAGATTATCGTGGGATTGTTGCAAAAGTAATATCAAAGTGTTGAACTGGGACTTAAACGTATCCGAGATTAGCTGAACATGTTGGCCTAAATATGTTGTAATTTTCCTGTTAGCCAAAAAATAGCTGTTTGTGATACACCAAAACTCATAATTACTTCAAGAAATCTTCTATTTGTCACCCGTGGAGGTCGCCATTTTTTCACTGATGGGTTTATGAACAGGAATCTAAACACAGGAAGTCTAACTTTACCTGAGTTGTTGTTATATTGCATTTGACTGGGATATTTTTAGATAATGCCACACTGTCACTGTTGGCGGTAATTAAAAAAACAAACAAAAAGAAAACAGCGAGGTGAATCTGGATTGTTTTCCACACGAAAGATTGGTGTATCTCCAGTTGAAACATGAAAATAAAAAACAACACATTCACCCGTCTAAAAATACATCTCACAGTGTGATCTGTGTTTACTCATTTAACATTTCCCAAACGTATTTAATCGATACTAGATTCAAACTATTTCATTAAAATGTGACTTGCTGGAAGCCAAAGCTCAGTTAAAACATGAGCGGCTGCTATTTTTTCCAACAAATCAATAGCTCCTAATAAACAACAAAAAAAAAAAAAGCAAAATGTTAAGACAGTTTTCATGCTCTCTTTGGTGTCATAAGCTGAGCACATTTCTTAGAGAGTGGCGTGGCTGTCAGAAAAGTGGGAGGAAGGCCTGTGAAAGTGGGCGTCGTAATCTCAGCTTGACCGGTGGGTGTGCGATTCATGAAGACCTTGGCAGCAAAATAATTGAATTAATGAGCTTAATGACAAGCAAAAGCAAGTGTCGATAGCGGCTCCCTGTGAGAAGCCGATCACAGCTGGCCGCTGCGTGTCACCAGGAACCTGCCCTTCCACCATGACAGCTCCAGCCCCGCAGCTCTGCTAATTATGGACGTTCTAGTTTAAACACAGAGCTGGGGAACAAAGAGAAGCGAGAGCTGATTGTTTAATGACTGGGGTTTCTTCCAGACGTTGCCATAGCAGCTCGACTCTCACGCACAAGTGATTATAGGGTTCAAACTGGATGTTAGATATGCTATAGAGCATCACTTTCTCTGTATTGTTTCAGTTTGCTAAGCCTGCCCAAGGTCACCAGGCAGTCAGCGATGATTTGCACGACACGTGGCAAACTACCTCAAGGACTCTGTCATGAACCGCGCTCGGCACCGAGGGAGCAGTTTTTAATATTTCTTGGGGAGGATAATGCAAACCAGACAGAGGCTGGTATGAGATTTTTACAAAAACAGACAACAGGACGTCCTTTCTTCTAAATTACACCTACAATTAGTCGTCCCAACAAACAAACCTGCAGAAATTTGCACAAAACAAATCAATAACAATTTCAAATATAACAAGAGGTTTCTCCAAATTAATACAGCTTCATGGCAAGCATGTTTTATACTTAGCAAAGCAACCTGCTGCTGCAAACATAATTCATGACCAGACAACTAACTTCCAGCAGCTTTTCTGAGGAAAAGTAGACATTCGTGTTTTCTAATATTCTTGGGTTTCAGTGCTGCATTGAGCTTTTTTCCAATTTCACCAGAGATTTTCAATACAGTACAAGTCAGGCAGCTCATGAAACTAAACCTTGGTTGACTTTGACGTATGCAGTTGTCTTCCAGTTTCAAAGATTTTCAAGAATTTAAATTTTGAGACGGCAGAAAGTAGCATTAACAGTTCAGTTTTAGTTTTGACTGAACTGTTCTTGTGTATTTTGTTTATTGCAAACACTTGAAGAATTTGGGATTTTGCCACAAAATCTACTTTGAATTATAACTGCATGGCATATTATTGATATGCAAACTGTGAAATGCTTTTATTTTTTAACTTTTGTACTGAAGTTGTGATTCTTCCAAATTTCAACTCTAAATCTAAGCTTGTAATTTTTTTAACATGTATTTGGCAATGATCTGGTAACATTGATCTATATCTAAGGTATACTGGGGGAAACAAATGTTGCATATAGATGAAAGCTGCTACGTTTTTACCAGATTGAACTGCTTCTAAGTCGGGGTGCACAGATTTATCGGTGCCGATTTCCTGAATTTCGGAGATCAGTGATCGGCCGATTTTTACATGTGAAGCCGATCTTGTCCACCGATGTTATCAACCTCAGAAAAAGTCTAAAAATCAACCTCTGTGATTTTCTTTTCTACCGTGACAAACTGGCCGACCAGGTCATGTCTGCACACTTACAGTTAACAAAAGTCACCCCATTGTTGCCAATTCAGCAACTTTCTTGATATATTCAGCAACATTTCAGACAAAAAATGGTATCGGCCAAAATCAGAGTCATTAAATTAGGTTTTTTAAAAGATCGCTAATCTGCAATCGGCCAGAAAACTGAAATCGTTGCACCCCTATTTCTATGTTTTATAAAGCATAAGTTCTGCTTTCCTGTATTTTTGCGGAACATTACTAAACATAGAACATGCAAGATGAAATGTGTGGCAGAAAATTAACATGCCTAAACTTACTATCCACTTATGGTGGAGACAGCTGCACCAAAGCATCCTCATAACCTGGACCTAAATTCAACTGAGAATCTTAAAAATTGATGCTCAGATTTTCTAAATCCAACTTGATGGAGTTGTTCATATTTGGTAAAAAGGATTAAAAACACAAGTTTTATGACAACAAGCCACAAAAGACCTGCAGCTTCAACTGAACTGAAATATGAAGGAAACATCATGATGATCTGTTGCACAGAAATTCCAGAAAATCACTTAAAGTTTGTTGTTACAATCTAGAATAACGTGAACAAATTATTTTCCAAGGTGCTGTATATATGAGAAAAATGGCTTCTTTTTAGTTTAGTTACAGCAGCAGGTGGGGGAGGGGCAGTGCTGCATTATTAAAACCTCACTCCAGCCCTTTCTTTGACGTTTCATGAAATTAATTTTAAACTTAGATGTGACATGGTAAAAAATGGAGCAGTTTTCCCACCTTGGTGCATATGTGAGCAACACGGTGGTGTTTGGAGGATGCAGGGCTGCGTTTGGTACCTGGAGGAGGATGTTGGCTCAGTCGTCTGCCTCTGGATCTTCGTCGGCTGTTTGCTGATCTTCTCCCTCAGGGCTGTTTGCACCTCTGCAGGGATGTCTGGCGACGTCTGACTGATCTTCATGGCTCCTTCAAGGTACTTGACGTTGCTCCGTCCGTTCACTTTCACCTCCGGCGGATGTTTCTTCTCCACCTCCGCCACTTTGCACTCGATGACCGGAGTGGAACTGGGAGGAGGCGCCTCGGGGAAACCCACGTGGAGGCCATTTTCGGCGTGGGCCGACAGAGTCTTGCTCCTCCAAATGGGCCAGCACAGCTTCCAAAAGACAAAGAGAGAGACTACCAGCAAGGCGAGGCCACAGAAACCCACGACCACAGCAAGGAGACTGATAGAGATGTCTGCATTTATTAAACCACAGAAGAAGACGGGTGACACAGGAAAGATATGACAGACAAACGTGCAGGAGAGAAAGAGAAAACAGGAGAGGAAGCTGTAAGAAAGCTGGCAGCAGCTGCATCTGTTTGATAAACAGCTTTGAGTGTCTAAAGGGTCACAATGTCAAAAATACTCTCAATGAATTTGAAAATGTAATCTGATGGCTGGCTTTTAGAGAAATTAGAAGATTAAATAAAAAAAAGATTCATTGCATGTAAACAGTGATTATATTTTTACCTAATTGTTGATTTTGCAGATCACAATACCAGCTTTGAATCTTAAATGTCAAAATATTCTGGTATCATTTTACAAAGAGCACATTTTGTCCAGCAGATCATCAAGAACATCCTCCATAAGGAGGATATGACACAAATTACAACTTAAATTAACTCTGAATGCTGCTTTCAAGCACATTCGTAGAAATTTAGTGGAAGGAAAAAATGTAGTTAACAAGTTGCTCAAACAACAGAAACACCAACAGTATTGAGAATATTGTGAAGCCAAACCCACTAGAGTTTGGCATTTAAGGAATTTTTTTTTTTTTTATTGATCTTTAATCAATTTAAGTTAAACTATCAATGTGTTGAGTTTCTTTCCAAAACAGTTTGGAAAGCTGCCTTTAAATAATATTTTAGTTTTTAACAGAAGCAGGCTGTTCATTGGAAGAGGAAGTTGTTTTACAAAAATATTCTTGCCATTACATTAATTTATGGTCTATAGGAGACATTAAATCAACTGACCCAACAAATAAATCTCATTTTTAAAATTCTGATCTGCTCTAAAGATGTTCAGTTGTGCATTAGAACAAAGTCTCAGTAAATGTAGAATTTTTTTGGACAGTTTGAAGCATTTTTATTAATTTTCAATAAGACAGCAAATCAAATGCCAAAATAATTGATCTGTATAAGGTACATAATTATTCTAATATTTTCACTTTTGGGGAATATTCTCATCTACTGAGTTGTGTACTTTTGGCTCCGCCCTCTAATAAGCTGCAGCTTCAAATACCTAAATACAGAAAAACGTTATATAATTTAATGTTATTAGAGCTCTAAATTAATATTTTGTATTTACATGAAATATTTAAACTAGTGGCACTTTTTGACCTCCATATTTTCCTCTCCATCCACACTTCATATCCCTAAAATAATAATATGAAAGGCTGAGAAGGGAAATAAAGTAAAGAGAAAGAGGAATATTGCAGCTCTTTCTGCTGCACCTGTTGCAGACTGATCAGTGTGGCGTAACAGGTAGGCGCAGTTTCAGAACATGATGAACTAAACACAAAGTGCTTTTCTTTCGTGTTTCCGCTGCGCTCGCTGTCTTTACTCCAAAAATGGCTAAAAATATATGAAAGGAAAAAACTTTTTTTCTTTATTACAATTTACCTGCGTGTCCTTTACCTTGTATGCTGCTCTCCAAGGGAAAAATGTCCGCGCATTTCTCTCGGTCCACGTGTCCCGCAAGGCAAAGTTCCGTAACGATCTGCAGAGCCCTCTGGCACAGGGTGATGCTGTCATCCGCTCGGACACTCATGTCTCTCCTGTTAAGCCATTGCACTCCAGAGGAGCCGGGAGGGCGGCGGTTCATTTGGGCACCTTTCTACGCGCCGCAGACAGCAGGGAGGCGCGCTGCGTCCTGATCCATAACCAGCGCGCAGCGCAGGCAGAGGAGCGACTGGCCGCGTCGCGTTCCCGCGATTAGAGTAGCAGTCAGCGGGGTGACGGAGTCCAACCCATCCGCTGCACCCAATAGCAGTGCGCCTCGGTTTGGTTGTGAATCCCGTTGGCTGCTGGTTGTAACGAGATTACTTTTTCTGGTAATGACTGGAGTTTTCCCTATGAGCGACAGACGACCTGTGCGTGTCCCCGTCTGCCGTCCAACACATGCTGGATTATAAACTCCAGTCTGCAGCCTGTTTATCTCTGGATGGACACCAGAAGGTTTAGTATTTGTGAAAAAAATCCAAATTATTCTAATAATAGGACATAATGTTCAGGACATGTCAGCTTTTAGCAGGTATAAAACAGCATGTCACATAAATCACATGAAGAAGGAAATGAATAAACTCTTCTTGACCTCTTTGTATTATTCATACATTTGCTGCCTGGCAAAACTATTTCCTGACGTTACAACCAAACATTTAGGCGTTAGATCAACTCAAAATAGTGCAGAATTATGAAGACAAAGAAAAAATCTTCCAAATTAATTGTTTCCAAACCAACATTTCTGCCAAGTCATCCTTGCAAAATATCTCAATCTCAGTCAGATTCTTTCTATCTTGGTCACAGATCCTGACCTTAGTTTTGGCCTGAACTTTGACTGAACCGTTCAAAAACATGCAGATGTCTGTATGTTTAGGGTTGTTTTCCTGCTGGAAAGAGAACATTTGTTCCAGGCTCTTTTTCAGCCTCTTGTAGGTTTCCCTGTCTGTCGGTTAAATCAAGTTTTTGGCTGATTTTACCAAAGACTCAACTTTCTTTGGATGGGATTTAAAAGATTTCCATTTAGAAACCTGAACATTAAACTTTATTTAATTAAAATAATTTATAATTTTAAGTCAAACAGTGTTTTGCAATTAATTCAGCAGTTGATTACAGGCTGAACAACCACTACTAATCATGTTAAAAAGGTCCAATCCTGAAACAATTTGTAATCAGTGTCATTAAAACCAATGCTTTGATTATACCTAGAAAATGATTCACGATGCAGTCATTTTTTTACATCATATAATGATAAAAACCTTAGCAGAATTTGATCAATTTAGTCCAAATTTAACATATAAAGGTTAAAACACAATAAGATCACAACTTCTGCTACTGCGTAGCATTGAGTTAGCTATAATTTAAAAGTTTAACCATACAGAGAGTTTTCTTTTTACACAATACACTCACCGGCCTCTTTATTAGGTACACCTTTCCAACAGCTTATTAGCACAAATGTGGAATCATCCAATCACATGGCAGCAGCTCAATGCATTT